>JAMPIV010013069.1:212500-578707 GCA_024509875.1 Oreohelix idahoensis
AGTGATTTCTAAATACAATATCTAAATTAATATATAACAGTATAGGGCATAAAGGCAAAGATAAGAAAGTACAAAAGAATTTTCTGCTAGAACGGTTGGTGTCGCCTACGCCTTCAGATTATTATTTGCTAACGAATAGCCGAACAAAACGGTATCCAATTTTTCAAATTCGTCCTTGACATAAACAACCACTTTTCCTAGTTCTAAGAAAATATTTGCCTAAAATGCATTGTGGAACGAGGAGGGGCAAGGATAGATTAAATGCTAATTCGTTTCGCATTTGATTTTAAACTAAAAGCCAACTGTAGCACAGTGGCAAGCCTTGCCTTAGGGGTTTCCCCAAATACAATGAAAAAGTTAGAAATGTATACACTACGGTCATGGAAACATGTTAAGCTCTTATTGTGAATGACCTAAGCTCTCGTATTTTGCTTGAAATTACATGGAAAAAGAGTGAACGAGAGGTAGTTTACAAATAAACAACTAACATAGAAAAAAAGATATAATTTTGAACCAAACCACATAGCCCCTTAAAAATCGTAGATTCGTGTACCTGAAGACTTGCTGACCAAGAATATGTTATTAATTATATAAATAGTCCCTTAACTAATCAACTATTGATAAAACCATACATAGAGATCAGAGATACTGTCAGGTCAAGTCATATCTGCTTAGATTGGATCGCATATTTTTTTGGGAAAAAGTAGGTGACAGATAGGCTCAGATAGTACAGTGAATCCGATTGGGTGGCATTTGAAGTGAGGCGAAATATTATTGGCTGACCTTTGAATAAACATAAATAGCCTAGTAACGTAGAAAGGTTTGAATGATATTTTTTGAAAGACTGTTTACCCTTGTAAAATTAAGAGTGATTGGCTAACTGAATCGATATTGTCAGAATAAGCGTTAGGGGGGACGCCATTACTAGAAAAGTTTTACCAGCGATAGATGAGATCAGGCTGTGCTTTTACATACAATTTCTGGGCAGCCTGGACAACAAAACAGATCGAAACTGTGTCTGTCATCGTCTCTGTGTATTTCATTGAACAAATTGTGGTAAGATTGACATTTATTAATCTGTATTTTATATAAAAATTGAATGTGAAATAATAATATATGTATGGACATGAGTGGGTCTATAGCGAACATGAGGCAAAGCCTAAAGATTGATCCACCATGTGATAGACTGTCAGAGAGGTGTAAAACTACAAGAATATGTATGATTGTCATAAAGGAGCATAACCATCATCATGTGACGTATTCTTTCCAGAACGTTGTCTCCATTACAGCTGCTCTGAACGCATCACGATTCTGGGCAAGTCGACCTGCATCAGCCAAAGACAAGTTCAGACTCTCTGTGATGTCCTGGGTCCACCGTCGTCTAGGTCGACCCCTAACATAACACCTATCCTATTATATGGACGAGATTACAGCTGGAATTGCAGTGGCGTTGTAACTATTAGGGAAAGGAATATTGGTGTACATTGTCACATCAAAAGAAAATGGTGGCCTAGGTTTGTATAAGGATATGACCCTTTTTGTTTGTTTGTAATGTACATGTCATTAACTGTGGACCATTAGTGTATGCTAGATATTACGAAGGATGCATACCTTTACATTTCAGAGGTCCTGGGTACTGACGTTAATGTGGTACCAAACGCTTGAAAACTAATTGATTCAGGACTCTGCCTGTTTACTGCGAGCCCATGGTAATATCTTTAAAGGGAAATCATGTTTGCTTAGTTTAAGACTAAAGGGAAGTAATCAAGACCGAAATTAGAAAATAAATGTAAATAATGTCTTTAGTCTTCTGATGTATTTTATTGGTTGTATTACGTACTTCGTTGATTGACATGACCACGGCCTCATGGACTATGTTGTCTAAATGAAGTTCTGATCTACAGTGGCCCGTCATCATCGGAGGATCGTCTTTGGTAGTAGGAAACACAAGCTATAATCCGTGCAATTGTTCCAGGTTTCTTATCCGGGGGAGAGTCGCAACAAAAGATTGTGAGCTGAAGCACAACAGACTGCAGTGTGGGGGATTAAAGGACCACCTCTGGAATCCGCTGAATAGTAGCATTCGGCTACCTGTCCAGGGAAGTAAAGATCTTGGAAATCAACACCTGATTAATGACGGGAAGTGTCGGTTGCTTATTGACCGTAACTAGATAAGCAATATTACCTTGAAGAAACAAGATCCAGAAGCCACCAATGGCCATAATGATGACAAAGACAATAACAATCTATAATTTTCAGCCTGTGATTTTGTTTATACATTTCTGTAAACCTTATCAACTTTCTATTTTAAACTAGCAATAACCCGTCAAACTTGACTGGTTTTTTAATTATAGTATTCTGTTCCCGTTCCCGGATGAGCAGATAGAGGTACATTCTTAGAGTGTTTTTGGTTTCTTTCCATTATACAGTGTAATCAAACTGTTCGTGAACACCGTCATTTGAACGCTTTTCATATGTTGGTTGTAACTATTGTCGGGAGAGTATATATAACACTGACAAACAACATTTTTCTTTCTTATATAAGAATAAGTGTTCTTAGGTCAGTTTCTTGCGCTGATTTCAAATCTGAAATCCGTTTATCTCTATCACGTCGGGTTCTTAAGATATTTGTGAATAAATATATTTTTGGGAAACCGTTATTTGCTCCGTTTCATTTTTACTATATAACTTATTAAAAATTAATAAAATGCAAAATAATTCTACTTTTTATACTGCTAAAAGATGCATGACATATGTTACGCTATTTTTCAAATAGTTACTATATTTTGAAATAATTCTGAGCGAAATATGGCTTCTAGAAGTTGTAGAATCGGTATCGAAACCAGTGCCTCATGATCCAATCACGTGTCCGATCCCAGTTCCACCATAACAATATCCGTTGGACGTGAATGAACCATCAGAAAGTGATAGTTTACCTGCTTTAGAAACTAATTCTGACTCGGATTATATACCGGTGAATGATGGTGTTCACTTAATTAACCATTCAGAACTTTCAGATCTAATACGTGATCTCGCTCTTACCAAAGGACAAGCGGAATTACTCGGTTCGCGACTCAAAGAATGGAATCTTTTAGCGCCCAATACTCCGATATCTAAATTTCGTCATAGACACAGAGAACTTGTTCAATACTTTGAGATGGATGATGGCATTTGCTATTGCAAAGATGTAAACGGTCTAATGGTGCACCTCGGTCGTGAGCACATAGTCAACGAATGGCGACTTTTCATCGATTCTTCCAAGACTAGTCTAAAAGCCGTGTTATTGCACAATGGAAATTTATTTTCATCAATTCCAGTCGCCTACTCTGTTCATATGAAAGAAACTTATGACAATATGGCTATACTTTTGGCAAAAATAAAGTACAATGACTACCAATGGCGGATTTGTGGAGACCTAAAGGTCATTGCAATTCTCACGGGCATGCAGACTGGGTATACTAAATTTTGTTGCTTCCTATGTGAATGGGACAGCCGCAACAGACAGGAACATTATGCAAGAAAGGTGTGGCCTATCAGGGATCGTATGGAGCTCTGGCATAAAAATGTAATACATGAGCCATTAGTTAACAAAGACGGCATCATTTTACCACCGTTACATATAAAGTTGGGGCTCATGAAGAATTTCGTAAAAGCGTTAGATAAAACGAGCAAAGCTTTCACTTATCTTCGAGAAAAGTTTCCGCAAGTTAGCGATGCAAAGATAAAGGAAGGTATCTTTGTAGGACCTCAGATTAGGAAAGTTATTGCAGACAAACAATTCGAGAACTTGTTACATGGTAGTGAACTTCGCGCATGGATGGCATTCAAATCGATCGTCGATAACTTTCTGTGAAATCACAAATCTGTCGACTATGTGCATATTGTTAAGCAGTGCATAGATGCATACAGAATTATGGGCTGTAACATGTCCCTCAAAATCCATTTGCTTGATTCGCATCTTGACTTTTTCCCTGACAAACTTGGCGAAGTCAGCGATGAACATGGAGAACGATTCCATCAAGATATCGCCGTAATGGAATCACGCTATCAAGGATGGTGGAGTGTGACCATGCTTGCCGATTATTGTTGGATGCTTCATCGCGATGTACCACATGCCATTCACCGACGAAAGTCGACTGCAAAGAAATTCAAGCCTACATAACTGTTACACTTCTTGTATGAATGATGTTATAATACTTTATGCCTTGTTAAAAAACTTCAATTGCGTATTTCTAGAGATCCCGACCTGATAGAGAAAAACGGTTTGCAGATTTAAAAACAGCGCATTAAAATTGACCAGAAAAACATAGAAATGTTAGAGAAAGAAAAAAAAAGTTTTTTTTTGTTAGTCAGTGTAATGGAAACAATACAATTTTTCAACACGGTTGCATTCCTCAGCTGTGACCAACGTACACACGGCGAGAATTATGTTAATTTAGATTCAATTTAAAAGTTCTTTAATGACAACATTTCGTGTGAAAGTGCGTGGATTGTTTTCAAAGAGTGTTCCCTGATACAAGAATGCCCATGGTAAATTTCCGGTGTTATGTGTTATAAATGTTTATACAATACCAAAACCTACCCTCTGTCCTGTAATTACTGTTCTTAGTCTTCTATCATTTACTAGACACAGTATATTTCGACCATTGTTGGACCATCCTTGCTGAGTAGGGGAGACAACCCGTGACAAATTCTAGCAGCTTATAAGCTCCTCCTCACATGTGATCAAGATATTAAGTTAATCAACTCAGAATAACATGTCTAAAAATCCGAAGCATCGGGTTATGTTAAGGAAGGTTCTAATTTAGTTATAGGAAACTATGTGATTATATGTCGCGAAAAATAGATTGTGATTTCGTTGAAGGATTACGTGGGTTATTCTATGTCAGTTTATTCGTTGATGATAATCAATTTTTACAAATTATTTTGACAGTTTTCTCCGCCTTGTGCTGGGAGTTTCTAAATAGACGAAGGAGAAATAAGACTAATGCACCATCAGGCAATTCGTTTAAGTTTCCTAATATGAAGGTATGCTTGGGGCAGACAACTCATCATGTAAAAATAAATTGACACAGAAACCACCGCTTCTAGAGCATGTGAATGCTTGGTGCAGGCTTCCTGCAAGGGGACCAGCTGGGATATTGGCCCCTAGCTCCCCAATGAGAGCCAAGGCAATTGCTGATAATGGATTATGATCAGTTTCTTCGTTCTGGAGATCTCCTACAGAGTTCCTCCATTTATTTTATTTTTTAAATATACTTCAACAATAACATTGAAAGTCTTACACCGGTCCCTGTTTTGTGTAGTAAAAGTATGTCTGTCTATGCTTTCCGTTCAAATATTCAAATTGTTTAACTTGTTATGTTGATGGAAGTGCGGTGTCGCGAAATGATATTCGAACATTCGTTTTTTTCTATCTTTATCACACCTTCCTTTTGCCGCCATTTAACCTCTCATTATTTTCCATTTTGTTGTTCATTCTCGGGGTTTACTTCACTTACCTTACAAACAACCATCCCTGAGAGAAGAGGGCAATATCTTTCATGTAAATCAACCACGGAGATAGATTTAAACAGGTCATTCCCTGATTTTAACCAGTCACTGCGTGGCGTATAGTCTTGTTTATCTTTGCAAAAGGTAATCCAGCCTTACCTATCACAATGTCTGACCAGCCGGGGTTATCCAACGAAACACGAAATTTTTACTACTTGCTTCGTCAATATGGCTTCAAAGAAGAATAATTATACTCTAAACAACGATTAAAATTACACAGTGGACTCACACAGGTATACTAGCCATAATTTAAACGGCCAAATTACACTTTGTTTATGTAAATACCATGCATCAGGTATGGCAGATGAAGAGACTGGTAGTAAATCCCACACATATGTAAACAGACTGGTAGTCAATATCAGACATATGTAAAGAGATTGGTAGTCTATTTGACACATATGTGAAGAGATTGGTAGTCTATTTCAGACATATGTGAAGAGATTGGTAGTCTATTTTAGACATTTATGAAGAGATTGGTAGTCTATTCCAGAATTTGTGAAGAGATTGGTAGTCTATTTCAGATGTATGTGACGAGATTAGTAGTCTCTTTCAGACATATGTGAAGAGATTGGTAGTCTATTTCAGACATTTGTGAAGAGATTGGTAGTCTATTCCAGAATTTGTGAAGAGATTGGTAGTCTATTTCAGACATTTGTGAAAAGATTGGTAGTCTATTCCAGAATTTGTGAAGAGATTGGTAGTCTATTTGAGACATATATGAAAAGATTGGTAGTCTATTTGAGACATATATGAAGAGATTGGTAGTCTATTCCAGACATATGTGAAGAGACTGGTAGTCAATTTGAGATATGTGTGAAGAGATTGGTAGTCTATTCCAGACATTTGTGAAGAGATTGGTAGTCAATCCAAATCACATGTGTGCTTCATAGCAGACGAATATTTCTCTCTGCTTCACACGGAGAATGGAACTCGAAACAGACGTGAAAGGAATGAGAAAGATATTGAGAGACCTTAGCACTGAACAGGAAGTCTTTGCATGAGTTTGTTGAAGGTCTATGCTCCTTTGGCAGCGGAAGAGTGCTGATTTATCCTCCCGTCTCATTCTCTGAGGGGTCCATGTCAGTGCCGAAGGATTCCAACCAGAGACTGATTCTCTCCTTGTATGCCCAATGTTTATGTTTTATGCCTACCCATTTCATTTTCCACAGATCGAAGCAATGCTAAGATTTCATGAAAGGTTTGGAGATAGCTGATTGATGACTTACACTCCTCAGGGAAATCAAAAACAAAGAATAAAGGGAGAAAAATGTCAGGACTAAAATCAATTGATCAGTGAAAGAGTTATAGCATATACTTATCTTCTATTTCATCTACTTAATCTTTCTGTTTATATGTCAGCTGTTAAAACACGTACACAAACTGTTTTTTGCAGCCTAGCCTTTTAGATTTATTTGATAAATGAGGGCACAAATACTGTTTTGTATAGCCCAGTTTGGAATATATCTATTCTATTACACGTGGTGATGGATAAGGTTGGCTTGGGAAGCGTTTAAAATAGATACTCTGCGTGGCATGGAATATCGGGGCGGGGGAAGGGGGTAGGGGGAGCAAATAGAATGTCGAGAGGAGTCATGGAGACAGAGCAAATAGAAACGGATAAAACATGGTATAGAAGTTCTGAATAGCTAACGTGTATTTTCACAAAAGAAGAACACATATGTCTTGTTCATTCAGACAATCACTCGGTCATTTATGTAGCTATTATTTGTTGCGCATGCCCATCCGAACTATATATCCATCCATCAGTTTATTTCTGTGTTCATTAATTCATTAAACCGTCAGTTAATTGATATCCTTCATGATACCATTGCATTCACACACCCATCAATATATAAATTCATCCATTAGTACATTCACCCATCAATACATTCACACAACAATACATTCATCCACCGATCGATACATTTACACAACAATCGGTACATTCATTCACTCTACAATACATTCATCCATCCATCGATACATTAACCCACCCATCGATACATTTACTCATCGATACATCCATCCATCAGTACACTCACCCATAATAGATTCATCCACCAATCATTACATTTACCCATAAATACATTCACTAACCTTTAGATAAATTCACCCGCCTAACAATACATTCACCCACTCATCGATACATTCGCCCACCCATCGATTCATTCATCTACACATCGATAAATTCACCCACCCATCGATGCATTCACTGACTCATCAATACATTCACCCATCCATCGATACATTCAACCACTCAACAATACATTCACCCATGCATCGATACACTCACCCTACCCATCAATACATTCATCCACCCACCAATACATCCATGCCTCCATTAATCCACCCCATCTTTTCTGTACTCACGGACTGGACTCCATGTTGAGCAGCGGTCTGAATGACACACTTGGATCCTCCATATCAACGAGATGTTCTTCAGACGGACTTATCGTCATGGAGCACGACTGACACTGCATCTTGCTCGGCTGTTTCAATTCCACCAGAGTTTCTATATCATCACCAAGAACCGGCAACAACAAATCAGAAGCACATAAAAAACCCTTAGCTTCTCAGTGTGAAACCGACACAATCCAGCATGTCAGTACATGTCTCTTAAAATTCCCCAGTCGTTGCAGAAACATCTTCGTCGGTGTATTATTTGTTAATGACTTAAAATCACTGACTATGGTAAACACAAAATATATTTGTTGCAGGTGCAGTTGGAAAAAATTACACACAAAAAACAACTATTGAAGAGTTACATTGAAAATAAATAATACAGCATTTCACAGAAAGCAGGGTTGTGAAGTCGGATAAAAAATGTTCCAACTCAGAATCCTGGCATTTTAGAAATCTGACTCCGACTGCCGAATTTGACTTCAGTTATTTAATAGTTATATGGTATCAAATTCGGAGTATTTTTTTACCCACTCCCGTCATATCTTACTGTTGCGTGAGAAATTCTCGCAACATCGTTTTATTACAATATATATTTTATAACGCAAGGGCAACAACTGCTTGAAATTTATAGTCACTTTTCTCGGTGAGCAGTTGTCTCCTCGCGTTGGTATTGAATGCAGTTAAGTTTGCTATGCTAGGCCGTTTTCTCAGAAAACGGTTGGCAACCTGTTGGGTTATCCTTTTAAGGTAATCATTCTTACGCTGGTTCGTAGTAAAGGTCCTTGCGTCTTAAGTTCTGAGCTGTGGTCATTTTGCGCTGGACTGCGCATGACTGGTCTTGCTTGTTGGTCGAGCGATTTCCGCCCACCAGTCAGTCGAGTGAGCGATTTTGAATAGCTAGGGGGATGCCTCGCTGAAGAGGGGATCTCCGCTATTTTTTTGTTCTGTCAGGAATGTGAAGTCCTCTTAATGGATATTTCGTTTATTCGAGATAATACCTCTAGTGTATTTCCACATGCCGGGGAGGCGTAATATTTCTGTGTATTTCCTGAAGGCAAGGTAAATTAACCTTTCATTAACTCTATCGATTTTTGGTCGTGAGCGATTTTTGATTCATAGCCTGTCTTCGGAAGGCGTCGTCACGAGATGTTTTTCCCAGCTCACATGTCGCTGTATTGTACTGCATCGGTTGATGCATGTCCCAAGGACCATTACTTGCTACTTTGTTACATGAACTAGGTTTGGAAAACCTTTGTTATCTAGAGGATATTTTTGAGGACATTATTTATACTTCGGCAGACGTGCCTGTCTTGCTGAAGTCAGATTAAGGAGAGTGAACTGATCTCATACATCTGGTTATCTCCTGGCTGTTATAGAAAAGGATGGAGTTTTTCACCTGACTACATTTACAGCACTATGAAATATAACATGCATCTGACTCATCATTGTAATGCTGTCTACCGTCCATTGCTGTATTGAATGTTGCTGTGATAATGACTGTCTGATGTACCTACATATTCGCGTATACATTTTGTCACTGTGGCGTCCACAATAAATGATACAGAAAAACGTCACTAGCTGTTACAAGCATCATTGACTTTATACGTCGTGAGTTAACTGACGTCTTTGTATGGATTGCCCTGTTTTTGTATGATCATTGTTTGACTGTACATCATCTACACACTTCACAAAACCAGACCACGGGCACCATCACTCACCTCATGGTGCACGCGTCATTTGGCGGCCAATTACTCAATCATAATATAAATTGGGCGTCATCATTTACCCTCCTTTACCAGCCGAATCATCGTCATCATCATCATCATCACCATCATCATTTCCTTTCAAAGCTTCTTGAAACTAATTTACGCTAAGTCTTCCTTTTCCTGTGTGTGATGGTATTGTCTCCCCTTCGCCGTAGTGGTAAAACAATGGCCAAACTTATAGTAAAATGATGAGAGTGTTCAAAGTTATCAACTGTCACTCAAGATTACTTTCTCCTGGCAGAGATATAACTAGAAGAATGATGTGAGGGAGCATCACGGGAATTTAAAGAAAAGCAAGCATAACAACTGAGATCATATAAGCTGTCGTGAACTTATTATTCTCCTGCCCCTTCTATGAAGAAATCAGTCAAAACCCTCGGCTCAAGAAGGAGCATTGGCCCTGTAGCTCTTCTTCTGCTGGCTGGATGTCCGGGGGGTTTTGTGGAACTTGTCTATTAAGAAGGTCCTCAAAATATTCTGTCCACCTCTTCATTTGCTCTTGTATATTGCTGAGCAGTTTTCCATTCTTGTCTTTTATGAGGCAACTTGTTTGCTTGTATTTCCCTGTTAGCTTCTTTGTGCTGTTATACAGTTCTCTCATATTTCCTTTGGCTGCAGCATCTTCTGCCTCTCTTGCCAACTCATCAATATACTTCCTCTTGTCTCTTTTGATACTTCTTACTTCTTTGTTTGCTTCTGTGTTCACTTCTTGAGCCTAGGCTTTGGAACTTCTGGTTTTGCTTGTGTTTAAATCTGCTTTCTTGTTTTTTCTGTCTTTTATCTTAATGATGGTTTCTGTTGTTATCAATGCTTTTTGTTGTCGTTCCCTTTTCCCCAGTATTTCTTCACAAGTCTCATTCCATCAGTTTTGATTTGCTGCCAGTAGTCTTCTGTATTCACTACATCTTCCAGCTGTTGGAGCACTTGGAATTTGTTGGATATTGTGACCGCAAATTTGTCTCTTGTTTCCTGATTTCTTAGATGTCCTACATTAAATTGTTGTCTATAACTATGCATTGTTGCATATCTCTTGAGTTTTATTTTTACTGTGGCTATCAGAAGGTGGTGATCTGATACCGCATCTGCTCCTCCAAATACCTTTACTTCCTGCAATGATGATCTAAACTTCTTGTTTATGCATATATGGTCAACCTGATTTTCTGTTCTATGGTCTGGTGATATCCATGTTGCCATGTGTATTCTCTTATGTGGAAACATGCTTCCTTCGATAGCCAGTTGATTTGAAGCACAGAAGTTTGAGAATAAAAAAAAAAAGGTAAAGGATCCCATTACACGCCCATTGAGGCATATTGGGAATATGGTGTTCTTGACCATCGGCACACTAGGGGTGATGTGGTCAGCATCACGCCGGCCGCCTTAACCTGCCCAGAATTGCTCTGGTACCCAATTCATGAGGCTGGGTCGACCCCGGAGCCGTTCGCGGTCTAAAAAAATCCCACCTCAACTGGGGATCGAACCATGGACCATCGAGCTAGGAAGCCAGTTCACTAACCACCGCGCTACCACGGCTCCTAAAGTTTGAGAATAGTTCCCCATTTTCATTCATTATTCCTAGCCCATGTTTTCCCATGACTTCTTCAAAGCCGGTGTTGACTGTACCTATCTTTGCATTCATGTCACCCATCAAAATTGTGATGTCTCTTCTTTTTACTTTTTCCAGAATTTCCTGTAGTCTAGTATAAAATGCTTCTTTCACAGACTCTTCTTTGTCATTAGCTGGTGCATAACATTGGATGACATTTACATTTATTTTCTTTTTAGCTGTTTTAAAAGTAGCTGTTATTATTCTGGGTCCCACGGCTTCCCATTCAATGAGTGCTTTATGTGCTTCTTTAGATAACATAAAATCTATGAAGAAATATTGACTAGATTTCTAAGCCCCCAGCTGAAGGTGATTCAACAACTATTAAATAGCTCTATATGTTTATCTGTTTAAAACAATATGAGTCATACTGTTTGCAGACATACAATTCACTCAATAGTGATTAATCCAACTATAGATTTATAGTTACAGGTAAACACGTTTAATAATCACTTATAGTTTAGCAAGATTAAAATAAATAGAGTGTTGTATTAAAAACATGAAGCACTGATAATTTTTTTCCGTGGATAATCTAAACTGTATGTGGATAGTTTTTAGAAAACACAAATTGTAAGTGTCCATGGGCGCGCTGTGATGGTACTTAACTTCCGATGTCTTGGCGTCTGATTCAGCCGCTGTTGGTTCTCACAGGTTTCTCACAGGTTTCTTGGACTGGCCCTTCTCTTCAGCAGTCATATCTGGTGACGGTAGCACGTCCCATGCAGTAAGGCTGGAGTAGCTACAAAGGTTGTCAAGCATTCATTAAGTTCTGTCTGATGTTGGTGTCTAGCATCAACTGCTGGTAACTTGTACTACAGACTTAGAGGGAACAAATGCCTCTTTTTAAGTATTGGGTCTCCTGGCATGAACATCAAGCGACCTCTGCTTCCATCCACCGTTTCCATCTTCCTCAGAATCTTTACCCTTCCTAAGCGTTAATTTTAACCCCAGTGAGTCGGATTAAAGTGCTTTTTGACAGCGTAAGGCGACAACTGAAATATGCACAAACATACATATAAAGCTTACGAAAGAGTTAGTATAATAAGTAGGTACACAATGATATCATCATCCACCCCCTGCTCTCTATGGAGTCTGGGGTCACCTTGTGAGGAAACCTCCACGAAGCAGTCGCCAGTTATTGCATTGATGGTTCATGTGTCACGTTATTTGCAGTGATGAGGTTGCCAGCCTATACTTATTCAGTCTATCAGTTTTTTCTTGGAGTAAGTATAGCCAGCAGGTGGGTCTGAACATTAATCTGAAGAAGACAGAGGTCATGACACTCAATGTGGACAAACCTGAGCCAATAACAATATGGAACCAGAAGCTATAACAGACAGGCACATTTACATACTTAGGATGCATAGTAACACCAGACGGCGGAACAAGCAAGAACATCAACAACAAAATGAATACAGCGAGAACAGCATTTGTTAGTCTCAACAACATCTAGAAGTCTTCTCAGTATAGCACAAACACCAAATTAATATTATATGAGAGCTGTGTACTTTCTGTGCTTCTCTATGGTGCGGAATGCTGGAGAGTACCAGAGAAGGAAATGTCGAGACTGTCCTCTTTCCACACAATCTGCCTATGGAGAATTCACAGAATCTTTTGGCCGAATACCATCACCAACCAAGATTTACTTATTCAGAGTAACCAAGAGGACATGCACACCACCATAGCTGGCAGACGCTGGAGTTGGGTTGGCCAGGTCCTCAGAAGGGACCCTGACGCCATTACAAAAACAGCTATGCTATGGACCCCCGAAGGAAAGCGAAAGAGAGGCCGACCAAAAACCACTTGACGGAAAACTGTGGAGGTTGAGATGCAAAGAATGAACCAGAGTTGGGGAACTGTACGAAGGATGGCCGCCGACCGAACAAAGGGGAAGCAATTTGTTTCTGCCCTACAAGACGCCACCAGGCGTGATGGCCACTGACTGCTTTGACAGTCTGCAGCTAAGGATCAAAGAAGGTTGCCAGACTCATTTGCAACTGTACATCCAGAAGCAAATTATACATGTCAAAATGCAAATATAAAATGATACAATATACTTATTACAACTTACTGTGAAGTAATACACAGGCTAGATGCCCAAAAATGGTCGTAATTGACTGTAACTAGTTTAAGATGCACTAAACCCTCAGATTGATGACGTTTACAGTATACTGAATCCTACTACAGTCCACTTGAGGAGTGTCCTAATGCTCGGGCTTTCAGTATTATTATGGCAGTTTTACGTTCTCTAATTTTAGCAGCTACTCCTAATCATGTGGTACGTCATAAAGGGGTCCTTGTTACGAGCTCTTATTTTGCCTGTCTGTGATCTCTCCTTGACAAAATTGGAAGTTAGTGAAGTAGTCTTACAAAGCGGTATTCTATAAACAACATTTCGTCCAAACACCCATGTTGCTTCGTGAAGGAGAGATCCAAACCAATTGCAAATAAGTGTCTGATTTTGGCAGGGTCCCCTCACTACCCTCATGTAGAACATTACTACATGACAACGTAAGATACTGCCCTTTATTATTTTCAAATTCCATGATCATATAAGGTCTCGCTACTTCCATTTCGCCTGTAACGTTTGCCAACTCACTACTTCACAGATTTATAGCTGATAATCTCCTCCAAGACGTTACTTTCTCGTAGCTGATTATTCGGGGGTCGGTGTGGCTAAGAGGTATGGCGTCCGCATCGAATTCTAGAAGTACCGATTTCGATTCCCAGCTGAGGGAATATAGTTTATGGAAATTTTTTTTTCTTCAGAACTGGTCCTAATTTTGTCATATTCACCCTGGTCTCTTGGGTAGTGAGATCGGATACCTAGCCTTCTCGGATAAGGGCGAAACAATAGGAAGTCCCATGTGCACGTTGAGCACGTTAAAAAATCCCACGGCAGTTAGACATCGTTAAGAGTAGGATAACATGCCGCTGCCCTGGCAAAATTAAAAAAATTAGAAACTTACCCACCACAAAAATATTTATAGAATGTGATTCCTGTATACACACATTGGGATTCTCGCTGGTGTTACGAGTTCGTGCACTGATCAGATCCTACTTGTGTGATCTAAGGGAGGAGATCGGAGCACTGATGGAGTTGTCCGTGTGCAATGAAGATAGTTCTTAAAACCAAACCAGCTGATTATTACATCAAAATCCATCTGTCGGAAGTGTTTTATCACTTTCCGTTCTTTAATCTTTAACACGATTATCATGTTCCGACGGCCTAGTGAAATCGGCCACGTATCAACGGCTGTTATCTACCTTCCCACGACGAACGTCTGCTCTATGTTGTCTGGCGGTGTTTGTTCAATCAACCCGTCTCGCTACTTACATACCCCTTTTTACGTCTGCCGAAAGTTGTTACATAATCTAGTACGCAAATAACTTCACCCTGCACAAATAGAAGTCAATATTGCTTCAAATCTGGTCAAGCGGTCATTTACTACTAGTGAGTGACAAGATATGATAAGACAACCTGGTCGATGAGTGAAAAAATGCAATAAGGCTGTGGTAAGATAAAAAAAAAAAGAAAGGACATAAAAGAAAGTTAAAGAAGGTCACAGGAAAATGTAACGATCGAAGGTTTGACTTGTCAGACTGCCATCCGCCAAAAGTATTTCCATACATTTTTTTACATTTCCTGTCATGTCTGTCGTCCCCAGTTATCCTCTTCAAGTGTCTTTCGTTCTCCGTCTACTTGTCAGCGGGAGACTCTAGAACATGGACTACCTTGTAATGTTATAAAGAGCTCTCCTCAGTGTGTTACCTATTGTAGTGGTGTTTGATGGTATTGTATGATGGTGATATTACTAAATGTAATTGTATGAGGCCAGCTGTGAAGGCTCCTGAGATAAAATGTAGTTGAGAATTGTCAGAAGGCCTTTCTTGCTACCACTACGACCTCACACTTAATTTTTTTTTAATGAATGTGGCTACGTAAAGTGTCTAGGGTTATGATATGTAGTGTGGTGTAATGGGTTATAGATATACCCACAGATATTTAACAAGACTAATAATATTAATAAATGTTAAAATACACTGAACTAACTCACGTGTGTAAAATTTTTTGATAGAATTATATTACATTTATTTTGTTCTGTATCAATTTTTTAGGTTGACCAGAACTTAAAGGATTTAGAGATTATGAAAGAAATGCATGGAACATTATATCATAAATGCAATAGTGTACATATATATGTACTATACTAGTTAGTTTTATTAAAATGTTCTAGTAGTCATCTACTTGGGAGGATAGTTACTGTTTGTGCTGTTGGGGTGGCCTCATCACACCTGTCTATATTGACTACACAGTGTCCAGAAAATGGTGGGAATTTTTATGGGGGGTATTAGTAACTACACAGCGTTGGTGAATGTCCAGCAGACCAGAGGCTCACTCATCTGGTAGTTGTAGCTCTGGTGCTGAAATCAGGTGGTCCCACCTCTCCGTGCTGGCGGGCAATAATGGTGGTCTCTGTCACAAGTACTGCACAGATACACTCGAGTAAAGTCACCAACTGAATAGACACTGCTTGGTTGACAACAGAAACTCGCAGCTCTGCAATCAAAGTATGGGCCATGTGTCACAATCTATTCTCTACCCACGTCTGGACACAACAACCACATCATACAGACAGGTCAGATCTCTCTGACCAAACAGCACATTTACCATGGTGGTTTTACATCAGATAGATCCTCCCAGACTATAGGTTCTGAAAAATATTTATTAGTTGTCTGCCCTAAAAGAGGATAGGTAGTATGTTTCATTATTCTCAACACTTGATCTGTCTTGCCTAACTCTTGCTGGAGTTTATGTACACCGTTGGTCCCTAGACCCTGACTTGGGCGGGGGGTCTAGAGCAAATCCCTACTTGTTTGTAAGGCTAGATTTCGATATGGCAGTATCAAATCACTCAAACATGAAACAATATTCAAAATATATAAAGAAATAATTTCAATCTTACCAGATTATGAATAAATAACACAGAATTGCTAGCAAAACTCAGCTGAGCTGCTGGCTATAGTATGGCGTCCCTAAACTTCTTTCACGTTCTTTCATATGGAAATCACCACACTTTAAAATCTGTGTCTATCACTGAACAACTAGTGAGAAATGACCCCAAATCCGCGTCTAAGCGCCGACAATATGCTTGTCTGTGGCCAATCACTGCCTAGGTTTATTTGAATTTCAAATTTCCTACACTAAAGTCATTTCAGTCATGCTTCAGTCAAGTATGGATGGTTATCTGTTAGTCTGTCCGTCTCTACTTGTGTTTCTACAAAATGTACTCGATTTTTGAACCAACCTTTCTCTCCCCTCCAAAATTTTGTCGTTAAAAGTTATATTTAGACACAGCTACCACCCAAAAACCCTCTCCTCCATACTAAGTAAATTTGAACACCTGCGTCCCAAAGTCGTGTTTTTTTGTGCAATTAGCGACACTTTTAGATTCAATACAGTCTGTCGATGATGTGAACAACACTGTCTTTTGTCATTATCTTCAATATTATCTATCCGTCTGTAAAATTAAGAACATATTAGTTCACTGCTCAGAATAGGCCATCCGGCCAGCTAATTTTTATATTCCTAACATTAATATTAAGAAAAAAGTACTTTTTAAATTTTGTAATATTTCGAACATCTGCGTTTTAGCCGCTGAATTCAAATCAAGGGCTTGGTATCGCGCAAAAGCGTCCAATAAATGACTGTGGCGTAACATATCTATGGTCCCTTCTGTCGAGTTGCTTACTTTTTATGTCAACTTGGGAAACGTGACTTTTCTCCGTTCCCCCCCCCCCCCCCAATTGCGTCTCCTTTGCCTTTCTAGTCTCACGCAATCTTTCCAGTCATATTTTTTTCCTTTTTGATCCGCCGTTCCCCTCCTGTCTAGCAAGTCAATTATTATGGAGGATGATGACCCGCGGTCTAGGCGATCATGTACTATTCGCAGCCTACGCATTATGTTTTTATCCTTAAATGTTATCTTTGGAGATATTTTACCGTTGTATCTCTGTCAATTTCACTACACATCTCCCCACTTGAAAACATGCCTATGGCAAGTTCCAAAACCAGCGATACACATAGGTAAAATTACTCCTCACGTCTGCCACTACTCTAATTTTGATCACAGGGGTGCCGACTGAGGAAATCTGCACCGACATTCAATTTGCCTGGGATATATTGGATACTAAACTGATAAGGTTGAAGCAACAAAGACCACCTCAGCAATCTTGCGTTTTCATGCTTAGCCTGAGACAAGAACACGAGAGGCTGATGGTCCGTCTCCACCACAAAAGTCCTACCATACAGATAGATTTGAAACTTCTTTATTGCCCAGATTAATGCTAAACATTCCTTTTCGCTTGTGGAGTATCCTTGTTCCGCCTTATTCAATTTGCGGCTTGCATAAGCGACTGGTTTAAGTTCCCCATCAGGTGAAGATGATCTTTGCAACAAAGCCCCTCCGAGTCCTACATTACTTGCATCGGTTCTTAAGACAAAGTCCTGTGTCAAATCAGGCAGTTTGAAAATAGGCTTGCTAGTGAGTTTTTCCTTTAACTCTTGGAACGCTAGTTCACATTGTGCAGTCCAAATAATTTTATCTGGAAGTCCCTTGCGAGTCAGATCAGTCAGAGGAGCACAAATAGCGTTAAAATTTTTGATGTATTTCTGATAAAATCCGCATAACGACACGAATGATCGCACGTCTTTTTTTGTTTGTGGCCTAGGTGCTCTCTGCAGTTTTTCCAAGTTCTTAGGATCAGGGGTCATATTACCCTGATATACAGTGTGCCCCAAGAATTCCAACTCTTTACATCCAATACAACATTTTGTTGGCCTAGCAGTCAAATTCGCCTCCCGAAGTCTATCAAACAACATCTCCAGAGCTTCAATGTGTTCTTCAAATGTCTCTGTGGCGACGAGAATATCATCCATGAAATTTGTGATACATGGGTTATTCAGGGGGTCCAACAATTTTCGCATCATCCTTGAAAACACACTCGGAGCATTTTTCAGTCCGAATGGTAGCATATTGAATTCATAATGTCCATCCGAAGTGCTAAAAGCCAAATAAGGTCTCACTTCAGGCTTCACTGGGATCTGGTAATAGCCTTTACTAAGATCCACCTTTGAAAAGTATTTTGCCTTGTTCAGTCTGGCAAATAGCTGTTTTGTGTCTGGTAATGGATCCACTTGTCCTTCTGTGACAGCATTCAGTTTCCTGTAATCTATGCACAGTCTGTGTTCCCCAGACGGTTTTCTCAACAAAACGACACTAGAACTAAAAGATGATTCACTGTGCGAAATAATCCCCTCCTTCAACAAATACTCTATTTCTTCCTTCAATGCCTTCTCCTTCGCGAACGGAATAGAATAGGCTCTCATACAGATTGGGTTTGAGTCTACCAGTTTCATGTCATACTGTAGCAAATTTGTATGGCCTGGTTTATCTGTTAATACATCTGTATGTTCCTCCAGAACTTGTTGAACTCTCTCCCTCTGGTTTTTAGTCAGGTGCTTACTGACTTTTACCTGTGCTGCTGTTTCACAAGGATGTAATGGGTATTCATGTGAGGTGAGTGGTTCTTTTTGCATCTGGGTTGCAATAGCCAAGGTCAATAAGGGGGTGCTTTCCTGGAGTGGTCTGTCCAGATACTTCTTTAACAGGTTTACATGATAAACTTTTTCCTTCCCCTTTTTGTCAATTTTATAGTTTGTTCTAGATACCTTCTCTAGAACCGTATATGGACCTTGCCAACCAATTTGTAATTTATTCTGGCTTCCGGGTAGTAGAAGCAGCACCTTCTCTCCGACTGCCAGTTCCCTGTCCTTTGCCTTCCTATTAAAATATGCTGCATGTTTCTTCCTGGCTTGTTTCAAATTATCATTTGCCAGTTTCCATCCAGCTTTCAAACGAGTGGTCAGTTCGTTCACATATTGATAAGATGAGGTAACAGTCTCTTCCGCCTTCTCATCTGTCCAGGTCCTTAATAGGGCTTCTAATGGACCTTTTATTGGCCTCCCAAATAGCAGAGTTGCGGGAGCCATCCCGGTTGAACTATGTGGTACCTCCCGGTAAGCAAACAATGCGGCGGGCAGGAATTGATCCCACAGATCCGGTTTTTCGTGTGCCAGCTTTCTCAGGATAGAAATGAGAGTCCCGTTGAACCTCTCTACCTGGCCGTTCCCTTGTGGATGGTACGGACTACAATGAAAGTGCCTGGCTTGAAATAGCTTAAAAACTTCTTCCGTTAGTTTCCCCTTGAACTGAGATCCATTATCCGTCAAGATTTGATGCGGGAATCCTAATCGGGTAAATATTGTAAGTAGTGCCTCTGCTACATGTTTTGAATCAATTGATGGCAGGGCTACCGCCTCTCCCCACATAGAACAAGTGTCCACCAGAGTAAGGATGTAACTGTTCCTCCTCTTGGTCCGAGTGAGAGGTCCTACAATATCCACTGCAACCTCTCAAAAGGTGTTCCCACTATGGGCATTTCCCCTAGAGTTGCAGGAGCAGTCCAGTGCTTTGGAGCTACCCTTTGACATTCTGGGCAGGATTTGACATATCTTTTTATATCCTCCGTTATCCCTGGCCAGAAGTAATGACAAGCTATACGCTGTCCTGTGGCGCTGATCCCCATGTGACCACTGAAGGGAATCGCATGCCCGAGTTCCATCACTTTATCTCTATATGAAGTGGGAAGAACCAGCTGGTTGTGACCATTTGTTCCAGTTCCGGCCTTCCTGTATAAGAGTTTGTTCTTCATGAAATATTCCCCCTTGCTCGGAGGTGTGTGGCATTTGGGCAATTTTTTTTAAAACAGGGCTTGAGTGTCCTATCCTCAGCCTGCGCCTTCCTCATCTCCTCTGGATGAGCATTTATAGGTTCACCTTCTTCCTCCTTCTTCTGTGACCTGGTCTGCACTGTCGCCATGATCACAGGTTTCTCGGGATTCCCCAAGAAGACGTATCTACACCCCAATATCAGAGGGTAGATTGGTTCATCTATCACTGCTGCTCTGATTTCTCCTTCCACATAGCGAGTTTTCACCGTTATCCTTGCGATGGGAAGTGTCAATGAGTGGTATGTCCTTAGTCGCCCCTTGTATTTCCACTGTTTCTGTGGTATACTGACTTGGGTCCACTAGGCTAGACTTCACAACTGAATCATAATCCAAACCTGTATCATAAAGGCACCTTATGGTGACCCCATTACAAATAACATCCTCACAAACTGGGGGGTGATAAGGTTCCTGTTGCTCCTTAGGATTAACCTTTAATCTTTGCGTCCCCGACTTCATTGCAGCAATGTTTGAAGGTTTCCTTCTACAAAATTCGGTGTAATGGTTATCCTTCTTGCACCATTTACACCATCTTTTTCCTTGGTTCAACGGTTTTCTTTCATTGAACTTTTGGTCATTGAACTGTGAGTTTCTGTCGCGATAGTCATTTCTTGGCCGCTCAAAGTTTGTCCTACCTTTATTTCCCTGCTCTCTAGTATCAAATTTATTAAATTGCTGTGGAGCTTTAAAATTGTCTATGTGCTTCTTTTTAGCACCACTTACCTCTGCCTGAGCTGCCTGATACCTCTCAGCAACATTTAAAATTTCCCCCAACTTCTCTGCACCTTGTTCCATGAGAAATTTTCTCATGTCTGGAGCCATGGACTCTCTCAATTGCTCAATCATGATCATTTCCTTAAGATCTTGGGTCTTCCCCAGAGCCGTCCATTTCTCCAAATAGGTTTCTAGTCTAGCAGAGAATTGGTGGTATGTCTCCCCAGACAACAGTTTGGCATTTCTAAATTTCTTACGATAAAATTCACCATTCTTCTCGTACCTTAATAACAAAGCCTGCTTTAACATGTCATAATTGTCTTGGTCTTCCCTGTTCATTTTAGCAAATACTTCATACGAAGTACCCCTCAATCCCTGTGATAGCTTTAAGCTCCACCTCTCTCTCTCTAACACATATGTAGTAGCTAATAACTCAAAACGTCCTAGGTACCCCTCTATGTCATCGTCTTTTTCAACAAAATGGTCTAAATGAAACCCCATAGCTGAGTTTGAGGCTCCCAGACTAGGCGTAGCATCTGAGGCAAAAGGGCTGGCACCATTTTCAGGAGCCTGGCCTTGTAATTCCAGCTCCCTTAGTCGTAATTCGTGCTCCCTTTGCAACCTTCTATCTTCTGCCTCCCTTTCGGCCTTTTTATCTTCTGCCTCCCTTTCGGCCTTTTTATCTTCTGCCTCCCTTTGCTGTCGTTTTTTCTTCTGCCTCAATCTGCAGCCTCTTAGTCTCAGCCTCTAACTTCTTCTCTTCAACCAACCTGTCAGACTCCAATTTTCTTTCAGCCTCTTTTTCTAATCTCCTTTCTTCCCGTTCAATATATTTATCACATTCAGCCGTTACGTATTGAATTAAAATTTGACCATCCATTCCCATCTCCTTCGCGGTGAGCACAGCAGCTGATCTAAATTTTGCCAGCTCCGCCATACTTTTTAGACAATATAATAATATACAAGCTAAATCTCTAACCAGTAAATACACTAAGTACTTCTTATGACTATAGTCTAACTAATTCTAACTAACCAGTTAACTAATTAATTATTACTGGCTGTGAAGATTCACCAACTTTTATCTACAGGGACACTTTTAATTTTAAAGGGAATTTTACAATTTATTTCCCTACTTTTATTTCTCCCACCAGGAGATCCTAATATTACTGTTGGGCTAATTATCCCTGGACAAGACCCCAATTTATGTAGTGGTGTTTGATGGTATTGTATGATGGTGATATTACTAAATGTAATTGTATGAGGCCAGCTGTGAAGGCTCCTGAGATAAAATGTAGTTGAGAATTGTCAGAAGGCCTTTCTTGCTACCACTACGACCTCACACTTAATTTTTTTTTAATGAATGTGGCTACGTAAAGTGTCTAGGGTTATGATATGTAGTGTGGTGTAATGGGTTATAGATATACCCACAGATATTTAACAAGACTAATAATATTAATAAATGTTAAAATACACTGAACTAACTCACGTGTGTAAAATTTTTTGATAGAATTATATTACATTTATTTTGTTCTGTATCAATTTTTTAGGTTGACCAGAACTTAAAGGATTTAGAGATTATGAAAGAAATGCATGGAACATTATATCATAAATGCAATAGTGTACATATATATGTACTATACTAGTTAGTTTTATTAAAATGTTCTAGTAGTCATCTACTTGGGAGGATAGTTACTGTTTGTGCTGTTGGGGTGGCCTCATCACACCTGTCTATATTGACTACACAGTGTCCAGAAAATGGTGGGAATTTTTATGGGGGGTATTAGTAACTACACAGCGTTGGTGAATGTCCAGCAGACCAGAGGCTCACTCATCTTGTAGTTGTAGCTCTGGTGCTGAAATCAGGTGGTCCCACCTCTCCGTGCTGGCGGGCAATAATGGTGGTCTCTGTCACAAGTACTGCACAGATACACTCGAGTAAAGTCACCAACTGAATAGACACTGCTTGGTTGACAACAGAAACTCGCAGCTCTGCAATCAAAGTATGGGCCATGTGTCACAATCTATTCTCTACCCACGTCTGGACACAACACTGACACAACAACCACATCATACAGACAGGTCAGATCTCTCTGACCAAACAGCACATTTACCATGGTGGTTTTACATCAGATAGATCCTCCCAGACTATAGGTTCTGAAAAATATTTATTAGTGTTGTCTGCCCTAAAAGAGGATAGGTAGTATGTTTCATTATTCTCAACACTTGATCTGTCTTGCCTAACTCTTGCTGGAGTTTATGTACATTGTTGGTCCCTAGACCCTGACTTGGGCGGGGGGGTCTAGAGCAAATCCCTACTTGTTTGTAAGGCTAGATTTCGATATGGCAGTATCAAATCACTCAAACATGAAACAATATTCAAAATATATAAAGAAATAATTTCAATCTTACCAGATTATGAATAAATAACACAGAATTGCTAGCAAAACTCAGCTGAGCTGCTGGCTATAGTATGGCGTCCCTAAACTTCTTTCACGTTCTTTCATATGGAAATCACCACACTTTAAAATCTGTGTCTATCACTGAACAACTAGTGAGAAATGACCCCAAATCCGCGTCTAAGCGCCGACAATATGCTTGTCTGTGGCCAATCACTGCCTAGGTTTATTTGAATTTCAAATTTCCTACACTAAAGTCATTTCAGTCATGCTTCAGTCAAGTATGGATGGTTATCTGTTAGTCTGTCCGTCTCTACTTGTGTTTCTACAAAACGTACTCGATTTTTTAACCAACCTTTCTCTCCCCTCCAAAATTTTGTCGTTAAAAGTTATATTTAGACACAGCTACCACCCAAAAACCCTCTCCTCCATACTAAGTAAATTTGAACACCTGCGTCCCAAAGTCGTGTTTTTTGTGCAATTAGCGACACTTTTAGATTCAATACAGTCTGTCGATGATGTGAACAACACTGTCTTTTGTCATTATCTTCAATATTATCTATCCGTCTGTAAAATTAAGAACATATTAGTTCACTGCTCAGAATAGGCCATCCGGCCAGCTAATTTTTATATTCCTAACATTAATATTAAGAAAAAAGTACTTTTTAAATTTTGTAATATTTCGAACATCTGCGTTTTAGCCGCTGAATTCAAATCAAGGGCTTGGTATCGCGCAAAAGCGTCCAATAAATGACTGTGGCGTAACATATCTATGGTCCCTTCTGTCGAGTTGCTTACTTTTTATGTCAACTTGGGAAACGTGACTTTTCTCCGTTTCCCCCCCCCCCCCAATTGCGTCTCCTTTGCCTTTCTAGTCTCACGCAATCTTTCCAGTCATATTTTTTTCCTTTTTGATCCGCCGTTCCCCTCCTGTCTAGCAAGTCAATTATTATGGAGGATGATGACCCGCGGTCTAGGCGATCATGTACTATTCGCAGCCTACGCATTATGTTTTTATCCTTAAATGTTATCTTTGGAGATATTTTACCGTTGTATCTCTGTCAATTTCACTACACCTATCCACCACCAGCGTCTGTTTCACCTCTGGTTGCACTGGCACGTGTCTGGTTAATGCCATCAGTTCAACACTGATGACCTTGTCTTAACATTTCAAATTTTCAATTCTGTACAAGCAACCATATATGATAGTCTGTATCCCAGTGGCGTACTAAGAGGGGTGCGAGGGGGGCAGTCCGCCCCGGGTGACAGCCAAGATGGGAGTGCCATCGGACACTAATAAAATAGTATTTACTGTTACAATGCTACTTACTAGTGCGTTTATTTATTAGTTCTGGATGTGTCAAAGGTAACATCCGCCCCGGGTGCCAAGTGCTTTAGGGATGCCTCTGCTGTATCATCATGGCATTAGCTTGCACGCACATTGAAGAAAATGTATGATAGCTTTACAAGGTAGTCCTGGTTCTGAAATCCCCAATTCATAAAAGAGAGAGAGAGAGAGAGAGAGAGAGAGAGAAAGAGAGAGAGAGAGAGGGAGGGAGAGAGAGAGAGAAACCTAAACACGCGCTGAGAAGGAAAGTGAAGGTAGACTTAAAAAGGGATAATCAGGATACAGAAAGACCTTACAAGAATATCACAGTTCAGACAGGCGTGGCGTGACACGTTGAAGACATGTCCTCATTGGGTAGTTGATGGGTAAATGAACGAAGAGATGGTAGAGGTGGAATCTATGATCAGTAAATATTGCAGATCTTTACCAACAAAATTGTAAGTCCGTCGTTGCTGTTTTTTTTTCTTTCACGTTCAACTTAAGCACGAAACTGGGGCCCGCCTCAGAGCATGGCGGCATAAGACCCCGAAGGTATAAGAAAAAAACTTTTTTATCGCCAAGAAGATACACTTTTCTTCACCCGCGACACCATTCATCCAAAGCAGCCATTTCTCATGGCACAATCTATGGTCGACCTTAACACGGTACGCTAGGTCAATTATTTTCTCTTGCTTCCTACATAGCTCTCGCTTTCTTTCCCCGACGAAGTCCTTGTGGCCTGAACGTTGGCTATATTTGTTATCTCTTGTCCTAGTAAGAGAGAATAACCTATTTTCGATTGTTTTTCATATCCATTCATCCAAAGCAAGCAAAGTAATTCTTTTATCAGAAAACGCTACAATAAAAGAATGACATATTTTGAACATTCTGTTTTTAAGTTCTTTTTGTCTTGTTTTGTTTTATAAGTTGTTGTTGTTGTTTAACTAGGACTGATGAGCATCTCGTTCTTTTGCAGCCAATACCACTTTGAAGACTCCACTGTAGGTCTAGGCTTTTCCTGTGGCATTACTGCCAATCCAAAACGTGTTGAGTTGAAGTCATGAGCTACAGTTTCTCCAGCTTGATTTGCATTTAAAAGGTTCATCACATCTGGTCCCAAGCTAGGAGGAAGAAGCGCATGGCATACTGTGCATACCCCGCCATCCAAATATGCAGAGCTAAAATACTGCGCGCTGGTACTGGGCTCTCCCAAGGAATTGTCACGTCCTACACACAGCTCCCCCTGCTATCTTGGGCCCAAAGTGAGATCCTCATGCATGCACCCAACCAGATAAAATGCCAGAGTTACTCCCCCAAGCTTAGTGTGCAATGCTGGGTTCTCAACATGTTTTACCACAGGGGGAGTCCCTGGAAGTGTGTTGATGTTTCAAGAGTCAATGTAGGTGTAATTATCCTCAAAGACTGGTTCACTTCCACACTTGAATACTGTAGCATTGTGCTTAGCTGGTGGTCATATAAGAATGACTCCAGATATGCCTCCATGCATGTGTTTTGTAAGTAATAACTATTTAAAACGAATCTGCAATTGTATTCACGAATCTTACTTAATTTTCCAGTAGACTAATTAACTGATAGTTCCTTATCGAAAATCAAAATTCTTATAATGAAATGTTTATGTTTACCTGACAATCCCATAATACCTCTGTATCGGTTTTTTTTTCTACCACTAACCGGAAGGCACCACAAATATTCGAAGAGAAAAAGAAGTCCTTGGTATCACCTTACCGACGAATTCAATAATATTACTTGAAACACAGCATAAAAACCTTTGCTATCAAATCTGTCATTTTCTTTTTCTTCACGTTACAAAACTATTATAAATGTATGTGAAGTTATCGGTTAGGCATTCTGTGAGAAGGCAGACAATCGATTAATATGAACACTGCTCAAACTGTCACTACCCATTCAAAGGTAGCGAGTTTTCATGGTTTTCATGGCAACCACACTTAAAAAGCAGACATTATATTGATCTGATCATGCCGAAAATTATCTATGCTGACGCGTTCAATGTGAAAAGATACATACAGATACAGTCTTAAGAAATAACACACGGGAAAGGTGAGAGCATAGATAGAATTGATGCTAAGTTACACATTCTGAAAATAGCCTTCATATCTACCTTACGTCTTGAAATGTCAGACCATGGTATTTATTATATAACAACTTTTCCTGTACTTGTAACCTATTTATATCTATCTTCCTACGTGTTATGTGTGTGTTTCTGATTGTTTTATGTAGCGAACATAATTACACACTGTCTAACTGCAATACATGCAATCTTATTCTATTAGCATAAGATAGAAAGTTTCTTTCTCTCTAGCTAAATTACTAACACAGTTTCTTTCACTCTAATGATTGCCTTACACAATTTCTTTCAATCAAGCACTTACACAGTTTCTTTCACTCTATCGACAAAGCTTACACAATTTATTTCACTCTAGCTACACCGCTTACACAAATTCTTTCACCCCACCAACAGTGCTTACACAATTTCTTTCATACTAGGGATAATATTTACATACAAGTTTCTTTCGCTCTAGCTACAATCTTTACCACAGTTCTTTCACACTAGCCACAACACTGACAGTTTCTTTCACACTAGACACAACACTGACAGTTTCTTCCACACTAGCTACAACACTGACAGTTTCTTTCACTCTAGCTACAACACTTAGACAGTTTCTTTCACTCTAGCTGCAACACTTAGACAGTTTCTTTCTCTCTAGCTACAACACTTAGACAGTTTCTTTCACTCTGGCTGCAACCCTTAGACAGTTTCTTTCACTCTAGCTACAACACTTAGACAGTTTCTTTCACTCTAGCTACAACACTTAGACAGTTTCTTTCACTCTAGCAACAACACTTAGACAGTTTCTTTCACTCTAGCTGCAACACTTGGACAGTTTCTTTCACTGTAGCTGCAACACTTAGACAGTTTCTTTCACTCTAGCTGCAACACTTAGACAGTTTCTTTCACTCTAGCTACAACACTTAGACAGTTTCTTTCACTCTAGCTACAACACTTAAGACAGTTTCTTTCACTCTAGCTGCAACACTTAGAAAGTTTCTTTCACTCTAACTACAATCTTTATCACAGTTACTTTCACTCTAGCTATAGCCTTCATCACAGTTTCTTTTACTCTAGCTACAACACTTACACAGTTTCTTTTGCTCTAGCGACAATCTTTACCACAGTTACTTTCACTCTTGCTACAATCTTTACCACAGTTACTTTCACTCTTGCTACAATCTTTACCACAGTTACTTTCACTCTTGCTACAATCTTTAACACTGTTACTTTTACTCTAGCTACAATATTTACCACAGTTACTTTCACTCTAGCTACAATCTTTACCACAGTTCTTTCACACTAGCTACAGCCTTCATCACAGTTACTTTCACTCTGGCTACAATCCTTATCACAGTTCTTTCACTTTAGCTACATCTTTATTACAATTACTTTCATTCTAGCTATAATTTTTTTAAGAAGCTTCAAAAACTGATATCGATCTACTGTCCTGGTCATGCATGGGTACGCGGCAATGAAAGAGCTGACAGACTAGCTTCAAGAGCACCAATAGAAGGTGCACATGACATGGATAAGGAAGAAATATTGAGGACAATTCATGATCGCCTGTTAGAGAATGACACTGCAATAGATGAATTATCAAGGCTAAGACTGCTGAAATTTGGCACCAAACGTAAAACCAGCAGGAATAGACGTATGAGAGGACGCATACAACCAGTGCGCAACAGGAACAATTCGCATTCATACCCTTCGAAATTTGCTGAGGGAGACTGAGCACCTATAGGTTTGCCCGAAGTGCAATGAGGTCGATTCTGATCAACAAAAACAATAACAACAAAATCTTTACAACATTTACTTTCACTCTAGCTACAGCTTTCATTACAGTTACTTTCACTCTAGCTACAATCTTTATCACAGTTCTTTCACATTAGTTACAACACTTACACATTTTATTTCACTCTAGCTATAACACTTACTTAGTTTCTTCCACCCTAACTGCAATCTTTATCACAGTTAGTTTCCCTCTAGCTGTAACACTTAAACAGTTACTTTCACTCTAACTACAATCTTTATCACAGTTACAGTACAACTCCATTTATCCGAACCCCAATTATCCGAACATCCAATTATCCGAACACTTTTTCCAGAAAAAAAAAAAATCAGATGCCACAGTCACGTTAGACTAAAATTCTGAATCTTTTGATGCGGCAAACTTCAAATGTGTGCGAACAATTTGTAGAGAATGGGATGGCTAATGGTCGGTCGCTTACGTACAGGAAGTCAGTTAGATCATAAAGTCAGTTAATATCTGGTTTAAAAATACAGTGTACGTGTGCGTTCTAGGTAGAACACTGGCTAAACAGACAGTTCAACTTAAAATAATTGTGTCTGCTACTACAGCAGAATAATTTTGGCGTACAAGTATTTCTCTGTGCGATATGGCATCTTCCAGTAGGCCTAAAGCATATAAAAGGAACCGCAATGTTTTGTCAATTGAAACGAAAACAGAATTTATCAAGAGACTAGGACAAGGTGAAACTGTGTCTTCACTTGCGAGGATTTTCAATGTTGGGAAAGCTACCGTCTCTGACATTAAAAGTAACAAGGATAAAATTATGAGTTTTGCATCGAAATTTGATAGTGAAAATGGGTCGAAGAAACGTAAAACCATGAGAAATGCGAAAGATGTGAAATTGGAAGAGGCTTTGTATATATGGTTTGTGCAAAGAAGAAGCAAAGGGGAACCTATCTCTGGTTCTCTGTTGTGTGAAAAGGCACTTCAGTTCAACAATCAACTTGACGGTCCTCCTGACTTTAAGGCTAGCCAGGAATGGTTAAGAAACTTTAAATCTCGTCATGGCATACGAGAATTGGAGATTCAAGGGGAATCTTTATCTAGCGATGCAACTGCCGCTAAAAATTTTATAGAAACATTCTTGGCTTTTTTGGAAGAAGAAGGTTATTCACTCGAGGATGTGTATAATGCCGATGAGACTGGCTTATACTGGAAATCATTGCCTCAAAAATCACTTGCATCTCAGCGCGAAGCAGCTGCCCCTGGGTTTAAAAAGTGCAAAGAGAGAGTAACAATTTTGGTAGCCGCGAATGCCAGTGGAAGTCATCGTTTACCGGTGCTAATGATCGGCAAAGCCAAAAAACCACGTTGTTTAAAGAATGTGACATGTCTCCCATTGTGTTACAAAGCACAGAAGAGTGCTTGGATGAATAGTGAAATATTTCTTGATTGGTATACAAATCAGTTCATCCCAAATGTGAAGAGGTTGGGAGAACAAGAAAAGAAAACTGGAAAAGTAATTCTTCTACTGGACAATGCACCATCTCATCCAGAGACGGATACATTGAATGCAGTTGATGCAAATTTTAAAGTAATTTTTCTGCCTCCCAATGTAACAGCACTGATTCAACCAATGGATCAGGGTGTTATAGCAAAGCTTAAAAAGATGTACAAGAAGGAAGTCCTGCGTCGTTTATTGTTGGCTGAAGATGAAGAAAGTGTGGTGGCGTTTTCCAAAAAGCTTAATCTCAAAGACTGCTGCTATATGTTAGCTGATGCTTGGACCACCCTGTCACAAGATAATCTCAACAAGGCTTGGAGTAGATTGCTTGGGGAAAAAGGAGGAAATGAAACTACTGCAGTGGACACAAATGATGATTGTATAAATGAAGTTGTGGAACTGTTTCAAGCAATGCCCGGATTTTCGGACTGTGACAAAGATGATGCACACATGTGGCTAGAAGATGATAATGATTCTGGTTTTCAGTTTTTGAATGACGAAGAAATTTTGTCTTTTGTGCAAGAAGAAAACCAAATACATGTAGTGACCGATGATGAAGACACCTCAGAAGTACATGATGTACTTGTAGATTATGAAGAAAAACCAAAACGTCGACCAAGTCCTGAAGAGGCCTTTATAGCACTAGAAACTGCGATGGCTTGGTACGAGCAAGAAGATGACAGCTGTCCTACACAGCTTCTGCTGTTGAAGAGAATTCGGGACTTAGCAGCCAAAAGGAGACTATCCAGTTTGGTGCAAAAGAGGATTCCTCATTATTTTAAATAGTGGGCTACATCTGTGCAAGTACATATATACGTAAGTTGCGCCTGGTTTTGAATCGTTTGTAATGTTATTTTGAAAACATTTCTCTTTCTTAACAAAAATAATTAATACAAGAAGTACATGCACTGCAGTGTAATAAAAGATTTTGGTGATACAGTGATCTAATACAGTGTGGGTATTATTATTACAGTACAAGTAAATATGTTTTATAGTGTATTTTCCTTGTGATGGTTAATTATTTTTAGAAATATGTGTACATGTACTCGATACATTATCTAATCCAATTATCCGAACATTTGATTATCCGAACGATGCTCGGTCCCATGGGGTTCGGATAAATGGAGTTCTACTGTATTTTCACTCTCATGACAACACTTACACAATATCTTTTCACTCTCACGACAACACTTATACAATTTTTTTCACTCTCGCGACAACACTTACACAATTTCTGACCTGTGTGTTTCTATATTAATGTTGGCATCGACTTGTATGTTTCTATATTAATGTTGGCATCGACCTGTGTGTTTCTATATTAATGTTGGCATCGACCTGTGTGTTTCTATATTAATGTTGGCATCGACCTGTGTGTTTCTATATTAATGTTGGCATCGACCTATGTGTTTCTATATTAATGTTGGCATCGACCTGTATGTTTCTATATTAATGTTGGCATCGACCTGTGTGTTTCTATATTAATGTTGGCATCGACCTGTGTGCTTCTATATTAATGTTGGCATCGACCTGTATGTTTCTATATTAATGTTGGCATCGACCTGTGTGTTTCTATATTAATGTTGGCATCGACCTGTGTGTTTCTATATTAATGTTGGCATCGACCTGTGTGTTTCTATATTAATGTTGGCATCGACCTGTGTGTTTCTATATTAATGTTGGCATCGACCTGTTTGTTTCTATATTAATGTTGGCATCGACCTGTATGTTTCCCTGGGGGTCACTGATGAGACGATAAAAGTATAGGACCACGTATCCTTCAGGCGTGTTGTACAAGGCGACTAATATCAGGCTGGCAACCTTATCATGTACAACAAAGGGCAGAAGAAACCAACATTGCAGGATAATGCAGATCCTTGATACAGGCTTCCTGCAAAGGGAACAGCTGCAGAGGAAAGACGGAGCCCCTTCCCCTATAGGAACAAAAAGATAAAGGATCATGTCGACAAATACTGACGTCAGCTTTCGATGTAAGATTATCTCTCCTCCGCCTCCTTCTTTTTTTCCTGCCTCAGGTGAACTCTGACACTCCGATACTGTCTGTCACAAGTCTCAGTACTGATCATACTCTGCTGCATGAGTACTTCTTATCATCTCCATTTTCTTTTGCTACTCCTAACTGAGTATGGAGACATCACTGTAGCTAGTTCCCTTACAGGAAACCTGCCGAAGCAGAGGGGGTTTCTGTTGTTATTTGTTTATATGATGAGGTTGCCAACCCCATGCACAACCTTATATTAGTCGACATGCATGAAGGGGCAGTAGTTCTAGTGTTTCTTTGTATATTCAGAGAACGCAGGGAACTACGCTGGGCAATACTTCTGTGCTGGGCTGTGACTGAGGGGCAACAGGCGGCGTGTATTATAAGAGGTGTCAGGCACAGAATTTCAGTGGCTAGCGCGCAGTGGCTAGACTCGTTGGCTTCGCGCAGGTGTCTCAGTGTGTGTCCTTAGTTGTGATGTGCGACGGAACGAACGGAATAATTTGTCTTCTCTTTGTTACTTTCACAATTGCCTCCACGGCTGGCGGAGTTGTGGATTTTAAAGTTGCTACCATAAGTGAAATGGGTTCATTTTCGATACAAGACAACAGGAGGCTGAGACGCTTGGGAGTCATGACCCAAGTGGGCCCGCCCCCCTTAGAGTGTAAAGGAGTATATCGGGCCGAAACACTTGTCGGACGGGGGGCCTTCTTCTTCTGATCAGATTGCTTCCTGTTGTATCGCTCTGTAAAGAGTTTCCTATCATATGCTTGTGAAAAATAGAATCTCATTTACTCATGTACTTCCTTGTTGCCTTGCCCATGGAGCATGGATCCATTAATCCAGTTTGTCCCATAGCAGGAAACGAAATATTCATGTGGCTCTTGCAGCAGCTGTATCTGTAGCAATGTAGTAAACATTATGCAATTGCCAGCCACACGTGAAACATTTTATTTGTTGCCTCCTACGATATGCCCGAGTGAAGCACCGTACTTTCTTTTGTCTCCGCAAAGACTTCTGGGAAAATGCACGAGGCGTTGTCAACTTATCTGATACCTTTTCTTTGTTGTAGTTTCTGCCTTGTTACTTTATATTTATAATTATTATTTATAATTTTCTATTATTGTTATTTGGTTTGGTTTGGTTTGGTTTAGTTTGGTTTGGTTTTAAGGACTATGTTCATTGCACACAGACAGCTCCATCTGTACTCCGATCTCCTCCCTTAGATCACACAAGGAGGATCTCAGCACAGTGCATGAACTCCGTAGCACCGGCGTGAATCCCAATGTGTGTATATATATTAATCACTCATTCTATGGGAGCCGCGCTGGTGTAATGGTTACCACATTGCGCTGGTGATCGGGTGATCCAAGTTCAAGCCCGAGCTAGTACATTTGAAGCAGTGTCGTCGACCAGGACTTGGATAATTCGAGCCCCTGGCAAAGACATTTGAAGCAGTGTTGTCGACCAGGGACTGAATAACCTGAACGGCTCCTGAGCCGACCCAGCTTTAATGGGTACCCTCTGAAGACGGCGAGTATCTGCCTGAATGGCGAGACAACACCTGTCAGCGTACAGGGAAAATAGGATATTCACGTAAAATCAGTCTCAGGTTAGATATACTAACCGGAGATTTCGCCTCGAATAATAGCGAGCGTACATGAAAAACAAACAAACAAACAAAACACATTCTATAAATATTTTTGTGGTGGGTAGGTTTCTAATTTTTAATTTTTGCCAGGGCAGCGGCCCGATAGGCCTACTCTTTACGATTCCCAACTGCCTTGGGATTTTTATCGTGCCCACCTTACACTGGACCTCCTTTTTTCGTCCTTCACCGAGAAGGCTAGGCATTCGATCTCACTACCTATGAGATCTGAAGGACCGAGGACTAGAAAGGAACCAGGCCAGGAGGAAGACAGCCGAAGGGATAGTGTGGCGCTCTCTCTTCCAAACCTCTTCACCTCACGGTAGAAGAGGAACGACCAAGTAAGTACTGTTTGAACATTTTCAAAGAAAGCAGTGGTCTGCTTTAGGCTATCTGCATCTCCATAGAGTTTTGTTTTATTTCCCAAAATGGTACTAGTGTCGGACATAAATGCTTTCTATGTTCCTCATTAGTTGACCATCTTTGAAGCAGACGTTCAGCAGTCATTTTATCAGTGCCACAGTTACACTCATCGGAAGTTCCTATCTTTGGCTTGTTGAATAGATGATATCCCAATCTGTTGTGGCTAGTGCGGAGTCTGAAGATTACCACTTGTTCTCTTCTGCTGAGCTTGTAGTATGCATTTTGTGTGTGACCTGGATACTCTGTATCCTGTTTGTTTCTAAATCTAGTTCTGATAAAACCGAGATTAATGAGTGCTATGTACGGGGTTAGCAATAGCTTTACGAAGAACAAAGTGCTACCATGCCCATCGCAGCAACAAATAACCGACTTTTAACGAAATAATACCTGAAAGAAACCCATATGTTGGTGAATATGAAATGATTACTCTGAGTGCAAATACAGTCCTGACAATTCTACTGGAAAGTGATAATTGTTCTGGTCATTTTGTCGCGTCTCTCAGGGCGTTCAGCGAGTACTGCAGACAACCCACTTGTAAGAAGTCAGCACCAAAGCTCAGCGTATGACATATTCACGAACATATAGATTTCTTTCAGGTATTATTTCGTTAAAGTTCGTATATTTTATTCCATAATGTCAGTGGAACAAAAACTGAGGAGACCACACCTGCGTTGGAAAGGTAACACTTGGAGAAAAACATGTCGATAGCATTACAAGGGTGTCCTTGTTCTGGAAAGAGATATATATATATATATATATATATATATATATATATAGACAGACAGACAGATAGATAGATAGATAGATAGATAGATAGATAGATAGATAGATAGATAGATAGATAGCTAGATAGATAGATAGATAGATAGATAGATAGATAGATAGATAGATAGATAGATAGATAGATAGATAGATAGATAGATAGATAGATAGATAGATAGATAGATAGATAGATAGATAGATAGATAGATAGATAGATAGATAGATAGATAGACAGACAGACAGACAGACAGACAGACAGACAGATAGATAGATAGATAGATAGATAGATAGATAGATAGATAGATAGATAGATAGATAGATAGATAGATAGATGGATGGATGGATGGATGGATGGGTGGGTGGGTGGGTGGGTGGGTGGGTGGATAGATAGATAGATAGATAGATAGATAGATAGATAGATAGATAGATAGATAGATAGATAGATAGATAGATAGATAGATAGATAGATAGATAGATAGATAGATAGATAGATAGATAGATAGATAGATAGATAGATAGATAGATAGATAGATAGATAGATAGATAGATAGATAGATAGATAGATAGATAGATAGATAGATAGATAGATACTCATTCTTTGTTTTAAATTACAAGAATTAAATTAATTCACCGAGTATGGAAAGAAAAAAAAACCTAATTATTTTGGTTCATAATAAACGCAATACTCACTGCAGATAAAATACTTCTATGGCACGCGCCTCAAACAGCCTCTGACAACCAAGTCCAGCTCCCGGCCTTCACGTGTGGCTCAATTTGAGCCCGGCGGAACTGTTTCCACTGACGGGAGAAGGGGCAAAGGCGAGCGACTGGCGCCTTAAAACCAGCAGCTTCGGGCAGATAGGGCTCGTGATCCTTGGTTGGTAGCTTATCTAAGAGAAGGAACTCTGAATTCAAACCACCGCTGCCTTGCGGGAATATCCATTTGTGGAATTGGCTTCGGGAGTAAACCCTGAGGATAAATCCGGAGTCGGAGTCCCTAAGGCAGTCTAATATTGATTCGACATTATTCTGGCAACTCCTGCGACATGGCTGGTACCAAACTGTATCGGCTACTGCCATTCCTTTGGATCTACCGGCTGTGTGGAGAGGGGGAACATGCTGCATGGGCAACAGCTTGATCTCCATATAACTGTGCCCAAGCTCGCGCCCTGGAGAGGACACTCCAGCTTCACCCTATAGGTGTCGGCAAAACACGGGAAGTAGCAGTTACCGGTTATAAGCATTTTGCCCAATTGGCGTAGGGCATGGCGCCAGGGGCTACTTCCGACAGTAGGAGAGGTTCTAGGATCTCACTGGACAGCTACCGCCCGCTTCAAGCTGGGCAGCCCCCAGTCAATAAGGTGTTGTCCCGCCACTGTCTGCTTTCCCCATTGGGTGCATGGTGATTAGGGTCAAACCCGAACTGTGGACAGAAAATTTTGCACCAAGCAATTATCGAAAAAATAGAAATAAGCAAACTCTCAGATTGGGATGCTGGAACGTCCGGACTATGTTTACTGGACTATCCGAAAACCTACAGGATGTAAACGATGTAAGGAAGACAGCCATAATTAATGATGAGCTTAAACGACTTCAGGTGGATATAGCTGCACTTCAGGAAACGCGCCTGGCGGGCTCTGGAACGGTGAGTGAGAAGGACTACACATTTTATTGGCAAGGGAAAGATCTTAATAAAGCTAGAGAACACGGAGTAGGTTTTGCGGTCAAAAAATCGCTAACTAACATGGTTGAACCAGGCGAGAACGGATCAGAACGCCTGTTAACGCTCCGCCTGCAAACTAGCACAGGTCCCATCACCCTTGTCAGTGTGTATGCTCCTACTCTGTACTCTGCCTCAGAAGCTAAAGATGAGTTCTACGAGAATCTAGCAGCAGTAATCAAAAGCATACCTAGGCAAGAACAGCTTGTTCTCCTTGGTGACTTTAACGCTAGAGTGGGTGCCGATAATGTTTCATGGCCTTCATGTCTGGGCAGGTTTGGTATTGGCAAGATGAATGAAAATGGACAACGGATCTTAGAGTTGTGCGTCCACCATGATCTCTGCGTGACCAACACCTACTTTCAGACAAAACCCCAGCATAAGGTGTCATGGAGACACCCACGATCCAAGCACTGGCACCAACTTGACCTGATTCTCGTCAGAAGGCCACTCCTCAGGTCTGTGCTCTCCGCGCGCTCGTACCATAGTGCAGACTGTGACACAGATCACTCCTTGGTTTGCTGCAAAATCAGAGCACAACCAAGAAAACTCTATCGTGTCAGACATGAAGGGAAACCACGCATTGATACCAGCAAGATGTCAGACCCTTTCATGATCGCTCAATTCACTGCGTCCTTCAAGAAAGTGCTCAGTAGCCCTCAGCATGGTGATACTATTACAGAGAACTGGGAGCATCTACGGAACACCATTCAAAGTACTGCACTTGCCACCTTTGGTAAGAAAACAGCAAAGTCAAATGACTGGTTTGACGCTTCATCAGATGTGATGGCACCTGTTATTGAAGCTAAGCGCAGTGCTATGAATGAATACAAACGTTCACCGAGTGCCAGAACCCTACAGATCCTGAGGGCTACGAGAAGCAAAGTTCAACAAACTGCTCGACGCTGTGCAAATGACTATTGGCTCCAGCTCAGTGAGAGCATCCAGATCGCAGCGCAAACAGGCAACATTAGACAAATGTATGACGGTATAAAGAAAGCACTTGGCCCCCATAAAAGTAAGACGACACCGCTAAAAACCATCAGCGGAGAGAAGCTAACCGATAAGGGTAAGCAGATGGAGAGGTGGGTCGAGCACTACTCTGAGCTTTACGCTAGAGACAATACCGTTACGCCTGCAGCCCTTGATGCTGTCAATAGTCTGCCAACTATGGAGGATCTGGATGCCGAACCAACATTAGAGGAACTCAGTAAGGCCATTGATAGCTTGGCCTCTGGCAAAGCATCAGGCAGTGATGGGATTCCTCCTGATTTAATCAAATGCTGTAAGAGCACGCTATTACATCCCCTGCATAGGATGCTGTGCCAGTGCTGGGAAGAGACAACTATTCCTCAAGACATGCGAGATGCCAAGATTGTAACACTGTATAAAAATAAAGGAGACAGAAGTGATTGCAATAACTACAGAGGCATCTCTCTTCTTAGTATTGTTGGTAAGGTTTTTGCCAAAGTCATCTTAATGCGACTACACAAGTTAGCTGAGCGCATATATCCAGAGGCACAGTGTGGATTCCGAGCTGGCAGATCAACAACAGACATGATCTTCTCTCTCCGCCAGCTTCAGGAAAAATCAAGAGAGCAGAAAAGACCATTATATATCGCCTTTATAGACCTCACAAAAGCATTCGACCTGGTTAGTAGGGATGGACTCTTTAAAATCCTCCTGAAAATAGGCTGCCCTTCTAAAATGCTGGAAATGATAAAGTCATTCCATGATGACATGAAGGGAACAGTCCAATATGCTGGAAGCACGTCACAGCCCTTTGATATACGAAGTGGCGTTAAACAAGGCTGTGTTCTGGCTCCGACCCTCTTCGGAATCTTCTTTGCCTTACTCTTGAAACATGCATTCATAGATGCAACTGAAGGAATATGCCTTCACACTAGGTCAGATGGCCGTCTGTTTAATCTTTCAAGGCTGAAGGCAAAAACAAAAATCAGAAGGGTCACTATAAGAGACTTGTTGTTCGCTGATGATGCTGCAGTCATCACTCAAAGCCAACAGGAGCTTCAGAGCTTGATGAATCGCTTCACTAAAGCATGCAAGGACTTTGGCCTCACAATAAGTCTAAAGAAAACGAATGTGCTGAGTCAGGATGTGGGTGCTGCACCAGTTATCACTATCGATAACTATGAATTGGCAGTGGTGCACCACTTCACATACCTAGGGTCTACCATCAATGACAAACTCTCACTGGATACAGAAATCGACAGCCGCATTGGCAAAGCCGCAGCTACCTTTGCCCGCCTCACATCGCGTGTTTGGGGAAACTCTAAACTCACAATGAAGACCAAAGCTGCGGTATATAATGCCTGCGTCACCAGCACTCTCCTATATGGCAGCGAGACCTGGACGACCTATGCTAAGCAAGAAAGAAGGCTCAATACCTTCTATTTGCGGTGTCTACGCCGCATCCTCGGCATCTCGTGGAAAGATAAAGTGACAAATGTCGAGGTGTTGTCACGTGCTGGCCTTCAAAGTATGTATACGCTGCTTAGACAGCGCAGACTTCGCTGGCTTGGCCATGTTCGCCGCATGGAAGATGGTCGCATCCCAAAAGATATCTTCTACGGACAATTAGCAGATGGCAAGAGAACAGTTGGGCGACCACAGCTGAGGTTCAAAGATGTGTGCAAGAGAGATATGAGGGCACTGGACATGGATCCCGCAACATGGGAGGATGAAGCTGCCGATCGCACTAAGTGGCGATGCTATTTACGGCACCAACTCAGATTGGGCGAAGAGAGGCTCACACAAGAAGCAGAGGTGAGGAGAAAACGTCGAAAGGAGCACCAGGAAAATAAGCAGTTGAGGGCTGTCACCTCAAGGGCGCATTCCCATAGTCAGTTATGACTGAAGGGGCTATTATTATTATTAAACGCAATAATCGCAAAAATGTTGCAACATTTCCCTCTACCGTGATAGATAGATAGATAGATAGATAGATAGATAGATAGATAGATAGATAGATAGATAGATAGATAGATAGATAGATAGATAGATAGATAGATAGATAGATAGATAGATAGATAGATAGATAGATAGATAGATAGATAGATAGATAGATAGATAGATAGATAGATAGATAGATGGATGGATGGATGGATGGATGGGTGGGTGGGTGGGTGGGTGGGTGGATGGATGGATAGATAGATAGATAGATAGATAGATAGATAGATCGATAGATCGATAGATCGATAGATAGATAGATAGATAGATAGATAGATAGATAGATAGATAGATAGATAGATAGATAGATAGATAGATAGATAGATAGATAGATAGATAGATAGATAGATACTCATTCTTTGTTTTAAATTACAAGAATTAAATTAATTCACCGAGTATGGAAAGAAAAAAAAAACCTAATTATTTTGGTTCATAATAAACGCAATAATCGCAAAAACGTTGCAACATCTCCCTCTACCATGAATGAGAAAAACAACAGTAAAGTTACTAAAGAAAATCTACCACACAATTGATGTATTTACAAAATTATTACACCAGAATTATTTCAGGTAAGAAACTACATGCTGTATGTTATCTATACAACGTTGGCAGTAATACAACGTCTTCTACCCATTTAACACTTCTACAACCAGCAGACCGACTTACTTTGTAAATAGAACTAATTTAGCAATCCTGAAAATATTACAGTGTAACAGACAAAGTGCTATATATACATCTTTTCACTGATGCACATCCGCAAGTGAGAATGTCTGGTATGTCTGTAACGTATAAATGGGGATATAATAATTGTTTTAAAAAAGTGTGCACAATTTTCTACTGCCGCTAAACACGCGCAGAACTTACAATAAAGGTCGTGATATTCACAGTTATGATACCGCTTCGAAATACGTTCACAGCAAAATATTACAAGAAGCAATAACTGAGAACATTACTCTAACAGCGGGAACAAAATATAAAACCAATCGAGCTAAGAAAAAAAACAAAACAACAACAACCCAAAAGTCACGTGATATCTAATAATATACCGTACCTAGTTGAATATAGAATGATTTCCGTTAAATCAGCAGGTAAACACCATAACGAACTTAGTTTATTTTCTTATATCTGCGCTACTGTCAGGCAGTACCTGCACTACTGTCAGGCAGTACCTGCGATGCTGTCAGGCAGTACCTGCGATGCTGTCAGGCAGTACCTGCGATGCTGCAACAGCTATGTGTATCAATATAAACAGGTTCATTGATCTGTTAGAAATAGTTGCAGCAAAATACAAAATCAATAACACAAAAACGCATGCAGTAGTGAGAGATTGACGCTTTTATCTTCTCGTCATGCGCTAAATATTTATAAAAACTACAGTAATAGATGTCTTCTTTATCTCCGTTCATTCTGCATAAAATATCCCAATGTCTACATATCACGACAGAACAGAACTAGAACATTCCGAATATCTGGCAGAAAAAAAGAGCCAGTTAACACGTTAGGTCTAATTCCTTCAGAAAAAAATATCTTCGAATACAAGCACTGTTTAAAACCCATAATATTGGCTAACTTTCAAGACCAGAGGACAAGAAAATGTCATTTTCAAGTGAGTTAGTGTAATTTTTAGTGTCAACGTTTATTGAGCTTTCAGCTTTTTAAAAAAAAGGTCGGTGATATCTAGAGATGTCATGGGCTGACATTTGATGTTCTACACAGACCAAAACATGCGTCAATCAATGATTCGTTTTGGGTGAAGAAAATTCACATAGGTCTGGAAATAGGCAAAACACGCTTTATACGAGAATATGTAGCTCTGCATGTATGTGATGATAAAGAACTCTTCAGAGCGGTACAACAGGAGAAAATCTGATAATCAGAAGTACCACCCCCGAACAAGAGTTTTGCCCTTCTTTCAGTTCTGAGGGCGGCAGCCCGTTTGGGCCATGACTCACAAGTGTCCGCCTCAAGTTATCTTTTCCCACCTGCAATGGGAATTAACCCGCTCCACCGTGGTTACGACTTTCAACTTCAATCTTGGTTTTATCCATGCTGTCAGCTTAAGGCAATTGTGAAAGTAACCATTATGTTGTATATAAATTATCTCCAGAATTCCATTGCCCGTTGCTCCACAGCCAACACAAAGCCTTTTGATCCCTTTCAAGTAGTGTCTTGTGCCTTGTTCTTGACTGTCCTTTCACAGAGTGTCTTGTGACTTGTTCTTGACTGTCCTTTCACACCAAATAGTTTCAGTAGATCATACACTGAGGCTGTCACAAGACCTCTTACATCTACCTCTACAGCTTTGACTTTTGCTGTGACACCATCAATTCTCAAGTCCATGACCAGGTAATTATACTTAAGTAATCTGAAAGAGTGTTGCTCATATAATCTGGATTCCAATGCCTATCTGGAACTTCCGGTATTCAAGTTACAGCTATACGATCACCGTTAACCGCTCATGCAGTACTGAAGACATGACTCGTTTTTCTTTGGAGAGTCGCCTGATTCTGGACACTGGTTGTCTTTCACCTGAAAGTTGAATATTTTATCAATGTGTTCCTTCTTTTCTTCGTCATTTGTCTTTCCGTCACTAATTTATCGCTTTCTTTTTTTTTTTTTGTCCTTTTCTAATTTTGTAAGTTTTTTTTTTTTTAAGTTTTTTTTGGTGAGCGCGAGATTGGCAGAGTGGTTAGAGCACTGGCCTCTCACGGCAAAGGTGCAGAATTCAAAACACGATGGCGTCATGTTCCAGTCTGCCTAGCTGTAAATGAGTACCTGACTCCGCTCTTGAGTTAGGGAAGGAAAAGCAGCGAAGAAAGGAACTGGTCCCGCCACCTCTCGATGCTGGACATAGTATAGTGAAGTCTTTAACACTTCACTCTCCCTAAGGCTGTATATGATATAGGACTAACTTTGCTGTTTTTGTTTCTTATCCAGCTTTTCTTTTCCATTTGACCTCCATGACCCATATTTTTTGTTTTCACCTCCGGTTCCTGTATTTCAGTGGTTCCCAAAGGGGGCGGTATCGCACCCGGAAGGGGGGGGGGGAACCTAAGGCAACGATAAGGAAAAATGGGACAACAGGTGGGGCGGGGGGGGGGGAGTTCAATTGTAAGGGAGTAGGTGAGGACTTGTCAAGCTAAATTCAGCAAAATTACTTAGTATAACCGTTTAAAATATTTGATGGACCAGAATGGAACCAGGCCAGGAGGAAGACAGGTGATAGGATAGTCTGGCGCTCTCTCTTCCAAACCTTTACACCTCACGGTAGAAGGGGAACGATTAAGTAAGTAAGTATAAACGTTTAAATGTAAAAGCGGTTTGATTTATACAGGGCCCTGACGTGAGCGCTTCAAATGAGAACATAGCCTGAGCAAACCTTAACCCACCGCTCCCAGTTTCTTATAACCCTATAGCAGAGGTTCCTAAGCTGTGGTACGAGAAGCTTTTCGAGGGATACTGGGAATATTTGGTAATTAACTTCATTATCCTATCTAAATATTACGCAGCAATGATGACGAAACAAATTTGGATTTCAGTAACAACATCAATGAAGCATTTACGAGATATGAAAGACTGGAAACAGAGGGGGCGTTACGGATATTTTCTGACAGCCAAGAAAAGGTTTGAGAAACACTGCTGTATATAGTCGCCATTTGGTCATAACTATTACACCCAGCCATTATTTTCCTTCACTTATTTTATTTGATATTCTTTGCTGTAGTTTTTTTTAATTGCAGTTAGTTTTTTTGTGTGTGCTGATGTTTCTGTCTTGTTCGGTGGATGGATATGAAAAAAATCGAAAAAAAAGTTATTGGTCTTACTAGGAGAAAATAAAAAGAAAATAACCAACGCTGCGGCTACAAGACTTTCTTCAGGGAAAGTAAAGAAAGTGAGAGCTTAGCAGGACACATAAGAATATAAATAAAAAATTGGAACTACCCGTAAAAGCGGCTAAGACCTAGCATGTCCGCTGAAAAGAAAGCGCGCCACGAAAACATGAAATGGCTGCCATTTCTGAGTGTACACATTATAATCTAACAAGGGAAACGGAACAAATATAAAAATAATGAATAATGTAGATAGAAGAGGTTATATGAGGCAAAAGAAAACGAAATGAGTAAAAGGAGGGAACAATGAAAAGAAAAAATAATTAATTTTTAAAAAAAATCGGCGATCGCACGGGGAAATAGGGGTGGAAAACGTCACATCAGACAAAGGAATGTAGGGTGTTAAGAGCGCCTGGTTTGAGATATCCCAAACGGTGAATGAGACATTGTTCAAGCTGGACTCCGCTGGCAGTTTTAGAGGAGCAGGATCTGCTCGCAGAGACCTGGATGTCGATAGGACCCTTGTGGTCAGGACCATTGCAGTGAATGGCTACCGGTGTAGATTCCAACCGCAACATGTCATACAGGTGCTAACTAAATCTGTCCCCAAGTCGTCTATCTGTTTGGCCAATATAGGTTTTACTGCAACGTTTGCGTTTGATTGTATATATAACGTTGCATGTGAAACTATAGGTGATCGCGAACGTAGCCTCTGGAAAATACACCTTACAGGTTTGGATGACATACTTGCATATCTTGCATCATGTCCCGTCACAAGATAGTGTGCTAAAGTGGCCGGCAATCTTGTTCAGTATTTTTGTCTATTAATGAAATAGTAATTACGTTTAGTATTCGGTGGTTTCTGTTGAGACACAGATAGAATAGGCGTATTGCTGCCGTTGGCATATCGTGCGAGGCGACCATTAGGAGGTTGAGTATATTGCTGGCAATCTCATCATACAAAACACATTGTTACAGAAATCTCATAGCAGACACTGTCATGGAGGAATGAAGTGTCAGAGACTTCACTATACTAGGTCCAGCATCGAAAGGTGAAGTGATCAGCTCACTTCTTAGCTGTCTTTTCCTTCCCTAACTTAAAATCAGAGTCAGGTACCCATTTACAGCTGAGTAAACTGGAGCGTGTCGATACTGTGAATCTAACCCGGAACTTCGGCCGCGAGAGACCAGAGCTCTAACCACTCTAACAATTGAACACTCGAGCTCTTAAATGTCGCGAGACGAGGGCTAGTCTGAAATTTCCCAAAATTAATTGTGTTTTCTTTTCCCCCTTCCATTACCTACGGATCTTCCAAATCATCTCTCTGTGATCTACCAGTACCGTCTGATCGATCGGTTGCCGGCCCTTTGTTCTAGTGCATCGTTCATTTGTAAATACGACCTCCGTACCTTTTTTCATTTCGTTTTTTTAAACATGTGTACTTGGAGGTCAGTCGACACATCAGTTAGACAGACGTGCGCAATGTCCGTGCTACGCAATGTTGCATCACCAAACGTGATTGATTGTCATTCAGTTAACCAATGAACACTGAAGCTCTTATGTCAACACACTAATTATCGTCAATTGATCCACTGCCTTCTATTTTCAGAAGGCCCGACCCCACGTTACACAAGCCTGTAGTAGTGACGTACTGTATAGAAGTTAGCAAAATAGTAGGTATGTCCGACGCAAGTTCTAAACTGCTTATATGGTGACGCCATTGATCTAGCAGAGTATTTCCCAAACACTTTCGGGACACCGCCCCCCTAGCTCCCAAAGCACATCCTCAGCGCCCCCTCCATTTCTCTGCATTAAATAAAAAATTTTAAGAGTGGACGATAAGAGTGGACTTCAAGTTGAAAACAGTGACAACCAAATTCTCTATTCATTCACTTGTCATTTAAAGCTACAGATAAGCTGACATGAATTTCACTTTTGCTTTTAAACGTAGTCACTTAATCCAATATAATACAGTTTCGTCAACAGTATATGAGAGTCCATTAGTAGCCCTCTTTTGACTTAACGGCCCGTTGGATCCTCCTAACGCCCACTTTGAGAACCACTGATCTAGCCATTGGGCAAGAGTTGTCTCGGGCAAGATTATACTAGAAGAAACATCACTACAAGATGTAGAATCCTACATATACTCGTACATTGGCTGCAATATAGACACTTTTGGCGGGACAGACAGTGATATCAAAATAAGAGTACAAAAGAGCTTTCAGTGAATTGGTAAATATACTGAAGCACATTCAAAACGCACCACTATTATATATACTGATGCCGAGAAGCTGGAAAAAAATGTGGGAATGGATTTTCCCCGTGTTTGTCATACTTTTTTTCCATTTACATAAATGACCTTCCACTACACATCGAACACTCATCCTGCGACCTATTTGCCGATGACTATACCATTTATACTAGTGATAAAAGTTGCAACACGCTAGAAATATTATTACAAAGCGACACAGACAATCTTATTAAGTGGAGCAATGAAAACTGCATGCAAATAAATATCACTAAAACAAAATGTATGATAATATCAACTAGACAAAAATTACAAAACTCGCCGAAAACAACACTTCAGCTCTACATTGAAACCTCTTTAATTGAAAATGTAAATGAATATAAAACACTAGGATTCATAATTGACCAACATTTAAATTGGAATTCGCATGTACAAGCACTGACCAAACAAACGGCACAAAAAGTTTACCAGTTAGCTAAAATCAAACATTTAGTAGACGAGGAGACACGAAAAAATGTTCTATACATCCCAGATACCAACGGGCTGATCACCCGTTTGCCAGTCACTTCGATTACGGAAACAACAGCAAATGGATTGATTTGCCGTTGCCCTAAAGACGCCAATAGGCGTGATGGGAAACAATGGCAAAGAAAACCTGTCTGCTGTTGCCCTAAGACACCACTAGGCGTAATGGCCACTGACTGCTTTGACGGTCGGTGGCTAAGGACGGAAGAAGAAGAAGACATCCCAGATACAAACACATCTAGACTATTGTTCCACAATTTGGGATGGCTGCACCATGTCCAACACTAAAAGACTCTATTCATTACAAAAACGTGCAGTGCGCCTAATTTCAGACAAAAACCTCACACAGTGTGTATTCATTACAAAAACGTGCAGGAAGACGCAGTCAACGCTTAAATAAATTACACATGCCCAAGCCTAGGCTCGACTTATTCAAGAAAAGTTTAGCTTTTTCTGCTGCTCATCTGTGGAATACTCTTAGTCCATATTCATTCAATCACAGACTTTTCAAATACATCATGAGTGCAGATTATATGCCACCCTAATTTCGTTATGTTCTTAAATAATTACATAACATCATACGTAGGTTTTAAAGTTAATTTTGTCCTGTTTAGTATAAATTATGATACGTATCTGTAAATCTGTGTAACTGTTATTAACCTGTTACAATGTTGGGATTTTATTTTATTGTACTTATTTTGTTATTTTATTATTTAAGTAATATTTAGGATACGTGTGAGAATAAATGGATTCAGTATGGAAGATGAGAGAAAGGAAGGGCAGAGAGCGAATGGCTGCTGGAATGGAAAGTGCATGTTTCAACCCACGGGTTTGTGTACAGACTACATGAAAACAATGAAAGTTACACGTGCAACACGATTCCCAACAGCTATGACCCTGAAAATGTGTACACGTTGTGGCAGTATACTCGGTATAAAAAGGCCGTTGAGACAAACACCCAGTACATGTGCTTGAAACACGGCTGTTTGCCAGCGATCTTTTAGTTATTTCCCCTTGTTCCCCCGACCGCGCTATTTATAGCTATCGTGTCAGAGGTCACGTGGTAACTTCCTAACTGGAAAAAAAGGTGGCGGATTTTACTTTTGATAGGGCTTAATTAATGTTTTTAGGCTACTTTATTATTATAAATACCGGCTTTAATTTTGCGTAACGCTAGACTAGAAATGTTAGAGTAAATTTTAGAACAAGAACAAACATTTTATCACAATTAGAACAGAAGATATAATAGTCTGAAATAGTGTAAAATTTACGTTTTTTTTATATTTTGTTATGGTTTGTTTATAATGCAATTTTCACTAAATCGGTCACAATCGACATGCATAACAAATTACAGAAATCAAAAGTAGAAAACCTGCAGAAAATGGATATCAAAGTTTTGTTTTGGTTTCATGCGTCAAACATTAATTATTGAAACATTAAATTGCAAGTCCACATTTATTACCTTAAAATAACACACCCAATTGTCCCCAAAAACATGAGAGCTAACAATTATCTCAATCATACATCACGATGGTCATGTAAAAATAAGTATGGTCATGAGTAAAACGAAATGTTCAATTTAATAGATAAATAGGTGTATTTAAAAAATACATCTATTAAATGATTTCCACACTCTGTTAATTCTGTCAATCTCAAGCAACAACTGCCATAATTTGCTCTAGCCCCAACATTTCGCTCAATTATCATTCACACTTCCTTTTTTTTTATAGGATGAATCTGTACATTCACAGATGGAGAAATTTGTAACAAATGAGTTTCCATTATAAATTTTAATTGTGAAGTTATATTTTTAATACCTCTGGCGCGTCTTTCAATTTTCAATCTTCTCTGCTGTGCCCACGTAAGACCTACTGTTTCCTTCATGGCTATTGCTAATTCTTTGGATATTCTAACTCTACTTTCAATGCCTGCTTTCCTGCAAATTTCCTGACGTGACGTTTCTGAACGGCGTTGTAGTTCATGTGCCTGCTGCAGGTCTAATGAATCAGTTGATGTTCCAGCAATATGTTTTCTAACAGTGTGAAGCAATTGAGATCGCTTACGTTTGTTGGCGTTCTGGTGACTGATGTTTCTCTTCTATGTTTAATTAGTTTTTGTAGTACAATAGGCTGTCCTCTGGTTTTGCATTTTATGATATTACTTTTTGCTGTTTCTAGTTTTTTTTCTAACAATGGATGTGAATAGGGGTTCTTCCTTTTGTGTTAGTGGTTGTGAAGGTGGCTTAGCAAGTAACTGTTGTACTGTGATGTCGCTTTTGAAGACAGGCGAGGTGGATGTACTTGTCGTATGTATAACTGACTTGGTAGGTGTAGATGTGGCAACAAAAACTGGCATGCTAGGGTGAGTAGTGTTATCCACCTCCAAATGAATAATGGTATCGCCTTTAATGTGAGCTGGCACATCAACCTCCAGTTGAACAATATCATCACCAATGTGGGCAGGCACATCAACCTCCTACTGTACAGAGCTATCCTGACTACAGCTAAATGACTGACTAGACATGGAGGGGTCAGAAAGAACATTACAGGGGATAGAGCAGCTTTTTGTTTTTAAAACACCAAAAGATGTCTTTGCAACACAATTGCACAGTTGACATTCACTTATAGTTAAATTATGGTTTTAGTCTTTCCAGATGTGCTGACTGTTTTCCGATAGTAACTTGGCTGTTTCAAGACACTTCTCATTATGCCTCCTTTTTGAATTTTGTATTCGTAAGTAACATTTCTTACAAAATATAGTCGAATGCTGTGTGGGTTTATCATCTGATACGTTAATTCCAAACACAAAGAACAGATCATTAACGTAATTTAGAACAGTTCAGCGCTTTCTGAATTGAACGTGTTGTTTTGGAAGTTAATGCTCTCTTGCCACAGACTCTGCACAGTGCACTGGCACAATTCATATGATGCAAAACAGTATGTTCCATTTCGTTGTTATGTAGTATAGTTTACTTGTGTATGTATAAAGATTGAGGAATATTTGGGACTATCAAGTCTAACACCAGGATGTAGAATGTTTTATCTGTGAATGAAAGAAGATATACAAACAGTTACTTAGAATTCTTTGGCAGCCGTCGTGTGCACAGGATTGTCTACCAAAGAACACTAATGGAACAGTCCTTATCTCACACACAATTAAAAAAAAAAAATTCATATTATAAATACAAGATTAACAAGACTTGAAAGATAGAACAAAGTATGTAGAAGTAATCTATCTATAGATTTACATGTTTTCTGACGCTTATATACGTAGCTAAATATCATTATAAATGAATGAAAATGCAAAAACAGATGGTGCTTTACAAAGTTATTTTGTTACAACCTTATTTAAGATTTGTGAGTATCAGGAATGCGTTTACAGTAATTTAAATGCTATAAAATCTGGTGACAATATGCTTGTTCTTGTAATGCCAAACTCACAAAACTGACTACCACACATTCTCAAGATATGAAACCAAAAAAAAAGTATGTGGAAATAATCTTTAGCTTCCCTTCGAGAAGTCTTTATAATTATAAACTCAAACGAATGGGCCGATTTTTAGATATTAAATTAATAAAAAGATTACTTATTTTATGAATTTCCTCAAATGATGACGCTGTTTTCAAAAGTCTGTAACTCCGTCAAAACTAATTTCAAACAAATAAAAATGCAATCAAAAATAGAACACAGAACAAAGTTATAGTACACAAAAGAATTTTAGCGCTGTGTTTATCCAGAACGAGTGTGTAATGATTTATATTTTACTGATTTTACTCACACATCAGCTGATTTCCCCCGCCAAAAACTTAAATAGTCTTTTACGGTGCACACAAAATTTTATACCCGGTGTCAGAATTCCGGTCACCGAAACTAAAAGAGCGCTCTGGTATAGGGCACAAACAGCCGTGGAAATGACACGACTATCTGAAAACAACCGCCAACGAGCCATTGGTATGTTGGAGACCGAAATGAGCTCCCGGGCCATTGCCAGAAGGATGAATTGCCACCACAGCACTATTGTACGTCTCAATGAACGTTACGGAACCACTGGCAGTGCCCGGGATAGACTTCGGAGTGGCCAACCACGTGTTTCTACCCCTGCGCAAGATCGTCATATTGTGCTGAGTCACCTAAGGAATCGTTCTCTCCCGGCAAGTCAAACAGCAAGAGCAATAGTGGGTAGACGTGGGCAAGTCTCTCGAATGACAGTCATACGACGACTCAGAGATACAGGCCTTACTGCAAGACGACCTTATGTTGGGCCAAACTTGACTCACAGACATCGTCAGCAGCGCCTGCAATGGGCAGAGCAACATGTCAGATGGACTAGACTGCAGTGGAATGCTGTCCTATTCACAGACGAGAGCAGATTCAACATATCCTTTGCTGATGGACGTATGCGGATTTGGCGACGGTGTGGAGAGCGCTTTGCAGATTGCTGTGTTCGTCAGCACAACCGATTTGGAGGTGGCAGTATTCACATTTGGGGACGATTCAGTTTTCACCATCGCTTGCCTCTTCACGTCTTCCGTGGAAATGTTAAATGCTGTGACATATCGAGATGAGGTTCTGGATGCATTGGTTGCTCCTGCATTCACAAATTATTCAGACTTGCAGCTTCTCCAGCAGGATAACGCACGTGGGCACACCGCATGCATTACGCAGCAATATCTACAGCAGCAGAACATTGTGACGATTGATTGGCCTGCCCTATCACCAGACATGTCCCCTATAGAACATCTGTGGGACGAGCTTGGACGCAGAGTCTACAGGCAAGGTTCTCCAGCTAATCTGCAACAGCTCGAAGCTGCTCTTACACGTGAATGGGACTTGATTCCCCGGAATTTCCTTCACAGACTTGTGCGTTCCATGCGGAGCCGCTGCCAATCTAGTTCGCAAGCACACGGTGGACATACCAGATACTGAGGATAGTGTGAATGATTTTTTTTTTTTGGTTGCATTTTTGGTTTTCTCCCTTGCCTGCACAGAATGCAATGAATTTCATAACAATCAAATGTACAAATTAATGACCAGCATGGATTCATAGGAAAATGAATAAAGATTCCAAATATGTAAACTTGTAAACACTTATATTTACATTTCACACTCTGTTCCTGGATTATACAGGTGGTGCGTTTTTAATGTGCATCAGTAGATATATATATATATATATAAGGAATTACGAATTTCTGATTGATGATAACTGACCAGCCACGTATATTCTATGCAACAGAATGTATGGACAAATAGTTTTCGACCTTGTCAGTGCATATTGCAACACCAGTAAAAGTTCATCCGTGAAAGTTGTTTTTGTTCCTTTATTAATGTCCACTACAAAAACAAACATCAATCTTATTTCTATGATAAACATCTGCGTAAATGTGATTTGCAACTTTATAAAACCGTGACGTGTACGCAAAAAAGGTCAGAATTTGATTAGCAAGAACTGGACAAAGCAGACAATAAAAATAATATACATAAATGCGCTTGTTGTATTGCTATTTTTGGCGTGTTCTCCGAAGAGTATATTATAAAGCGATGATCTGAAAGACCTTTGGTGTGAAAAGATATAATATGGATGGAGAAGCATCGTTTAAAAATAGGGACATTGTCAGAAGATTTTTTTTTTCATTTTGAGCGATATGTGTTATGATAGATGTAGTTCTGTGACATGTTAATGTATAATGATGGTGTGAGATGTTAATGTTAAAGTATAATGACGGTGCGAGATGTTAATGTATAATGAGGGGGTGAGATGTTAATATATAATGATGGAGTGAGATGTTAATGTATAATGATGGGGTGAGATTTATGGGGTCAGATGTTAATGTATAATGAGGGGTGAGATGTTAATGTATATTGATGGGGTGAGATGTTAATATTAATGTATAATGATGGGGTGAGATATTAATGTACAATGATCCGGTAATATGTTAATGTATAATGATGGGATGAGATGTTAATGTTTATGTATAATGATGGGGTGAGATGTTACTGTTAATGCATAATAATGGGGTGACATGTTAATGTATAAAGATGGAGTGGGATCTTAATATATAATGACGGAGTGAGATGTCATTGTCAATGTATAATGATGGGGTGAGATGTTAATGTATAATGATGGGGTAAGATGTTAATGTTAATGTATAATGATGGGGTGAGATGATAATGTAAAATGATGGGGTGAGATGCTAATGTTACTGTACAATGATGGGGTGAGATGGTAATGTATAATGATGGGACGAGATGTCAATGTTAATGTATAATGATGGGTTAAGATGTTAATGTCAATGTATAAGGATGGGGTGAGATGTTAATGTATAATGATGGGGTGAGATGTTAAAATAATGTTAATGTATAATGACGGGATGAGATGTTAATCTTAATGTACAATGATGGGATGAGATGTTAACGTACAATGATGGGGTGAGATGTTAATGGATAATGATGGGATGAGATCTTAATGTTAATGTATAATGATGGGGTGAGATGTTAATGTTAAGGTATAATAATGAGGTAAGATGTTAATGTTAATGCATAACGATGAAGTGGGGTGTTACTGTTAATGCATAATGAGGGGGTGAGATGTTAATGTCAATGCATAATGATGGGGTGAGGTGTTAATGTTAATATATAACGATTTGGTGAGATGTTAATGTATAATGATTGGGTGAGATGTTAATGTTAATGTATAATGATGGGGTGAGATGTTACTGTTAATGTATAATGATTGGGTTAGATGTTGATGTATAATGATGGGGTAAGATGTTAATGTTAATGTATATTGATGGGGTGAGGCGGCGGGCTGATATAAGTTAACGTTGCTGAGACACATTCAGCATTGTTCTTGACTTCTGAAATATCTTGTGAAACTCCCTCGAGGTAGAAGCATCTTAATCCTTCTATCTGCATCTCTACCAAGAGTAATCTTGTGCGAAGGTAGATACCTTTGAACACCCATATTTGATAGTTCTTGCCATTTTTGGACCATCACTGCGGAGCAAGGGAAGGCAACCCGTGACATGATTAAATACTGGTTGTCGTCCTTCATGTGATTAATTACTTGTTTTCGTTCTTCATACTGATAAAGTACTGATTGTCTATCCTTATCTGATAAACTACTGATTTTCGTTCCTCATGCTGATCAAATACTGATTTTCGTTCTTCACTGATGATAAAAATCTGATTTTCCTTCCTCACGCTGACAAAATATCGAATGTCGTTCTTCACAACGATAAAGATACCGATACTCTTGCGAGTTCCTTCGGTCATACTTAGTATAATATATCTAATTGCGGTGTATCGTCCATGTACAGAAAGTACACATACTTTCCCCTAACTTTTGTTGCTCTATTCGCCCTCTTGCGTGCTGAACTATTCTTTGAGCAGCTTACGTGTGTGCATACCTTAAGAGTCTTTCCTGCCATCGATTCAGTCATGTCAGTTTGAACATACCCTCATCCCCCTGCCCCCGATGCGCTACCTTGCGCTGATTACCACCGTTTATAATGCCAAATTAGTGCTGCGTGATTGCTGTTCTGGTCGATACAAATATCGTGTCAAAATCCCAGCGCTGTCAACTTTTGCTGTCGGAAATAGTTGGAAAAAGTGATCGATACAACGCAGTTAATGGTGTTGTATGAAAATAAATATAATGATAAAAAGAATGGGAAAATACAAAGCAATTTATGTTTCCTTTTTGTGTATTTTCTATTGCTTTATATATTTTATCGTTTTCTCAGCCCTCTTCGCGCTCTTGTTATTGTTGTGTTTAACCCACGTATAAGAAACATATAGGTGTCCGACTGGCAGGGACAGGTAGAGGCTCGGCTCCTACGGCAAAGTTACAGGGTTCAGGGATTGGAACAGGTTTGCATCACGCTCCAGTCTATTCAGTTGTAAACTGGAACCATGCTCTTGAGTTGGCGGAGAGCACGGGAAGCGAGGAAGGAAACGTGTCACTCCACCTCATCAAGCTGCACCTAGTACACCGAAGTATCTAATGCTTGACTTCCCTACGGCAGTATCTGATGTGAGAGTTTTAATCCTCGTTCATGAAAAAAAAAAAAACATCTTTGTAATCAGTTCAAGGCACGTTGTGAGATGAAGACTTTAAAAAAAAAAATTACGAATCTCTTAGACAAAAGGGAGACAGTATAGGTCACCCCAGGTCATGAAGCTGGATCTAGTACAGTGAGATCTCTAACACGTCACTTCCGTATGGCAGAATCTGCTAGGGGACTATATAGGGGAGTTGTTTTCTCCTGCATGGAATGTACCATTCAACCACATGAGGGTTATAATCTGCATGTATATAGTGTGTGTTTTTCTGTATAGTAGAATATGCCTACGCCACTTCTTGACACTAATTCGCCTCCTTTCGTTTTCTGTTACGTTATTTATTTGATTAACTGTCAATATCATTGTCAATAATCATAATCAACCCCCCCCCCCCCATTTCCCTTCTCGTCTTCTTGTTCATGTGTATCAGCATAAATTTAAATACCATCAACATTATCATAACTTTATTATCTTCTCCTTCCCATAGTCAGTTATGACTGAAGGGGCTATTATTATATTATTATTATTATTATCTTCTCCGTCTTACCCTTCGCTTCCTTTTATCACTACGTCGCCTTGTCATCATCATTTCATTTTCATCTCTACTGCTTTTTCACACTCTCCCTCATGTTCTTCATCTCTTCCATTCTTTTTAAAATCTATCATCGTTTCTTTTTCATCCCAATTATCAACATCGTCTTTCATATCTGATACTAATCTTTCTTCTTCCACATATTCTTCTCGTTTGTATATTCTTTTCTGCTCATTCTTCTACATTAGTTCACTTATCTCCCTGATGTCTTCCTCTTAAAACTTTAGAATAAGTGTCAGGTTTTTCATTCCAGTACTTACTATTTTCTCTCATCCTAAATTTTCTGTAAAATTTCTTTTGAAATATCTCTTCCCATATATGCTGTCTATCACCCCCGTTTTCCAGCACAATCTATCTTTATTTTACATTCTAGGGTTGGCCAGGTAGGCGACCTTTGGGAGCCACAGTACTGGAGAACATTTTGGAAAGAGCCTTCCTTATATTTTTGCAAGAAAAAAGGCGTATACAGGATAGTATGTCCAAAAAAAAACCAAACAAACAAATTTCTCGTAAAAATGAAAGCCACTGATATCTCACCATTCTAGTAATGTTTTTGTAACATCTATTTGGTAATAATATAGAATTCGTTTTTTGAAGATTATTCAGCGTTTATATAAATGGTGACGGAAATACCGCTCCACTTATGTCCCAGTCGTGACCTACAGATGGGAGTCATGGACAATAACTACACCCCACAAAAGCCAGCTCCAAATCTCAGAAACTAGGTATCGAAGGAAGGTGGCTGAAGTAATAAGAAGCGGCTTGGTTGGCAACCAGACGATACGACATGGCATTAAAACCCAGCGAGTGGAACGATCCCAATTACAATGGTTTGGTGTTGAAATGTTATTTTGATCATATTCTTATAGTGCCTTTATTTCAACATAATTTTTCCTTCTTGCGTGGGTAAGAGTGGCACGGTTAGCAATAAAGTTAATACGTTCGGTGATAATCAACTAATGGTCAGTTAGACAGACCAACAGTCACTCAAGATGCATCAATGGAGAAATGGTCATAAATTCCGACCAACCGTAAATAACGGGTACAGAATTCCAAAGTGTTGGTCAAGACGAAAACATTTATTCATGGACGTAGACATCTGAATCATCACAAGAGGCATGACATCTAAACAGTTCATAGTACGATTATAGATAGATAAAAATGTTCTCAATGACGGTTGACCCCCCCCTCAAGGGCAGTACTTGCACAGATTATTTGGCTGGATCCTAATATTCCATTTCATTCGTAAAATCCATTTCGGTACATGGAAGGTAACGATGACCCCTGAATATGTACAGACTAGATACGATTTAGTTTAAAATTCATAAATATCTTCAGGAGCTTTAAACACAACTTACTGCGAAGTCTTACGGCTATAGCTTCCGTAGGAAGGCCGCATCACAAGACCCCAGTAGAAGAATTCCCACAATAAGGGACTCGAATTCAGACCTCAGTCTAACTTCCATCAGCCAATATCATACACTGAAGAGACAATCGTCATCTCCTGTTTAGCAACAAGGCGCAAACCAAATACCACGCACAAAATATGTGCGTTTTAGTGCGCGATGAATTTAATATCAATCCTATACTTATTACTTACACTGGTGCGTACCATCTTAACTGCAGCCAGACACATGCCCACTTTGCTACTGTTAAGGCATCCAAAAAAGGACGCAACATTTTGCCATGTCTGCAGAATGAAAGAAAATCGGCTACCACGACAAATATGGAAAACCAAGAGTCAGGGATCCAGACCTCAAGGACGACCCAGAGTTCGCTTCGCTGCAAGGACATTAAACAATCTCTGAAGGAGCGTAGATCAAATTGGAACCAAGTCAGGAGGAAAACAGCAGTTAGGATAGCATGGCGCTCTGTCTGGCAAACCTCGACACCCCAGAGTAGAAAAGAAACGACAAAGTAAGTGACGGAAATGTGTGAGACTATCCTGCACGGAGCTTCTCAACTCTCCCTATCATCACGATATAACTGAGTCTCCATCAAACCAATGTCAAAAAAAACAGAAGTTTGCTTAATTGTTCTTATCAGTGATGAAACATTAAGCCACATCTGCGCAAACAGCTACTACTGATGAATTCACCCAGAGCCGGCCCTGTGAATTTCTCCGGGTGGCGCCAGGTCTCGTGATTCCTGTCCCCTAACCCCCTCCAGGTGACGTTCTGTATTAAACTATTCGAGAATCAATTTCATGTAGAACACACTGTTAATTTTCGCCAAATTCATCGTAGCATCTTTATTATCATCACCCTTCAGCTTGATAAGCAAAGGTCTTCAACAAACGTATGCTAAGTCTACCTGTCGCGCCCATCAGCTCAAGGTCATTTATTGTCTCCTTTCTCCCCTTCATTTATGCCTCCATTTATCTTCACCACGTCTTCTGTCATCTCCCTCTACCTCTCTTATCCGGTGTATTCCAGAATAAATATTGCCCAGTATTGACGTGTCTCTGCCATCAATGGTCCCTGTACCTTGTAGCGGTATGGCAGCTTGCGTACCCTGACAACCCCAAGAGCTTTGCCAGCGGGAGTTTTACTCCTGGTAGGTTCAACCAAGCTGGACAGGTCTGTGCGGGTAGGGGTCAGACAAAAGCTGATACCCTGGTCCTCCAGGTTGGGGGTTTTAGCGCAGGGCCGACACCCCTGCTCACGTAAAAAATCTTAACAGTTACGGAAACAGCAACAAATGGAAAAACGTTTATGCGGGACTAACATCCGGACTCTCATGACTGTCGGTGGTGAAAGCCGAAAGGAAGCAATTGGCATGAAAACGGATGCCCCGACCGCAAAACACGAAACTAGGATTGAATTCTGGAACGTCAGAACCATGAATGAGGCAGGAAAGCGGAGGCAGATCACAGCAGAGATGAGGAACTACAGATTACATATCCCGGGAATATGTGAGAGCAGATGGACCGGGACTGGGAGAAAGAGTACTTTACCCTGTGTGACGTATAATGGAAATATAGCCTACAGTATCTGACAGCCCTGAAATCCCGTTAGTGTTCTATGATTTGCTAGTAAAAGTCAAGCATTTTTCTGTCTGCGTTTACTCATTTTAATCCACGCCTCTTTTCCTTGAAACGTAAACAAACGGAAAGTTTACCAACTTCCGCGACCTGCCAGTCATAACAGGGAGCGAACCTGGTTTGTTTACCTGAGTTTCTCGCGAGCTGATCTGTCAATCATCGGATATCAGACAGACGCACATGGGATAACACCGGCCTTTTTGAAGTGAGACGCCCGGGCAGAAACATTTCCCGAGGGACCCTTTGATGATCGTACATACAGGGGGAGACAAATCTTTGATCTTCAGAAACGGGGAAAATCTCGGAAGAATCCCGTTACACGGTTTAAGTCTCTGATGTCGATTAGCAACGCTGAGACAGAGCGACCGTAAAGCTTTTTATCTGGGGAACTGCGTTCACATTTCTCCCGATTCACATGGTAATGTGAAAAGTAACGTCATCTATAGATCAGAGAGACAATAATATATATAAACTGTGCATTCCGAAAACCAGTTATCAGTTGTCGCTCAGAATTTCGGACAGTCTAAACACGTAGTCTAGAACCATTGTGGATGGTGTGTTAATTAGCCTTCATGGGGATTTCATTCTGTTTTCTGGTAATATAAATTTGTGCTTAAGCGTGGTAAAGTGTTAAAGTTTACCACTATAATTCACCTAAAGTCTAGATGTTAAAGACCAGTGGAAAATAACGCGTAGCTATTTGTTTACCAGTTGTTCAGTTTAATGATAATTTACCACCCGCTCTATCACACAAGAAGAAACGTTTAGCTGACTGATATTAATATGCTAGGCGCGACTGATAGTGGACCATAGAATTCACGTTATATGTCATTTTGCGTAATTTTAGTAAGCGACTGTTATCTAATAGCTATTAATGACAGGCGATATTTGTTAAGTGCACGTATGGATAATTAAATAATAATTGACATTGTGCGCTGATCGTGACCGGAGCAGGAGGGGAAAGGCTGCATTCCTCAACCAAACCTGCACTCGCTAAGCGACGCGCGATAGGATAGGCTAAAGACACAGTGTGCCTTTTAACTTTAATCAGGACTGACGGTGTGGCAGCGTCTGTTACTTGTGCGCAGGTCACGGCGCCGATTAGTATGTTATGTGGCAGGGCAGGTTACAGCATCAATTAGTTATATTGATTGTTATATTCAATTAGAGTTAATCCTTCATATGTTGTTGTGGTTCAAGTGCTAACTGGCCTTCCGCCAGAGATGGTAATACTTGACCTTTACTCATTTTTCTTCTTCTTTCCAGGTTTGTTCTTCCCTTTACGTTTGGTGATAAGCGAAACAGTTTCAGCACAACAACGTATATCCAAAAAAAATTACTGTAAATTTCCACAAACAGCAATTCAGTAGAAAATTATATTAAAGTTTATTGATGTCATTAGACAAACACTGTAAATTTCACAAAATGATGGTTGTTTATCCAAAATGAAAAATATATAATCCAACTGAATAATATACACACTTGTCTACTCAAAAAAAAAAAAAACTCGTCTTGATATCCTCAAAGACGAAGTTCACCTAACGCTATGTGTAAAAATTATCTAGTCTAAAATCATGGTATCATTGAAATCATAAATCCTGAAATATCTGCCTATCGCCCACATCTCTTCTATTTATACTATTTCTTCTATTTTCCCGCCTTTTTACACACGTCCCGTTCTTTTTTCCACACGGTACAATTTCTGCACACGTCTATCTGTTTTCGACTTTTTTTCACATGTGTGATCTTTTCCAACTTAACAATTGGATTTAAAAAAACCAGATCACACAAACATGTATTTCCCACTTTCCGTGCATAAAACCCATTCATTATTTTTATCTGGGACTGACCTACGTTTGCCCTGTCAGAGCAGTAACTGCCAACTGAACTTTGAATGATACTGCGTTTTGTGTAAAAACGTCTTCTTTGCTTTTGATGTCTGCCATTCTTATATGTAGCATATTATAGCACGTATAAATGCTTTGCGAGGAAGTAGTAGGGATAATGTTAGCGTGGAAGGCCATGCGGTCACATACGTCCATGGCCACACAAATATATCCCAGAGGGAGACATTTGCGTACTATCAACTGACTGTTATAAACGACTAACGTATTGGTCGAGGCTTTCAAAGAAAAAATTTAAATAAAAACATATTTTTGTTCTTAAAACGAGGGATCCCAGTATATTTATAATGCGTAAAACGGGGGATACATAAAATGTGTTAATACACTTCGCCATTGAACAGTATTGATGTACACTACTTCTTAACAATATTGATATGAACAACGCTGTGCATTAGTCATCACCATAATGATAACATACTTAATGCTAACATTAAACAAAAATAAAAAATTGCATACGATTTTCATCGGTTGTGCAAACAACACAAATAAAAACAAAACAAAAAAAAATATTTTGGCAATATGCAACAGAAGTGACTAATATTCATTAAGTATTTAACAATCTTATATGTAGTAGCTGCAACGAACATCAGCCTAACAGCATAGAACTACTGGTCGAACCTAAGACCGAGGGACGCAAAAAATGTAATATATATTATGACATGGGAATATACATACATGGAAATGTTAATTTATAAATATATTATAAAAAAATATGAACTGGAGCTGTACGCTCTCGTAACTGTCAATATAAAACGTGGTAAACATAACACAATCATATGATACAGGCAACCCAATCCTGCCACTGCGGTCAGTGATTTACCAGGATGTATATGGGTCTTAAACACCAAAAATCTGGACAAGTTGTGGTGAACTGTCTATGTGTTCGTCGTACAATATAAATATAGCATTATTAATCTGGTTACATGGAGTTACAAAGTATTTATTAAAAAATGTCTCTAATCTCCAACTTATGTAATGGTCGTTACTATGAGGGAGTACAGCTATACCGATACAAATAACTATCGGGTGTTGGAGTATGAACTATCTCAGTTACCATGAACCAAGTACCAAACTGTTTATAGGTTCGTCATTGTGGTGGGTTTTGATGTTATAAAGTGTTGTTGTTATGTTTTCTTAATGTACTGAATGAGGTCAGCTGTGAAGGTCCCTGAGGATAACAGTTTTGGTGAGTTACAGAGAACCTTGCTACTACCACCTACGACCTCAATCAGACTTATTCTTGACTAGTATGTCTGATAGTTACGTCTGATGTCTAGGGTAATGAAATGTGGTGTGCTGGTAATTAAATACACAAACACCCACACACAAACACTAATATTAATCTCTATAATCAAGTCAATTAACACTGTGTTTTAAATTTAGTAATTACAATTTTTTTCAAATTTATTTTGTCCTGAACCTAGTTTTTCTTCTGGTCAGGACTTTTAAATCAATATGAATCAATTTCAATAGAATTACATATAATCAAGTAAACACATGAAAGACTTGTACATATACATAATTTAAATTTGCTAATATTGGTACTAAAACTAAAGTCTTTATAATCTAGTGCTGGATGTCGGGTCGGGGTATTTGCATCATACCCAGTCTTTTAGTTAACAGTGTTCATTTGCTCTTTAAACAGGATGAATGGTGGAAACGTTTCTTAATACACAATGGAGTTTATATATTATATTATATTCGTTGATGAATCTCAGCAGGCCAGTTCTTTAATACTTATCTGGCCTGTGATGATTGAGGATAGTTGTTCCTTAGGCCCACTCCTCACATGCTCTGAGGTAGTATGGTAGGCATCTCGTTTCATACAGTGTTGTACTCTTCAGAATATCTGGCACTAGCACAGTGCCAGACAAAGAAACTCAGAAACCACAAAATTAGGCTAGGTCTTAACATAATACCTAATCCACCATGTTTACAAGCATTAATACATTGAAATAAAAGACAGGGTCAGATCTCTCTGACCGACCCAGCACATCTCATTCGATGCTGTAATCAAGTAGCACTAGTCTCACATTCCTCTCCTCTAAGGGCTGCACTGCATCTGAAATATTTTCATTAATCTCTTTTTTTTCCATATAAATAAGGTGGGTGATATGTTTCCACCTGACCACCTAACAGAGAAAAGAAAACATCTGTAATTCTACATTTCTGATAGTTTATCCTATTATAATTCATCCTCTAGGTTCCTGTAACAGTTGGCTGGCTGGGGACCTAGAATAAGTACTCACTTGTCGTAATCATTTTCATTATATGGCAGTATCACTCACATCAGAATTGTTAAATAAAAAGGTTAATAATTTCGGTCTTACCACAATTCAAAATGAAAAGACACACAGATACGTTTGAAATGGCACAAACTCAGCTGAGCTTGCTGGCTGGACTATGGCGTCCGTATTACTTATAATTTTAGTATTATATTTATATTCAGTGGACGTTACACTTCACAGCATCAACGATCTGCTTCTATGGACAGTCTTACACAAAATTGGCAACGAGGGCGCGAGCCGTAACACCCAATTTTCTAATAAATCTTAACTGTGTTTACTAATCAAATAGGAAAGCAAAGCGTTTTAAATACAAATTTTTACACTAATGTCCAAATTTTGGTCCAATGTGTAGTGTAATTCTGTCGCGTTCGGTCTGTCCGAATACTTGGCTTTAGCGCCCCAAGATTCCGTGACTTTGCTCTTATCCTTTTTTGTCTAACACTAAAAAAAAAAAAAAACATTCAGTTTTGCGCTATCCCATAATTTCTACCCCGTGTCTACCCATTTTCCTACAGAACACATGACCCTTTTGCTGGCGTTTTTCTCAAGGACGCGCGTCAAAATGTAACCGTAGTGAATGCAAAACTAACATCTGTTCTGCTAGTCCTGCCACTGAACAAAATCAGTCTTTTGTCAATAACTTTCCGAGTTATCTGTCCCCCCGTCCTTTATTTATTTGAAAAAAGTCATATTATTTATCAGGAAAAGATAAGCTCTTAAACTACCCTAACTTTGTGATTGATTCTAAACCTATTAATAAGGAATTCCATATTTTTTTCTATAATATTCAACCTATTCATGTCTTTTTGCACTAAGATTTCAAGCGCTAATTTACTGAGAGTCTCTCTCTCGAGTAACGTGAAAATTACTGTATCACTTCGCAATAAGGAGAGCTAATGCCTGAGTCTTATTTCTATCTTGACCCTCAATTGTCTGTATCTATTAGTTTCTAAAAGCTATTTATCAGAAGATCTAACTCGCGCGTATTTTTGAAAATCAGCCGTCAAAGGCCAGTAGTCCTTAGTTTATCTATAGGCTATATTAGCGTTTCTGTGAGAAAACATCATTACAGCAGAGTACGCGATTTTTAGCGAATTTAGAGAGGGCATCTCTAATCCTTCTCCCCCCCCCCCCTACCGTTCTTCCTTCTTTAAAATCATAAACTCTGTCTTCCCTAGGACAAATATTTTGCTTTTGAACTTGGGAAGAAGTGTTACGTTTAATAATCTCAAGGTCCACTTTAAACGAAAACAATAGGGTACCCACTTCTCTCTTATTGTGTTATCAAACTACAATAAACGCTGGTACTGTGGGGCGGGTGAAGGAAAACAATTTCCTCTACCAACAATTTAGTTCTATCTCTCTTATTTTTGACCTTTCTTCAATAATCCCTAGTTAATAGTCTCAATTTAGATATTGTAATTCTAAAATATCGCCATCATGATCTCCCTGTGTATTGACCTCCCCCCTCAACATCTCCAGCCCCACGTTTAGAAACAGACCTATTCTGATGTCCCATTTCATAATTCGACAACTACACATAGATAAATTTTAAATCATTAGTGTGTCCTGATGACTACAACGCTGATTCTTAGTCGGTACTGGTTGTTCTGCATAAAAAGTTCCTTCACCTATCATTCTATTCCGAGCCGGGTGCGGATATATTCCTATTATAAACTGGTGATGGCTGTAGGAGCAACGTACCAACGTAATCTAATCTAGCATTTTCTCCATGCCTTGGCCTGGGGAATAAAGAATACTGTATGCGGTTGATGATCCGTTTTGATACCACGTCGAACTGTATGCTACCAAATTGATTAAATTGGTAGGAACTTTTATTATATACGCCCAGATTAAGCGCTTAATACACATGTCTGTTTATCGCATGTGGAAAAATATCCTTGTTCCGCTATTGTCTCAACATAGTCGTCTAGCATAAAAGCGGGCTGGGGTCATTTACTACCCCCATATTCTGCGGAGGTATTTGCGACAGTCAGGACCATTGAGCGTCAACAAATGTAGCACCCCGAGAAACCCACATTTGCCTTTGACAGCGATCCCCATCCCACAAGTCACCACAAAGGTCCTGAGTCAAATCAAGTGCGAGTTTTATGGAGAAAGTAGGCTTTTGCTAGTATGAGTTTTTTCTATTATTACTTTAACTCCCTAGCGGAATGGCCAATTCAAATCACTGGGCGACGATGCTCCTGACTAAGCAATTCATAGATCCTGGATGTACCCTTTGCGATGTCAAATCAGTCAGAGTGATAGCGACATATAGGAGTTAAAATTGTTTTGATATAATTTTTGTGATCAAACAGACCACACACAAAAAAAACCGAACACGAATGACAATCCGCACTGCTTGGCTCATTGTTTGGGTCTATGCGAGTACTCTCTGCAAATTTTTTCGCAATTTATTATTGGGGTCAGGAAGTCATATTACCCTGGATATACAGTATGTTCCCAAGAAGTAATTCCAATCTCTTATTTTATGGCAATTCCAATACAACCATTTTTTGTTTGGTCTAGCAGGTCCAAGTTTTGCTTCTCTGAGCCCTATCAAATAGCATATTCAAGTGTAGTTAAAAAACGTATATCTATCAAAAATGTTTTCTCATGTAGCGCTATATGTAGGATACAAGGGACCATTTCACGTCCATGCGAAATTAAAAAATATCGTTGATCAACATGGTCAATCTATTTATGCAGGGATCCATCAATTTTTTGCGACATCATTCTAGAAAGACCGACACTCAGTAGCATTGTATTATGCTAATCCAAGTCACAAAACTGTGTCAGACCCAGCATTATTAATGAGTCCACTTCATTACTAATCTCTACAGCTACGATGAGTCATCCTTTCATACCCGTTGCGACGTTCCCTGCTTAACAAAGCTCACAATAGAGAGCGTGCTCGAGAACCTCAGTCTTCACAGTACAACTCGGGAACTTCTGAAATAGCCCTTATGGCATAAAGATCCACTTTCTAGAAAAAATATTTTGGCCTTGGTTCCAATTTTCTGAGCAAATGAACTGTTGATTTTGTCTTGTCCCGTTAATGGATCCCACCTGGACTCTTTCCTGTGTACAGTCAATTCCAGTTTTCCTGTAAAATCTATACATCAGTCCCCTAGTGTTCCAGCCAGATGGTTGTTTTTAGGAGTTACTCTCACACACAAAAACCACACTAGAAACTAATACGCGAGGAACACATCCAACTTCCACTGGTGTTGAAATACAAAAATTCACTCTTGCTTTCAAACAAATAACTCCTATCACCTCGCATTCACAAAGGCTTTTTCACCTTAGTCGAAAAGGAGAAACGAGAAGAATAGGCTTTTTCATGACCAGATTGGCGTGGTTGGGTAGTCTTACTAAGCTTCCATATCATTATGACCAGCAAAGATAGATTATGTTCCCGCGGTTTTTGTCCGATTCACACATTCTGTATGATCATTCCAGGAACCTGTTTGAACTCTCTCCTCTCCTCTTAATTTTTAGGTCCAAGGTGGGTTTACTGGAACTTTTCACTACCTTGCATGGACAGATACTTATATTTGCTGTCCGTCACAGGTGGGTGTTAAAAATGGGGTATTCCATGTCGAAAGGTGAGTGGGTTTCCTTTTTTTCATTTTTGGTTTGCAATAGCCAAAGGTCAGAAAGGGGGCCTTCGCTGGATTTGTCTCTGATGTTCAGTATTTTGAGGTATTAGGTGTCCGCCACTGATCCCCAGGAGATACTTCACTTATTAAAAGGTTCACATTGAAATATAATTCCTTTCCATACCCCCTTTTTGTCATTTTATAATTTTTAGCGTCTTATCTAATAGCAATCAAACCCTTCTTCCTACTATGCTGAACAGACGGAAAATTGATGAGTCGCGACACCAATTGTCCTATCTCAATTCTATTGGAGTCAATAAATATACTAATCTCTTCAAAACTGCCATTGGTAGTAACGAATGAATGGACCTACTTCCTCTCCACCAGCTAATACATAAGCCCTGATATCACCTGATTATAAACGTACTCACTTTCTTTTAATTGAAAATCTCAAACAAAGCGTCAGTGCATCACAGATTTTCTATCCTGTGTGGTCTTGTCTCTTCAAACAGTATTCCATTTCTAAGCTGCCAGTTTCAGAAAGAGTATATCCAGCTTTCAGACCGAGTTGGTTCAGCGTCTTCGTTCTCAACATAGTTAGATATGATGAGGTAAACAAACAAGTTCCGATCACTCTCTGCCTTTCTGCATCTTGGAGTCCCACTGGTCCTTAAACGAATGTTACATATACATGGAGCTTATTAAATTTTAACATTTCATCTTGACAAAGTTTTTCTACATAACTATTTCTGGAAAGCCTGCTATGTTATTGAGAGGACGTATTCTGTCCTTTGTTACAATCACATAAGATAATCTTTCCACTACCAATTCTTTTCTTGTGCGCGTTTTGTCCTCCCTCCCCCACTATCTATTATAATATCCTTTGTGAGAGGTATCGTGTTCTATCATCCTTTATATTATTCATTCCTAACCAATGTTACACATAATTTCCGTGCTTATGACCCACGACATTATATCTCAGATGACTCACCGACCGGGCGATGGCAATTGTCGAGGCTTATTCTGAGGGTTAGAAACATCATATTCTTTGATACTACTGTCGATTAACGCACATAGTTGGTTCACTGTTAAATAACATTCAAAGTGAACGACAAGGAGATGTAGAAAAAACAGTGGGCTCCCCAATGACAATCCATCGTTCTGTCGTACTTATATCGTCAATAATTATATTGTTATCCTTCCAGGCCAAACAAGTTGCCCCGTTGGTCTATTCTACGTGCACTCCAGCAACAATTGATTTTCCCCTTGTGTCTTCAGCTAGGGATTATCATTGCAATCTTCAGTATTTCCCTCATGAGAAATTATACGCCACATGCGCCTAACTCTCTACACTACATGTCCTCAAATCTGAGCTGTCGATCCATTCTACGATCTGGGCCCAATAGTAAACTACTGTACTTTATGGGCACAACGTATCTCTCTCAATTGTTGTCAAAATTGAGTCTTAACTCGGTAGGTTTATTGTCTCATGTCGTCAACTACTTTATCCAACATGTAAGTTACTCCATATTAAATTTGCCGCCTATACTGCCTTATGGGACAGATACACGTCCATGGAGATTGCTGGACCTCATTTGAGCTCCTCCCAGATTCCCCGCCTGTCTCATGTATAACAGATTTGTTTATCATCTAATAGATAATAGCTCCCAATTCCCCTTGGAGGTGTAGGAGTGAGCCAATTCTGAGGGAGCAAATTTATATTTAATAACATGATGCTTGAGTGTGCTCCCTAATCCCTCTGCCTAGCGCCTATCCTCATCTCCTCTGGATGTAGCCATTTATAGGCCTTTACTAATCCTTCATTCCTGCCCGCCTCTTGTTCGAATATCTTCTGTGGAGACGCGCTATGGTGTCTCTCTGTCACTTGTCCGCGCACCAATGAACTTCACAACGGTCTCTTGGGATTGACCTGTCCCCTACGAAGACCGTACTTACACTCACAACACCCCAATAAACAGGAAGGTAGATGGGGTTACATCCACATAATCCATAACATCATCTTGGCTGCTAACGAATATCTCCTTCCTACCACCATAGCGAGTATTCATTCTCAGACACCAGTTATATCCCTTTGTCGAATTGCGAGAAGTTGTCATGAGTGATATGTACTCCCTCTCTAGTCGCCCCTTGTAATTACCCACTGTTTCCGTGGCTTAACAGGACCTGGTCCGTCACTCAAGACTAGTACCTCACGACCTGAATCAAAAATCCAAACCTGTATCATTATAGAGTCACCTGTATGTGTGACCCCGTTTACAAACAACATCCTCACAACCTCGAGGGGGAGGGGGTAGGTGACTAAGTTATCCCTTGCTGTTCCTATTAAGCTGTTCCTTTAACCTTCTTCTTAGATCACCTGGTTCCCGCGATTTCATGCAAGCAATGTAGAAGGTTTCCCTTTTACAAACTTCGTTGTTATTGTTGTACCTTCTATACACCATTTACAATACAAGCGAATCTTTGCCACCCTCTTTCCTTTTTTGGGGGGGTATTTAAAAGATTTTTACTTTCATTATATTTTATTGGTCATTCTGTAACTGTGGAGCTTTCTATCACGATAATCATTTCGTGGAGGCGCCATACATCAAGTTATTGTCTTACCTTTTGTTACCTTGTTCATCTGGTAATCAAATTTGATTAGAGTGCTGTGGGTTTTTCGCCGTTAAAATTCTCTAATGGTTTTCTTTTTTGTGCCATCTAACACCTCTGCCTGGCTGTTGAGTTACTCTCAGAGACATTCAATATCACATCACCCAACCTCTTTCTGCACCCCTTGGTTCCATGAGAAACTTTCTTGAGCGAAATCAGGACCTATTGGCTTTTATTCTTCTCAGTTCTTCTGTACGGCCATGTGACTCTCTCTTAATTGCTCTCTATCCATGATCAATATTTCTATTGTAACAGATCTTTGGGTGAGTGCCCTTTTCCCAGATCATCCATTTAGCTCCAAATAGGAGTTTCGCATTCCTAGGCATAGAATTGTGGTGGTATGTCCCCCTCTCCCAACAAACCGCTTGGCAATTCTAAGACTTTCTTAACGATAGAAATTCAAACCATTCTTTTTTCATATCTTAATTAACGAGAGCGCTTGCTTTAGCGCATTTCAATAATTGGTCCCCCCTTTCTCTACTCCATTTTTTTTGCAACAACACTTTTACCCGATAAAGGATGTGTTACCCCTAAAAGACCCCTGGGGATACCCTTTAAGCTTCCCACCCCTTTTTTTCCCTCCTTTTTCCCCAAGCCCCATAGGTTTATGGGTCGTGGCCCTAAACGAAACCCTTCAAAGTCTTGGAATAAAGAAAAGAATATCAATATCATACAAGATATGGTCGAACCCCCCCCCAGCTCTACAAAAATTGGTCCCCAAAAATGGGTGAACCCCCTTTTGCCTGAAAGTTTAGATCGGCCTCCACCTGAAACCCAGCGTGCAGGGCATCCGAGGAGTTTTTTGATGAAATGAGGGTTTTATGCTTTTTACACCATTTTATCAGAGGCGAGTCGGATGCCGAAGTTAACCCTTTGAAAAATTTTCCCCAACTCCCCCCTAAGTCCCGTTGAACCTCGTGCTCCGGGCATGGCACCCTTTCTAGGTATAATCCCCTCTGACTCCCCCTCCTGGGCTTCCTTTGAGTTCGAGCGGCAGCCCCAATCGCTTTTGGTCCCCCCCCATTCAGCCCTTATAGCATATCCATCGTTTTCATTTCCCTCTTGCCCAATATTGGGGGATGGCCCGCTTTATTTTCAATTGTAGAATAGTTCGAATAGGTATTCCAACCCCTATCTGCCTTCCAAAGCCCCATAGCCCTCCAAAGTCAGCCTTCAAATTCCTGCAGAGAATCGTCCTCTTCAGGTTATCTTTTCTTCTTAGTCCCCAAGCAATTTCAATCTTGCGTAACTGTAAAAAAAAATCTTTTTTTTCTCATTGTTTCTCTCTGCTCGCCCCTAACCATCCCCTATCTCTATCCCTTTCCCAATATTAACCTTATGGGTTCAACATTTTCTGATATATTGTATTAACCAATATTGCGATAAAGTCACAAATACCTTGTATACCCTTCCCGATATTTCCATATATCCCATTTAGCAGTCATCAGCAAGTCGAAAAGCCCCGACCCTGTAAAATTATGTGTCCCAGATCTTCCCCACCCTAGGTAATCCTTACACAACAAACCTTCTAAATACTGTTACTAAGATTAAATTCAAACTAACACTCTAAAATTAAAAATTAATTACTACTGTGTGTCCTGATGTAAATAATTCCCCCCCCAACAACTCACTTACTTACTTATCCACCTTGAAATAGTTTCCCCCCCTTATGGAATTAAACCTTTTAATTTTATTTATGGACAACTGTTCCATTCTTGGAAATTTACAATACCAGAACTTTATACCCCCAAGATAGTTTTTTTTAATCTGGATCCCGTGACCCAGTGTACAAAAAATTAGATACCCCCAATATATGTAAATTGGTTGTTGATTATCTTGATTTCTTAAATTGTTATAAAGTAGTGGTTATTAAATTTTTATGTTTTATGGTTTTTTTTCTTAATAGACTGTAAAATGAGGTCAGCTGTGAAGTTTCCTGGAGGTTCCCTGAAAGAATAACCACAAGTTTTTTTATGGTGGAGTTACCAAGAGGAACCTTGCTACTTACAACCCCACCTTACGCGACCCTCAATCAGGACCTTTTATTCCCCCCCCCTTGACCCCTAGTATCGTTGACTAGCCTACGTCCCTGAATGTCCTTAGTGGTAATCTGTGAAATTGAACATGTGGGTTGTGTGCTGGTGTAATTTAAATACACACAAACCACCCCACACACAAAACACTAAATATTAATCTTCTATAATCCAAGTCAATTAACACTGTGTCTTGTTTTAAATTTTAGTAATTTTACAATATTTTTTTTTGATAATTCAAGCATACGAATTTAGATTTTTGTCCTTAAATTCATCCCCCGTATTGTTAAACCCCTAGGTTTCAAATTTATTATTTCCTTCTGGTCTTTCATGAGTCAGGACACCCTTTTAAATCAATAATAATCAATTTCACAATAGAATGATACATATAATAAACACACATGAAAGACTTTGTACATATACATAATTTAAATTTGCTAATATTGGTACTAAAACTAAAGTCTTTATAATCTAGTGCTGGATGTCGGGTCGGGGTATTTGTATCATACCCAGTCTTTTAGTTAACAGTGTTCATTTGCTCTTTAAAAAACAGGATGAATGGTGGAAAAGTTTTCTTAATACACAATGGAGTTTTATATAATTATATTATATTCGTTGCTGAATCTCAGCAGGCCAGTTGTTTAATACGTATCGGGCCTGTGACGATGGAAGATAGTTGTTCCTTAGGCCCACGCCTCACCTGCGCTGAGGTAGTATGGTAGGCATCTCGGTTCATACAGTGTTGTACTCTTCAGAATATCTGGCACTAGCACAGTGCCAGACAAAGAAACTCAGAAACCACAAAATTAGGCTAGGTCTTAACATAATACCTAATCCACCATGTTTACAAGCATTAATACATTGAAATAAAAGACAGGGTCAGATCTCTCTGACCGACCCAGCACATCTCATTCGATGCTGTAATCAAGTAGCACTAGTCTCACATTCCTCTCCTCTAAGGGCTGCACTGCATCTGAAATATTTTCATTAATCTCTTTTTTTCCATATAATAAGGTGGGTGATATGTTTCCACCTGACCACCTGAAAAGAAACATCTGTATTCTACATTTCTGATAGTTTATCCTATTATAATTCATCCTCTAGGTCCTGTAACAGTTGGCTGGGGACCTAGAATAAGTACTCACTTGTCGTAATCATTTTTCATTATATGGCAGTATCACTCACTCAGAATTGTTAAATAAAAAGGTTAATAATTTCGGTCTTACCACAATTCAAAATGAAAACACACAGATACGTTGAAATGGCACAAACTCAGCTGAGCTGCTGGCTGGACTATGGCGTCCGTATTACTTATATTGTTTATTTATATTCAGTGGACGTTACACTTCACAGCATCAACGATCTGCTTCTATGGACAGTCTTACACAAAATGGCAACGAGCCGTCCAATTTTCTAATAATCTTAACTGTGTTGACCAAATTTTTAAATTCAAAATTTTACACTAAGGTCCAAATTTGGTCCAATTTGTTGTGTATTTCTGTCGGTCGGTCTGTCCGAACTTGGCTTTCCCCAAGATTGGACTTGGTTTTGGTCTAACACTAAAAAAAAAAAACATTCAGTTTGCGCTATCCCATAATTTCTACCCCGTGTCTATCCCTTTTCCTACAGAACACATGACCCTTTTGCTGCGTTTTCTCAAGGACGCGTCAAAATGTAACCGTAGTGAATGCAAAACTAACATCTGTCTGCTAGTCTGCCACTGAACAAATCAGTCTTTTGTCAATAACTTCCGAGTTATCTGTCCGTCCTTTTATTTGAAAGCATATTATTTATCAGGAAAAGATAAGCTCTTAAACTAGCTAACTTTTGTGATTCTAAACCTATTAATAAGGAATTCCATATTTTTTTCTATAATATTCAACCTATTCATGTCTTTTTGCACTAATTTCAAGCTAATTACGAGAGTCTCTCGTAGTACGTGAGAATTACGTCACTCGCAATAAGAGCTAAGCCTGTTTTCGTGACCCAATTGTCTACATGTTCTAACTTTTACCTCGTATTTTGAAAATCGCTCAAGGCAAGTCTTGTTTCTATAGGCTTTTGTTTTGAAATCAACGCAAGACGCGTTAGCATTGTGGCATCTATCCTTCTCCCCCCCCCCCCCTTTTTCTATAACTCTGTCTTCTAGGCAAATATTTGTTTGAACTTGGAAGAAGTGTTACGTTTAATCTCAAGGTCACTTACGAACATTGGGTACCTTTTATTTGTTATCAAACTAATACGCTGGGGCGGGGTGAAGAAAACAATTCTCTACCAACTTTTTAGTTCTATCTTATTTTTGACTTTCTGCACTATCCTGTTATAGTCTAATTTAGATATTGTATTTAGAATATCGCCACATATCTCCCCACTTTAGAACAGACTATCTGATGTCATTTCATAATTCGAAATACACATAGATAAATTTAAATCATTATGTCTGGTGACTACGCTGATTCTCGTCGTACGGGTGTCTGCTTAAAAAGTCTGCACCTACATTTTCCGAGCCGGGGATATATTCTATGATAAACTGGTATGGCTGTAGGAGCAACGACCAACGTAATAATCTAGCATTTTCATGCTTGGCCTGTGATAAGAATACGAGCGGTTGATGATCCGTTTGAACCACGAATGTTCTACCATATAGATAGATTTGGAACTTTTTTATCGCCCAGATTAACGCTAAACACTCTTTTTCGCTTGTGGAATATCCTTGTTCCGCTTTGTTCAACTTGCGGCTAGCATAAGCGACTGGGTTCAGTTCCCCATTTGGTGAAGAGGACCTTTGCAACAAAGTAGCCCCCAGGCCCACATTGCTTGCGTCCATTCTCACCACAAAGTCCTGAGTCAAATCAGGCAATTTGAGAATAGGCTTGCTAGTGAGTTTTTCCTTTAACTCTTGGAATGCCAATTCACACTGCGCTGACCAAACAATTCTATCTGGATTTCCCTTGCGAGTCAAATCAGTCAGAGGAGCACATATAGAGTTAAAATTTTTGATATATTTTTGGTAAAACCCACACAACGACACGAATGATCGCACGTCTTTCTTTGTTTGTGGTCTAGGTGCTCTCTGCAATTTTTCCAAGTTCTTGGGGTCAGGAGTCATATTACCCTGATATACAGTATGTCCCAAGAATTCCAACTCTTTGCATCCAATACAACATTTTGTTGGTCTAGCAGTCAAGTTTGCTTCTCTGAGCCTATCAAATAGCATATTCAAGGAGTTAACGTGTTCTTCAAATGTTTCTGTAGCGATGAGGATATCATCCATGAAATTCGTGATACATGGATTATTCAGGGGATCCAGCAATTTGCGCATCATTCTAGAAAACACACTCGGAGCATTTTTCAATCCAAATGGCAACATGTTGAATTCATAATGTCCTTCCGATGTGCTAAAAGCTAAATAAGGTCGAACCTCAGGCTTCACTGGAATCTGGTAATAGCCTTTGCTAAGATCCACCTTCGAAAAATATTTTGCCTTGTTCAATCTGGCAAATAACTGTTTTGTGTCCGGTAATGGATCCACCTGACCTTCTGTGACAGCATTCAGTTTCCTGTAATCTATACACAGTCTGTGTTCCCCAGAGGGTTTTCTCAACAAAACCACACTAGAACTATACGAAGATTCACTGTGTGAAATAATTCCTTCTTTCAACAAATACTCTATCTCCTCCTTCAAAGCTTTTTCCTTAGCGAAAGGAATCGAATAGGCTTTCATACAGATTGGTGTTGGGTCTATAAGCTTCATATCATATTCTAGCAAATTAGTATGCCCCGGTTTGTCCGTTAACACATCTGTATGATCATCCAGAACCTGTTGAACTCTCTCCCTCTGATTTTTAGTCAGGTGCTTACTGACTTTTACCTGTGCGGCTGTCTCACAGGGGTGTAAGGGGTATTCATGTGAGGTGAGTGGTTCCTTTTTCATTTCGGTTGCGATAGCCAAGGTCAGTAAAGGGGTGCCTTCCTGGATTTGTCTGTCCAGATACTTCTTTAAAAGGTTCACATGATATATTTTCTCCTTCCCCTTTTTGTCAATTTTATAATTTGTTCTAGACACCTTCTCTAGAACTGTATATGGACCTTGCCATCCAATTTGCAATTTATTATTGCTGCCGGGTAGTAGAAGAAGCACCTTCTCTCCCACAGCTAATTCTCTGTCCTTTGCTTTCTTATTAAAATAAGCTGCATGTTTCTTCCTGGCTTGTCTCAAATTATCATTTGCCAGTTTCCATCCAGCTTTCAGACGAGTGGTCAGCTCGTTCACATAGTTATATGATGAGGTAACAGTTTCCTCTGCCTTCTCATCTGTCCACGTCCTTAACAAGGTTACATATGGACTTTTAATTTTTCTGACATAGTTTTCATAATATTGGAAGCCTTGTTTTGAGGACGTTTCTTCCTCTTGTCATCACATAAGAATCTTCCACTACCAATTCTTTTCTTGGGGTTGTCTCCCCACTTTAAATTCCTTGTGAGAGATCGTCTCTCTTTTTTATTTTCCTCCAGTTCACATAATTCCGACCGAGGGATTGTCGGCTTATTCTGGGGTAAAACATTTCTTTGTACTCGTCGCATAGTGGCCATGTTAATACATTCAAGTGAAGACTGGGTGTGAAAAGGGGGCTCCCATTCCACTTTGTCTACTTTATTATAATTATTTTTCCTTCCAGGCCAAAGTTTGCCCCGTGGCTTTTCTAGGTCCTGCACAATTTTTCCCCTTGTGGGTGTTCCCTCATGAAATACGCCACATGCTTCTACAAAGTTCTCAATGTCGACATTTACGTCGGGCCAATAGTATTTTTGAGCAACTTTTTGGCAGATGGTACCTATTTTCTCATGGTCACCATCTTTTCCAACATGTAAGCTCCTTATTAAATTTGCCCTATATGCCTTTGGAAGTACCAGCTGGCTGTGACCATTTGTTCCAGTTCCGGCCTTCCTGTATAACAATTTGTTATCATTATATAAGCTCCCTTGCTTGGAGGTGTGTGACATTTGGGCAATTTTTTAAAACATGGCTTGAGTGTCCTATCCTCAGCCTGCGCCTTCCTCATCTCCTCTGGATGAGCATTTATAGGTTCACCTTCTTCCTTCTTTGACTGTGACCTGGTCTGTACTGTCGCCATGATCACAGGTCTCTTGGGATTCCCCAAGAAGACGTATCTACACCCCAATATCAGAAGGTAGATGGGTTCATCTATCACTGCTGCTCTGATTTCTCCTTCCACATAGCGAGTTTTCACAGTTATCCTTGCGATGGGAAGTGTCATGAGTGATATGTCCTTAGTCGCCCCTTGTATTTCCACTGTTTCGGTGGTATACTGACCTGGGCTCACTAGGCTAGACCTCACGACTGAATCAAAATCCAAACCTGTATCATATAGGCACCTTATGGTGACCCCGTTACAAACAACATCCTCACAAACTGGGGGGGGGGGGGTGATAAGGTTCCTGCTGTCTAGTAGGTTTAACCTTTAATCTCTGGTTCCCCGATTTCATTGCAGCAATGTTAGAAGGTTTCCTTTTACAAACTTCGGTGTTATGGTTGTCCTTCTTACACCATTTACACCACCTCTTTCCTTGGTTAAAAGATTTTCTTTCATTATATTTTTGGTCATTGAACTGTGAGTTTCTATCACGATAATCATTTCGTGGCCTATCAAAGTTTGTCTTACCTTTGTTACCTTGTTCTCTGGTATCAAATTTATTAGAGTGCTGTGTTGCCTTAAAATTCTCTATATGTTTCTTTTTGGTGCCAGCTACCTCTGCCTGGGCTGCTTGATACCTCTCAGCGACATTCAATACCTCACCCAACCTCTCTGCATCTTGTTCCATGAGAAACTTTCTCAGGTCTGGAGCCATGGACTCTCTTAATTGCTCTATCATGATCATTTCTTTAAGATCTTGGGTCTTCCCCAGAGCAGTCCATTGCTCCAAATAGGTTTCCAGTCTGGCAGAGAATTGGTGGTATGTCTCCCCAGACAAAAGCTTGGCATTTCTAAACTTCTTACGATAAAATTCACCATTCTTTTCATATCTTAATAACAGAGCCTGCTTTAGCATGTCATAATTGTCTTGGTCGTCTCTACTCATTTTTGCAAACACTTCGTAAGATGTTCCCCTAAGACCCTGGGATACCTTTAAGCTCCACCTTTCCCTCTCCAACCCATAGGTGGTGGCTAAAACCTCAAATCTGGATAAAAATGATTCAATATCATCGTCCCTCTCTACAAAATGGTCTAAATAGAACCCCATTGCTGAGTTAGAGGCTCCCTGACTGGCAGTGGCATCGGAGGTATGAGGGTTGTTACCATTTTCAGGAGCATGACCTTGAAATTCCAACTCCCTTAGTCGTAACTCGTGCTCCCTTTGTAATCTCTTCTCCTCTGCTTCCCTTTCGGCAGCCAATCGCTTGTCTTCCCTTTCAGCATCCATCTTCTTCTCTTCCAATTGGAGCCGCTTTATTTCAGCCACCCTATCTGCCTCCAATGCCCTAGCCTCCTTGTCAGCCTCAATCTGCAGCCTCTTAAGTTCTTTGTCAGCCTCAATTTGTAACTGTAATTTTCTTTCTTCTGCTAACTTCCTATCTTCCCTTTCAATATACTTGTCACATTCTGAAGTTACATATTGTATCAAAGCTTGACCCTCCATATTCATTTCTTTAGCAGTCAGCACAGCAGCCGATCTGAATTTGGCCAGATCTGCCATCCTGTATCACACAACTCTAATACTGTTCTAAGATAAATTACAACACTCTAATTAATTAATTACTACTGGCTGTGAAGATTCATCAACTCTTACTTTCCACCTTAAATATTTCTTATGAATAACTTTTAATTTTATGGACACTGTTGAATTTATACAAACTTATACCCCAATAGTTTAATCTCGGACCAGGAGACCCCAATATATGTGGTGGGTTTTGATGTTATAAAGTGTTGTTGTTATGTTTTCTTAATGTACTGAATGAGGTCAGCTGTGAAGGTCCCTGAGGATAACAGTTTTGGTGAGTTACAGAGAACCTTGCTACTACCACCTACGACCTCAATCAGACTTATTCTTGACTAGTATGTCTGATAGCTACGTCTGATGTCTAGGGTAATGAAATGTGGTGTGCTGGTAATTAAATACACAAACACCCACACACAAACACTAATATTAATCTCTATAATCAAGTCAATTAACACTGTGTTTTAAATTTAGTAATTACAATTTTTTTCAAATTTATTTTGTCCTGAACCTAGTTTTTCTTCTGGTCAGGACTTTTAAATCAATATGAATCAATTTCAATAGAATTACATATAATCAAGTAAACACATGAAAGACTTGTACATATACATAATTTAAATTTGCTAATATTGGTACTAAAACTAAAGTCTTTATAATCTAGTGCTGGATGTCGGGTCGGGGTATTTGCATCATACCCAGTCTTTTAGTTAACAGTGTTCATTTGCTCTTTAAACAGGATGAATGGTGGAAAAGTTTCTTAATACACAATGGAGTTTATATATTATATTATATTCGTTGATGAATCTCAGCAGGCCAGTTCTTTAATACTTATCTGGCCTGTGATGATTGAGGATAGTTGTTCCTTAGGCCCACTCCTCACATGCTCTGAGGTAGTATGGTAGGCATCTCGGTTCATACAGTGTTGTACTCTTCAGAATATCTGGCACTAGCACAGTGCCAGACAAAGAAACTCAGAAACCACAAAATTAGGCTAGGTCTTAACATAATACCTAATCCACCATGTTTACAAGCATTAATACATTGAAATAAAAGACAGGGTCAGATCTCTCTGACCGACCCAGCACATCTCATTCGATGCTGTAATCAAGTAGCACTAGTCTCACATTCCTCTCCTCTAAGGGCTGCACTGCATCTGAAATATTTTCATTAATCTCTTTTTTCCATATAATAAGGTGGGTGATATGTTTCCACCTGACCACCTGAAAAGAAACATCTGTATTCTACATTTCTGATAGTTTATCCTATTATAATTCATCCTCTAGGTCCTGTAACAGTTGGCTGGGGACCTAGAATAAGTACTCACTTGTCGTAATCATTTTTCATTATATGGCAGTATCACTCACTCAGAATTGTTAAATAAAAAGGTTAATAATTTCGGTCTTACCACAATTCAAAATGAAAACACACAGATACGTTGAAATGGCACAAACTCAGCTGAGCTGCTGGCTGGACTATGGCGTCCGTATTACTTATATTGTTTATTTATATTCAGTGGACGTTACACTTCACAGCATCAACGATCTGCTTCTATGGACAGTCTTACACAAAATGGCAACGAGCCGTCCAATTTTCTAATAATCTTAACTGTGTTGACCAATCAAATAGGAAAGCCAAGCTTCTTAAATTCAATATTTTACACTAAGGTCCAAATTTGGTCCAATGTGTAGTGTATTTCTGTCGGTCGGTCTGTCCGAACTTGGCTTTCCCCAAGATTGGACTTGGTTTTGGTCTAACACTAAAAAAAAAAAAAAACATTCAGTTTGCGCTATCCCATAATTTCTACCCCGTGTCTACCCCTTTTCCTACAGAACACATGACCCTTTTGCTGCGTTTTCTCAAGGACGCGTCAAAATGTAACCGTAGTGAATGCAAAACTAACATCTGTCTGCTAGTCTGCCACTGAACAAATCAGTCTTTTGTCAATAACTTCCGAGTTATCTGTCCGTCCTTTTATTTGAAAGCATATTATTTATCAGGAAAAGATAAGCTCTTAAACTAGCTAACTTTTGTGATTCTAAACCTATTAATAAGGAATTCCATATTTTTTCTATAATATTCAACCTATTCATGTCTTTTTGCACTAATTTAAATCTAATTACGAGAGTCTCTCGTAGTACGTGAGAATTACGTCACTCGCAATAAGAGCTAAGCCTGTTTTCGTGACCCAATTGTCTACATGTTCTAACTTTTACCTCGTATTTTGAAAATTGCTCAAGGCAAGTCTTGTTTCTATAGGCTTTTGTTTTGAAATCAACGCAAGACGCGTTAGCATTGTGGCATCTATCCTTCTCTCCCCCCCTTTTCTATAACTCTGTCTTCTAGGCAAATATTTGTTTGAACTTGGAAGAAGTGTTACGTTTAATCTCAAGGTCACTTACGAACATTGGGTACCTTTTATTTGTTATCAAACTAATACGCTGGGGCGGGGTGAAGAAAACAATTCTCTACCAACTTTTTAGTTCTATCTTATTTTTGACTTTCTACACTATCCTGTTATAGTCTAATTTAGATATTGTATTTAGAATATCGCCACAGTCATCAAATATAAAATCTGCATACAAATGCAAGTTCATAATAAGGGACAACAATTTGTCAATAAAATATACTGTAGCGTTCAGCATTACAACGTGACAAATGGTCAGAAAAATACTGGTACATCAATATGTGATGTTTATTTCTCAATTCAAAGTTTATCAACATGTAAACATACCCGTTACCATGTTAGCGATTTTGCATGGAATCGTCATGGTTTGCATGTAACCATGTAGTATTTCGCCAATCCGCGAACTGTGTTGATCATTATATAAGTTGTACACAACTTGCAAAATATATCACCATGGGAGGGGAATGAATGTCAGTCATGGGAATGTACTCGGGGGTCTTAGGGGCGTTAGCTGTGTCAGTGGGGGTAACAATGTCCTCATTATCTTTTACCGATGTCCGCTGTGGACATCTCAGCTTCTTGTACATATGGTAGTTATACACAAAACAGCTTAAAATTTAAAACACCAATTATGCTAAGCAAAATCAATAGTCCTGACACTCTAGTGTGTCGGGTCATGACCTCTGATGTGTCTCACTGGATTCAGGAATGCGAGAAGGGGTTTCCCAGACTACGAAGAAGTATTTATAGAAATTGATAGACACGTTAACATAGGTAAATTCCTGTTGAATAGTAGGGAATGCTCGGAACGGGGCGTCGATTTAGAAACGCTCCGTCTGTGATGAAGCATGTCGGAGAAGGTGACAGGAGATGGACAGGCGTTTAGATGTGTAGGGAAGAATAAATTTGACGTCTGATTCGTCATATATCTGTGAGAAAGGTTGGTTGGCTTGAATAATGTGAGTAGCCATATACGACCATTGAGGTTGTAAACAGCATCATTAAGAAAAATCGCCAAAATACATTCTCGATGCGATTGAACATTATAAAACGGTCTTTCCATAACACAAAAGGCAAGCTGTGAGTTAACACATTAAAAAAAAACTCTCATGTGTCACAAAGGAAAAATATGTGTGTGCGTATAGTGTGTTTGCTTTTGTCACAAAATTCATCAAGAAGGGAAAAAAAATAAAAACTGTTGTAAAGCGTAAGTCCTATTATAAAGATTTTCAAAGGCAAAAGTGGTGTAATTTGAACAGTGGGTGACTACGTCTCTAAGATCAATGAGTACTCTTCTAATCATAAAGATTTCGTACCTAACACTTGCAAAAAAATTTTTTTTATAACTAGAGAACTGAGATAATTTAAAATTCTGTTTAACCTGGATAACATAGTGTTGTAGATCTGCGAATGTTTGCGAAAGTTCTTCCATTTCTTGACGTATCGGTGCAAAAGATGTAATCATAATGACAGTCCATGTTGACGAAGAATCTGAAATAATTCTATAACATTTAAACATAGTGGCGTTACGCCATAATAATTTGTAAGTATATGTGGGTGTTGCAGACGTCATAACTGTCAATATCGTCAGTTTCATCAGCAATATCTTGACTGAGGCTGACATCTTTCTGAAAAAATACAATTTCCTACCCAAAAAAAATGGATACTAGTGACTTTAGATGATGGGGAACGAGGGATAGTACTATGAAGTGTGAGTACTTGTTGGGTACTATTGCTGGGGAAGTACCTTTTTGTTATTAGAGAAGATTGATTCTCCAATAATGCTAAATCAGAGGCACATCTCCAATCCAACCTGCAAGTCTGGAAGGAAGAGCTGGAGAAGAGAGGGATGGTCATAAGCAGCTCTAAAACAAAATCCATGGTGATATCACGAGAAGAAAGAAGGCATCAGATTAAGCTGGGAGAACAGGTCCTGGAGCAGGTTGACCACTTTAAATACCTCGGAGCTATTATAGACCGAAAGGGAGGCATAAAAGAAGAGTTGGCCACTCGAAAAGCAGCAGCTGGGAGACTTTTTCAGGCCATAAATCGAGGATTCCTCAGCAAGAGAGAGGTTGGTAAGAAAACGAAGATGGCTGTATACCGCTCCACCTATGTCCCAGTCTTGACATATGGATGCGAGTCATGGGCAATGACTACAACCCATAAAAGCCAGATCCAAACCTCAGAAATGAGGTATCTGAGGAAGGTGGTTGAAGTAACAAGAAGAGACATGGTACGCAACCAGACGATACGTCAAGGCCTAAAATGCCACCCCCTACAGACCCAAGTAGAACAGTCCCAACTAAGATGGTTTGGCCATGTCTGTAGAATGGGAGAAGATCGGCTACCACGACAAGCATGGGAAACAAAGAGCCAAGGATCCAGACCCCGAGGACGACCCAGAGTCCGCTGGGAGGACAACATTAGACAATCTTTGAAGGACCGAGGACTAGAATGGAACCAGGCCAGGAGGAAGACAGCTGATAGAATAGTCTGGCGCTCTCTCTTCCAAACCTCTACACCTTATGGTAGAAGGGGAACGACTAAGTAAGTAAGTAAGATTCTCCAATAAACCAATAATCGTTGAACTGGACGTTTTCGGTTTTGACATGAGGAACTTGGCGATGTCCCTCAAGGTAGCTTCTGTCAATCGTTGATCACAAGAGGATGGCGTATTTCTCTCATGCTGCGTGTTGTGGGGCTGTCTGCGTTTTCTTCGCAATTTCATACGTACGTGCTCTTGACGTAACCGGACACATTTTGTTAACGGTGGGGAGTCATCTGTTGTTCCAGAATGTGGGAAGGTCATTAGTGGAATGGAAACCCATCAACAACAGGCTGATAAGAACAGACTGAGAGGGAGATTCACCAACACCAAAATAATACAATGATATACACCAACAAATGACAGCATAAAGAGGTCAAGGACAACTTCTATCAACAGCTACAAAAGGAAATCGAAACTGCACCTAGGAACGATCTTATTATAATAATAAGAGACCCCAGTGCGAAAGTTGGTACACACAATACTTATAATGAAAGAGTAATAGAGAAATGCGGCAGTTGAACAGTAAACTAGAATGGGGACAAACTAATAAGCTTCTGCAGCATTAACAACCTGGTTGTCACGTAGGTTTTATATTCATTTAATTTCCTACATCTTCTTCCTATTCTTTCACATAAACTCTCTTTTTAATATCTCTGTACTTTTTTTTTCCTGTGTATTTTTCATCCATTCGTTTTGCGAATATTATTCTCATATAATTCGCAAACTTTACCTGTTTCTTTCTCAAAACTGAGAATCGCGCTAGGACGATATTACGTAGATGTCAGGGCTGCAGGGCGTCAGAAGGCGTGATAAGTCGGTTCGCTGAACACAGGACGTAGCAAATCGTCTACATTCTCACCGAGCGCGCGAGCTTCTTCTCGGCATTAGTCCCGGTGAGGTGTGATACTTTACATCTGCACCGGGCAGTATCCAGACATTTGGCTGGAAAATCCCAAACTGACACGGCGCTCACTTGGGCCATGGTCAGCTGTAGTGTGAAAACTGCCCTGAAATGGAGTCAGGCTGTCTGGGATTTGAAACTGACACGCGTACATCGTGGTCAGTAGGTGACAGTTACGACACGCGTTAAGCGGACGTAAATGTTGGGAGTAGGGGAGATAATTTCGCTTGGCGAAGTAAGTTTGGGCCCTTTGTCTGATTTTAAGATATTGGCCAAGTTTGAAACTTTAATTTCATTCTCGCTCATAGACTCCACAGTAGATAGGTCGCTCGAAAAACAGAATAGCTGTTAGCGAAGATCTCAGTTTGTTTCGGCAATTTGTCGAACTTCTAGACTTCCAGAAATATTTTCAGCATTTTTTATTCTTAAGTTGTGCGACTACCTGTAATTCTGTGGTTGAGGTAATTAATATGATAGATATATAGATTTTGTGAGTGTTAAAGTGTTAAATCGCTTAATTCATTTTAATCTATTTCTTTAGCGCAGAAGAGAAATAAAGTGGTAGGCTATTATATTTTCTAGGGAAGCATTCAGTGGAAAGCAGACTAAAAAAATTTAATTTCTAGCTTATAACGGCAATTGTAGCTATTTATAAATTTAATTTAACTGCTAATACTCAGTCGAGTGTATTTTTCTAAACTAACGTATAAACTCTAGAATCCAGCCTCAGGAATGATGACGGGATACGCACGTGTTCCTAATTTATGAGGAATGCTGATTTTTAAATATAACTTACGTCACGGGAAGTTTAAATGATAAGCAAAGCTCTCTGCTTGCAAGTTTAAATGTAAGTTATAACCAGTTCAGATTCTGTTTATTATATTATATGTGTTATTTTTCCTCCACACAGTGAAAGTTTTGGGGTGACCCTAACTTTACCAGCACCTAGTAGTAGTTTCCATACTTGTGAAGAAATAGACAGTCCTTATTTTGAACCACGTGGGTTTTCTCAAGTAACACTGATCTGACGGTGCAAGTTAGACAGAAATACTAATATCCCTATAACGGGTTTTCAAAGACTGTAATGATAAATACTGGACCTTGGAGCCAGCACTTAATTTCTTCTAGAAACTCTATATAATTTGCTGCCTGGTGGCGTGAATATTAACAATCATTTCCCGACTAGATTATATCTTGTGGACAAATCTGTGGTGTGACTAAAGTGAATCCTATACTGAGGGAAGGCACCGACCTGACATTCATCATTTTTTAGAAACCTACGCTATTGACACTGTGCTCTGCTAACTCCCGCGCCTGGAATAATTGTTAGGTGACTTAATCAGACATTTGAACAAATTTGCATACCCAAGTAGTCGTTCCCGGAGACTCCAAGTTAAATACGTCTTTTGGAACTGGGGACTTCTTGGCAGAAGACTGCATTTTTTGAGTCTGTGTGAAAATCTAAAATCAATGTGTTCCAAGAGGCAGCAAGCAAAGTCGTGAGTACAAGTGTGAGAAGCCATGGCGGAATGAATGAGTGTACGCTGGTTTGAGTGATATTTTTCACTATTTTATCTTTGACACCCTGTTGCTGTCCTATTTTTTTTTCCCAATCTGCATAATTTGTTGCTAAGGCTAGAGTTCTTGTGTTTTTGTCTTAGGTTAAATCAGATTTTTTTTTTCAAAACTCTGTGCATATAATTACGAGATAAAACAAAGAAAACTCTTAGACTCAAACCCTATGTATCTGTGACTCGGGCGCCATAATCTGTTCTCTTAACGGGGCCGGGCTAAACCTAGAGTTAACACTATAACGGGGCTATCATCCTTGCAACATTTCCTTGATTTTTTATGACTATGTGTATATGTATTTTCCTTGATGTACTTTCTTTGATGTTGTGAGCCGATTTTTTACTGATAATAAAATCGCTCTTGAACTTAATAATCGTGTTTGGTCAGCTCGTTCTAGATAATATATATATCATTGTTATAGTTTTCCCACGTCTGTGTGTTTACCTGTCGTCACGTGTATGTGCGTGCCTGTGAGTGATAGAAATATACGTAATATGTATATTGGTGTAGTCTGTCTGACGCTGTAACCACTGTTGTAGAAGATAGGTGAGAGAGAGAAGAATTCTTTTCGCTTTCAGAGACAGCCACTATATCAAATCTATCATCTCACGTGTGTGGAAATTCTATTACCTTTCACTAACTCTCACTGAGTCTATCACCTATTCAAACCTATTCAGAAGGGACCAAACCTAGTCTTAATTCTCCTATCGGAAATCTACGACACTGGTCATTTGGGAGAACACTTTTACCACACAAAGAAGTGCACACGTTAACGTGGGAATCACGAAACGGCCGGGACAGAAACCAGATAGACCACATTATGATCAATGGTAGATGGAGGCATGCATTACAAGACGTGAAAGTAAGAAGAGGTGCAGATGTGGGAAGTGATCATCACCTTGTAGTAGCAAGACTGAAGGTGAAAATCAGAGCTGCTGACTAATTGCAATCAAACAGAAAAGATATAACATCATGAAACGCAATGACCCCCTCACCAGAAAAGCTTTTGTGGTAGATGTAAAGAGACGATATCAAATTGCCAAAATCCAGGAAAGTACAGCGACTGATGATGTTGACCAGAAATTCAACATCATCTCAACAATTTATTAGCAAAGCAGTGAATCATGCTTGAGATTCCAGGAAAGGAAGAGACAAGATTGGATAACACCAGAAACGTTAAACACCATGGCGATGAGAAAAGAAATGAATTAGAAAGAAAATAAGCAAAGACTCTCAGGTTAAAGGAAACATATAGCGAACAGTGCATTCTGCTGGACAAAGAAGCAAAACGTCAAACCCATGCCAACAAAAGGAAATTTCTGGATGACCTTGCAAGGCAGGCAGAAGTAGCTGCACTGAGAAATAAACAAAGCATAGTTGATAAAATAACTAAAACTATCAGCGGAAAACGAGGTGCCAACAATATAACGGTAGTTAGAGACAAGCAAAGAAATCTCATAACCACAGCACAGGGGCAGGAAACAAGATGGGTAGAGCACTTCAGGGAAACACTAAATAATGAACCACCAGAGCCGAAAGTGACCTAGACGTAAATGCAGACATTCCATGAAGAGAAGAAATCATCACAGCTATCAAAGGGCTAAAGAATGGAAAAACTCCTGGTCACGACAATTTAAATGCTGAGTTATTCAAGGGAGACCCTGAACTAGCAGCAGAACTAACTGAACCACTATTTGCACAAGTCTGGAAAACAGAGACAACACCAAAGGAGTGGAGTAAAGGAATAATTGTCAAATTGCCCAAGCAGGGCGACCTTGCAGACCGCAACAACTGGAGAGGAATTACTCTCCTCTCAGGTACCAGGCAAATACTAGGCAGGATAATTATCCAGAGAATTTCAAAAGCAGCAGACCATAAACTGTGGAAAGAACCAGCGGGATTCAGAAAGAACAGAACATGTGCAGCTCATATATTCACTCTCAGAAACACTATAGAGCAGTGCTCAGAATGGCAGAGACAGCTATACATTAACTTTGTTGATTTTGAAAAGGCTTTTGACAGCATACACAGGGACAGTCTATGGAAAATACTGAGGGCATGGAATTTCTATCTGTATTGTTTCCATTATAAAAAGCCTCTATTCTAACTTTACATGCAGTGTTGGGTTGAGCAACCTAACTTTCGAGGTGAAACAGGAGTACGACAGGGATACCCCTTATCAACAACTTTATTTTTGACAGTCATAGATTTGGTGCTGCGCCAGAAAAAAGAGGGCAGTCCAAGCGAAATTAGATGGACAACATTTTCTACACTGGAAGAATGGAATATGCAGATGAAATTGCACTACTCTCACAAGAACAGCTATGCTTTGGACCCCTGAAGGAAAACGAAAGAGAGGCCGACCAAAAACAACTTGGCGGAGGAATGTGGAGGCTGAGATGCAAAGAATGAAACAGAGTTGGGACACTGTACGAAGGATGGCCACCGACCGAGCAAAGTGGAATCAATTTGTTGCTCCCCTACAAGATGCCACTAGGCGTGATGGCCACTGACTGCTTTGACGGTCGGCGGCTAAGGATCAAAGAAGAAGAAGAATTGCACTACTCGCACATTCACATCAACACATCAAAGAAAAAAACAGATAGACTGAATAAGTATAGCCAGCAGGTGGGTCTGAATATCAATCTGAAGGAGACAGAGGTTAGACACTCAATGTGGGCAATCCTGAGCCAATAACAATAAGGAACCAGTTAGAACAGACAGGCACATTTACATACTTAGGATGCATAGTAACACCAGACGGCGGAACAAGCAAGGACATCAACAACAGAATGAATAAAGCGAGAACAACCATTGCTAGTCTCAACAACATCTGGAAGTCTTCCCAGTACAGCACAAACACCAAATTAAGACTGTATGAGAGCTGTGTACTTTCTGTGCTTCTCTATTGTGCGGAATGCTGGAGAGTAACAGAGAAGGAAATGTCGAAACTGTCCTCTTTCCACACAATGTGCCTAAGGAAAATTCACCGAATCTTTTGGCCGAATACCATCACCAACCAAGAACTCCTTATTCGAAGTAACCAAGAGAAAGTGTACACCATCATAGCTGGCAGACGCTGGAGTTGGGTTGGACTCGTCCTCAGAAGGGACTCTGATGCCATTAAAAGAACAGCTATGCTATGAACCCCCGAAGGAAAGCGAAAGACAGGCCGACCAAAAACAATTTGGCGGAGAACTGTGGAGGCTGAGATGCAAAGAAATGAACCAAAGTTGGGGCACTGTACGAAGGATGGCCGCCGACCGAACAAAGTGGAAGCAATTTGTTTCTGCCCTACAAGACGCCACCAGGCGTAATGGCCACTGACTGCTTTGACAGTCTGCGGCTAAGGATCAAACAAAAATTAACATGTTTCCTCAATGCGTGTCCTACCCATCCCCAGCGTCTTCTTCTCATCTCTTGTTCAACAGGCACTTGTCTGGCTCTTGTCATTAGTGTTCCACATGAGTGGTCTTGCAGTCAGCAGCAACAGGCTGTCCAGGAGCCAGACAATAGCACTACAGACAAATCAATAAACAGTGAATGCCTCCAGAGATGGATGTGAATAATTTCTTCAAGAAGGAACATGAAAAAAACAAAACAAGCTAGGATGATTAAAACTATATTTGTGACAGACACAACATTCCATAAGAGGAAAAAAAAAAAAAGGCGGGGTATGGTCGTGAACGGGAAACACATACTATTGGTGTTTGATGAGTTTTATAGGTAAACTACCAAACATGGACTGGGAGATCAGCGGTCAGGTAAATAAACTAGTGCTATAGTTATATAGAAGCAAAGATTAACAGAAAAGTAGACAAGCAGATAGATGCGTAGATAGATTAGCAGATATATATCTATATTCTAATCAGACAGACTGACATACACGCATACATATTAACAGATAGAAAGATTGAAGAAAAGCTGAACAATATATACATACTGTACATGGGTACCTAACTTTGTTCTTGAGTTAGCGAAGGCTATGGCAGCGAGGAAGAGAAGTGGTTACCCCACCTCATAAAGCTGAACATAGAACGGTGAACTCTCAAACGCTTCACTTTCTTACGTCAGCGTCTTCCCCACCTCATAAAACTGAACAGAGAACGGTGAACTCTCAAACGCTTCACTTCCTTACGTCAGCGCCTTCCCCACCTCATAAAGCTGAACATAGAACGGTGAACTCTCAAACGCTTCACTTCCTTACGTCAGCGTCTTCCCCACCTCATAAAGCTGAACATAGAACGGCGAACTCTCAAACGCTTCACTTTCTTACGTCAGCGTCTTCCCCACCTCATAAAGCTGAACATAGAACGATGAACTCTCAAACGCTTCACTCCCTTACGTCAGCGTCCTCCCCACCTCATAAAGCTGAACGTAGAACGGCGAACTATCAAACGCTTCACTTCCTTACGTCAGCGTCTTCCCCACCTCATAAAGCTGAACATAGAACGATGAACTCTCAAACGCTTCACTCCCTTACGTCAGCGTCCTCCCCACCTCATAAAGCTGAAAGTAGAACGGCGAACTCTCAAACGCTTCACTCCGTTACGTCAGCGTCTGCAATGGGCGTTGTCTTCCTCGTTCATGAAAAGCGGTATCTTTATAATCTGTTCAAGGCACGTAGTCAGATTAAGACTTTACAGATAAAAATAAAAATTACGATCTCTTGTACAAAGGGAAGAACGGCAGAGAGAGTGCCAGGACTAAATATTGACGGAAGAACAATAAACAATCTTAGGTATGCAGACGATACAGTTTTCTTCGGAAAAAGAAGCGAAAAGAAATTAATGGGTTGGGTATTATCACAACTGAGATAACGAAAAACTTTGATAATTAGCAAAACAGAAAAGCCAAAGTTACAAACAAGAAAAAATGGGAATATACTAGAAAAAGTCCAGAGTTTATCATATCTTGGACACATAACAGCGAAAAATATCACATTTAAAACTAAAATCAAGACAAGAATAATAATCGCCAAAGCTACATTCAACAACATGAGAGAAGAAACAACATCCAAACAAATATATTACAAATAAAAAACGAGGGTTATTAAGTGTACTCTTCCTTACTGTATGGTATAGAGCTATGAACAATGAATAAACAGAAAGAAGAACTGAGGACCAGAGGTGACACTAGGGTTTATGGCGCCCAGGGGAAATAAAAAACTGTTCTTGTGTGTGTGTGTGTGTGTGTGTGTGTGTGTGTGTGTGTGTGTGTGTGTGTGTGTGTGTGTGTGTGTGTGTGTGTGTGTGTGTGTGTGTGTGTGTGTGTGTGTGTGTGTGTGTGTGTGTGTGTGTGTGTGTGTGTGTGTGTGTGTGTGTGTGTGTGTGTGTGTGTGTGTGTGTGTGTATTTATATATATACATATGTCTTTCCAACAATTACACATACCTACACATAAATGTGAAGTGGAGTAACAGGGTAAATTGGATTGTCATAAATGAGAAGTTGAATTTTTGCATCTTTTAATCATAAATTGGTACCACCCTAAATTTGGCGTCCATGACTGGTGCCTCACCTGCGTCACCCTAGTTACGCCACCGCTGCGGACCTTGAGATGTGGATATATATACAGTGGCGTGACTAGGGTTGGTGTCATCCAGTGCAGTAACTCATGGTGTCACCCCCATGGACCTCCTCCCGTACCTGACCATACAGAATCCTTAGTAATGTTTTTTGTACTATTGTTACTCGTAAATCGTAATTCCCGTATATCACTGAATGTAATGGCAATAGTAGTGACATAAACAACTAGCAAAATTAAAATTACACCTTTAAATTACAATATCAAACGTAAATGTATTTACATTTACATAGTTTCGTGTCTTTCTTCTTCGATCCTTCAAAGCAGTCAGTGGCCATCACGCCTAGTGGCGTCTTGTAGGGCAACAACAAATTGATTCCACTTTGCTCGGTCGGTGGCATCCTTCGTACAGTGCCCCAACTCTGGTTCATTCTTTGCATTTCAGCCCCCACAGTCCTCCGCCAAGTTGTTTTTGATCGGCCTTTCTTGTTTTCCTTCAGGGGTCCATAGCATAGCTGTTCTTGTGATGGCATCGGGGTCTCTTCTGAGGACATGGCCAACCTAGCTCCAGCGTCTGCCAGCTATGATGGTGTGCATGTCCTCTTGCTTGCTCCGAGTAAGCAGATCTTGGTTGGTGATGATATTCGGCCAAAAGATTCGGTGAATTTTTTTTAGGCATGTTGTGTGAAAAGATGACAATTTCGACATTTCCTTCTCTGTAACTCTCCAGCATTCCGCACCATAGAGAAGTTTCATGTGGTTAAAGTGAAAATTCGGTAAGAAAACAATAGAATTCGAAGTAAAAACGAAGGTATAATTGATACAGTACATGTAAGCTTGGCTTACGAAAAATATTTTCGTGGTTATAACTAACTACAGGGGTATTTTTTATAAAAAATAATAAGTTTTTGCTGAAACACTGCACAAAAATTGTATAGATAGTCATTTTGGTGTCACCCCCTCTGATGGTGTCATCCGGTGCGGTCCGCACCCCCTAGTGACGCCACTATATATATATATATATATATATATATATATATATATATATATATATATATATATATATATATATATGTCTGTGTGTGTGTGTGTGTGTGTGTGTGTGTGTGTGTGTGTGTGTGTGTGTGTGTGTGTGTGTGTGTGTGTGTGTGAATGGGACGCATCTCATGGAAAGAAAAGAAAACAAATACAGAAGTAATAGAAAAGCTATGAATGAAAAGAAAAATAATGAATGAGATGGAGCTTAGTAAAATTATTTTGGTCAAATAAAAAGACATAGCCCCTCGCTGAAAGCTGTAATGGAAAGAAGAGCTGACAGCAAGCGTGCAAGAGGAAGACAGTGCTGTAAGTTGGAAGATAACATCAAGAGATGGACAAGAAAGAGTTTTGTTAGAGTGCACGATCAATACAAGAGACAGAAGAAACTGGAAATACATTGCTGCCAAAATTCGATGCGAAGATGGCAGGTGATCTGATGTTCAAAGAGAGTATAATAGACAGCTGCCGGACTAACACGTATAAAATCATGTGTTAAAGTCCAGACCAAAAGGTCTTTTATATTTGGACATACGCCCTAATATAACTGACTAGGTTGAACGGTGCGCGCATCACCAAAACGAAGCAAAATTTTATTTTAAAAAAATAATAAAAATAAATAACACGTCATTTAATACTGTTTAGCCTGTCCAGGACTTAGGTGGTAGCCGACAAATCGCATAGATACCTACTTAAAAGTGAACTTACACCTTCTGATCATTAGTCGTGTCTTGTCTTGTCTTTGATCTACCATCACTGAACGATAGTTTTTGAGTAATTATGATCACTATCAGTTCTGAATTATCTGGGAATGAAGTTACGGTACAAGGGAAATAACTTGTAAATTTCAACAGCTTCCTGAAAACATGAGTTGCTGTTGATAATGATGAAAAATGTGGGTGATGTTTTGCAGTAAAACTTACAATACTCGTTTTGACTAACTTTTCTTGACACCTGAAGCTACATACTACATCATAACACATAAGGAAGGGAAACCCGAGGCCTGTAAACAGTAAATAAATATTAGACAAACATAAAGGTATGTTTTCAGGCACTCGTAAGAAATAAAGAAGTAGAACACTAGACATAAGAAAAACAACAGACGTGAGTGGCTTACCCAGGACTCGAACCCCGGACCTTCCGTGCGACAACCCCGCCTAGCTATGCAAGCGAATCACACTATCCTCCCGGCCATCTAGGCATCACCAAAAAATGATGCTTCGATGACTGGTCATTAGTGCGAACCGCAAGACACCATGACTCTATCTGATATATGCGTGAATGTGTTTGTTTCTTTAAGTATAGCTAATGGGTGCAACAATTAATTGTTTACAGTTTGCCCTCATTAGTGAGTGCCAGGAAAGGTTAACACAAAGGGCAGAATGTCAGACAAGATTGCGTGTCCTGTTCTCAGCCCTTCAAAATCAAGTTTTATCGTTCGTTCAGACACATGCGGGGGCAGACACACACAAAATACAATGACCGAATATTGTTTTAATGGACGTGGGACCTGTATTCAGGGTCGATATATTAGAACTACTTTTTTATTTCATTTTCTTCTCATTTTATATTGTATTAATCCGCATTCAGTTTCCGTTATAACTATGTATAACATTATTGTCATGGAGCTTGATCATGCTAGTTTTGATAGCATATGACAGCTGCTGGTTGTAGTGTTAAACTGATCAACAACTTTACCTGTAATGGCTCGTAAACTTAGCCACACTCGGTAACCATTGAACTTACAACTAAATTGCCTTCGTTGCCTATATTTACTAGTAAAACGTTAAGAATACAGTAAGATACAGTTCATCCATGCACAATACATTTTACTTGAGTATGATCTTATTAATATTCAATGTGCGTTCTCTACATAAGATCCAAAACCAACATGTCTTTAAAGAGTTAAGGTGAAGAGATTACTTGTTAAGTGCAGAGAAAAAAGAATAATAATATCAAGAACTTTCATACTGATATAGGGTGGGTGGGTGTCAGGGCCGGATAAAGCGAAGAAGGGCCTCTAGACATTTTGGTGTATGGGCCCACCTTCAACTAATAAGCAATCATTTTAATATTTTTTTCAAACCCCTAAGCATAATTGTTTTAACTTATGCACATGTCCCCCCAAGAGCTCCGGGACCCCGGGCTTCAGCCTACTTAGGCTAGTGGAGCCGCGGTGGCGCAGTGGTTAATGCACTGGCTTCCTAGCTCGGTGGTCCATGGTTCGATCCCCAGTTGAGGTGGGATGTTTTAGACCGCAAAACGGCTCCAGGGTCGAACCAGCTTCATGAATTAGGTACCAGAGCAACTCTGGGAAGGTTAAGGCGGCCGGCGTGATGCTGACCACATCACCCCAAGTGTGCCGATGGTCAAGAAAATATGGGCCTAACACCATATTCCCAATATGCCTCAATAGGGCGTGTAACGGGATCCTTGACCTTTTTACCCCACGTCTTACTGCAGTTCCCCCTATCTGTCTCATTCTGGTATAGGAACTCACAATGTTATAAAAAAGTTACATGAACTCATTCTGGCAACAACAACAACAACAGAATAAGACTACTACTTCTTTATGCGTGTCGTAAGAGGCGACAAATACAATATTGTGTATTGGAGCTGGCAACCACACAATGTAAAACATGTTGCTGGAGAAACCACAGCTGAAAGGACAAATTAATATTCTAGAATAGGTTTCTTTCAAGGAGGCCAGCGGCAGTAGAAGCACCATGCTCCAGAGGGAGCGTAAAGGTAAATGATGTTGAAATACTTGGTAGTCGTGACACACATGAAAGTTGTGTCAATTAGAACTGAACAGTCAGGTCCATACAACAATAGCAAATTGGAGAAAGTTAGGACAGTTCAATCAGTACAGTCAGGTCCATACAACAATAGCAGATTGGAGAAAGTTAGGACAGTTCAATCAGTACAGACAGGTCCATACAACAAAGCAGATTGGAGAAATTTAGCACAGTTCAATCAGTACAGTCAGGTCCATACAACAATAGCTGAATGGAGACATTTAGAACAGTTGACTCAGTTCAGTCATGTCCATACAACAATAGCAGATTTGAGAAAGTTAGGACAGTTCAATCAGTACAATCAGGTACATACAACAATAGCATATTGGAGAAAGTTAGGACAGTTCAATCAGTACAGTCAGGTCCATACAACAATAGCAAATTGGAGAAAGTTAGGACAGTTCAATCAGTACAGTCAGGTCCATACAACAATAGCAGAATGAAGACATTTAGGACAGTTGACTCAGTTCAGTCATGTCCATACAACAATAGCAGATTGGAGAACGTTTCGACAGTTCAATCAGTACAGTTAGGTCCATACAACAATAGCAGATTGCAGAAAATTAGGACAGTTCAATCAGTACAGTCAGGTCCATACAACAATAACGGATTGCAGAAAGTTAGGACATGCAGAGCTGGACAAACAGATACGTGCACCAAAAGCAAATTTAATACAGTCGGGCAACTCGAGCTTTACAGTAAGATACATATAACAATAGAAATTTTGAAAAACTTATGGCAGTTCAAGCTTGACAGTCAGGTCCATACAACAATAACAGATTGGAGCAAGTTAGGACAGTTTAAGCTGGACAGTCAGATCCATACAACAATAACAGATTGAAACAAGTTAAGACAGTTCAAGCTGGACAGTCAGATTCATACAACAATAACAGTTTGGAGCAAGTTAGGACAGTTTAAGCTGGACAGTCCGAGTCATACAACAATAACAGATTGGAGCAAGTTAGGACAGTTCAAGCTGGACAGTCAGATCCATACAACTATAACAGATTGGAGCAAGTTAGGGCAGTTCAAGCTGGACAGTCAGATCCATACAACAATAACAGATTGAAGCAAGTTAGAACAGTTTAAGCTGGACAGTCAGATCTATACAACAATAACAGTTTGGAGCAGGTTAGGAAAGTTTAAGCTGGACAGTCCGAGCCATATAACAATAACAGATTGGAGCAAGTTAGAACAGTTCAAGCTGGACAGTCAGATCCATACAACAATAACAGATTGGAGTAAGTTAGGACAGTTCAAGCTGGACAGTCAGATCCATACAACAATAACAGATTGAAGCAAGTTAGGACAGTTCAAGCAGTACAGGCAGGTCCGTGCAAGAACAAAAATAAAAACAAAAGGGAAGAGAAAACTGTTGTAACGAAATTGTATAGACAGATCCATATAACAAGACCACGTGTTTACTCACCCACGAGGTGTACTCAACATCCATGTCGGTGCCAGGGAAGCACGCCTGCAAATAAATAAGTAAACACATTTATATAAATCCATATTTTTGGGCTTCAGAAAACTGAACACAATCAATCAAGTACATTTCCGAAATAAAAACCTTGTTAAAACATAAAGCAACAACGTACACTTATGGAAGAGACATGGGACTAGATCGTTCATTTATTTGCCAGTTTACAAGAGATTCATCGCTAGAGTAAACAGTCTTGTCTTGCCACAGGTGGACTATTATTTTTTTTTTTTTGGTCCACTGTTGCAGTGAAGCGGTATGGGGAGCTGAAGGTTTAGTTCTCATGCTAAGTGTGTCGTCGTTGGCTGAAGTCAGTCCGTGTTGTTGTAGGATTTATGTAATATTACATATCTATCAAGAAGAATTCTCAGCAATCAATCTAACCTTGAAAAGAATCTGGTATAAAGTTGTTGCATATAAAATCATTGATCTATTTTATACCATTATGCTTGCCGATAGACGATCTCTAGTGTGGTAAAATGGCGACTGTCTTTAGGTAGAGTCAGGATAGAACTACAAGTGAGACAAGAATATAATCTGTCATCATTCATCATCATCATAAATATTAATAACCATCCCTTTCATTAATATTTGCTCGCCACTGCCTTATATTTGTGATCATCTTCAGTACTGAGCGTTGAGTGGCGCAGTGTTTAGAACGCTTGTCTCTGAAGGCAAAGTTACGTGGTTCAAAACCTGGTAGTTTGTCTACCCAACTATTATTGGGTACCTGACTGCGTTCTTGAGTAAGGGGAAGCAAAGATAGTGAAGAAGGTAAGTGGTCACCGTTCTTTATAAAACTGCGACCTAGTATAGTGTAATCTCTAACACTTTATCCTCTACGGCAATACTCGCGATGGAACTACCTTTACCTTCAGTACCGCCCCCACGAGGTTGCTTTTACTTCAGCTTCCTCTTAAACTGATCATTTATACGTTTCTTCCGGCTTCCTGCTGACATTTTCCCATGCGGGTTCCGGTCAAGGACGTACTTGACTATACTGGTAAGTATTGTGTTAGATACAGTAAACATGAATAATCTGATAAGAGCGCAATATCTGCGAAGCGCAATAAAGCGAGGTATGCATGAACTTATTTTGAGTTCAAAAGAACGCATAAAATAGAAATAAATTTGAAATAAACTCCTCGGCAAAGTCTGAATTACCGCATTTATCAGATAACAAGACCCTTCTGAGATCCAGTTAACAAAAGAAACAGGTTTGTCGCCGTAGAGGAGTTAAGTGCTAGAGACTTTACTTACACTAGGTCCCAGCTTTATGATGATGAAACTGCGTTCATATCCATTAGGCCACAGACGAATATTAATAAAGGCAGAACAAAATAAACAGTCTAAAAAAATATGCGAATACACGTAATACACTTTAAAAAATATGCGAATACACGTAATACACCTTAAAAAATATTTAGAACATTCAAGGAAACTAATGACTTTTACAAACAAAAATAACATATCATTTCTGTTTAAAACAGAAACAAAAAAAACTTACCTAAACGAGAAAACACATTATCATTTGTTCAACGTTACTGGTCCCACAGGAGCACAGGTGAGGATGCGAAAGTAGAAAGATTCACACCTTCTCGTGGCATTGTAAAACATCAGGTAAATAAAATCATCTCATTTATGAGCAAAAATATTTTTTTAATTCTTCGTTATTTTTGCTCACCTGAATTACAAATGGTGAAAATGCAAGAAAATGCGTCCAAAAAAAAAAAAATCTGCTCTTTTAAGAATGGGAACAAGTGGCGTGTTGTTTCAACAGCCGCACAATTTGAACATACCCAAAAAAAATGCGCCAGGAAAAAAGGAAGCAACTTTTGTGGAAAAAGAAGCGACTAAGTGACGGAGAGTTAAGAGAATTCTCTAATAAGGGGATTAACTTTGATCACATTTTCAGTTAATCCAGTCATTCGATCACTGAGCCCAAAGAGTTAGCAAGCTGCCACAAAAAAGTGCTTAAATTCACGTTTGTCAGCTTGTCAGTTCAAACATACCTGGCCTACCCATCTCGCATTATTCATTCAAATTTTTTAGGACTTTTCACATGAATGATTTCGTATCACCCGCGTGTAAAGCCATTTATAGCTGTATAATGATTCACGATTTTTTTGTTTTGTTTTTTTTGTCACATTCTTCGTTGTCTTGCTTCTTCTTCCTTCTTGCATCCATCAGTTGTAAAATTTCATCTGTCATGCATTTCTTCTTTGCAGTCCTCTTTACTTCTGGTACGATTTCTTTTGATGTTTGATGTATTGACTCCTTTAGCATTTCCCACTATTCATCTATCGCATTCTGTATTGTAATTTTGTATCTTTTACTCATTTCCTTATCTGATTTAAGTAAGGCTAAGTTTAATTTGATGTTGTTTGAAACTCGCTTTACTTTCTTCAATTTTATTCTAAGTTTTCCTATTACTGGTACATGATCTCTGTTGCATTCTGCTCCTGGCCTAGTTTTCATAGATTTTAAATTGTTTCTAAATCTCCAGCATATCAGTATGCAGTCAATCTGATTATGAACATTGTTCCCTAGACTTTTCCACGTCGAAATGCGTCTAGGATGCTGCTTAAACCAGGTATTTCCTACTATCATATCATGTGTTCTTGCCCACTCTATCAGTCTGTCACCTGTCTCATTTCTTTCTCCCAGGCCATAACCACCAGTCACATTATCAACTTTTTCATTTCCAACCTTTGCATTGAAGTCTCCAAGTATAACAGTTGTGTCATGAAATTTACACTGAGTCATAGCCATATCAACTTCATTGTAAAATTTATCTGCTTTTTCTTCTGTACTATCTGCTGTTGGGGCATATATTTGTATAAAATTTATATCAATTGGTCTGCCACTCAGTTTAACTAACAGGACTCGATCTGATATTGCCCCAAATCCCTCTACTGTTCATGCCCTTTCTGCATCCAATATTATGCCTACTCCTCTTTCATGTTTATTTCCTCCAGCATACATTATTTTGTAACTAGCAATAACCCGCCAATAATGACGGAAGTAAATTAAATGATAGATCTGCCCATGCACTCTGAACACATATGGTCCACGTCCAACGAAGCGATCGATTTGGGCACCCATGGATGCAAAGGCCAAGATTTAATTATAGGAACGGATATTTTCCTTAAAATATCGATGTTGTGGATGCGCTGGGTTGCTCAAAAGATCCTTGAGATACGGAGGAAAAGGACGTCTCTGCTCTCCTTCTTGCTCCAACAGCACTGTACCTTTATGGCAGCAATATTTGAGTGTACCATCGGTTGATCTTTCCACTTGAAAATTGAGAGAGTGACAGGACTGACATTCCTGATCCATTGGGTCGCAGTTGTGTACAGCAACTGCATTCTCACCAAAGGCATCATGATTTGGAATTGTTGGACTGCTTGCAGCTCTTGATCGTCTCACTTGTTGTGCAGCTGCTGCTCTATGTTCGGTTGCTTCTTCTGAAGTCTTCTTTGCTCGTTGTGATACTCTCGACTGACGAATGCGAAAAGCTTCTGCAGCGCGTTGATATTCATGCTCTTCTGCAGACTGATTTGCTTGTTGTGACTGACGCTGTGCTTGTCTTTGTGCCGCTTTATGTTGTCGACGTATTGCTGCTTCTTCTAGAGTCTCTCTGGCTCGTTGTGATTGACGCGATCGTCTCTTCCTCTTAGCATCTGTAGCTCGTTTTGCAGCCATCTTATCATTTTGATTCATAATAATAAGTCTGAAATACTTAAATAAAATTTTGTCTTGAAGAAACAATCAAAAACCTACATTTTAAGGTTATTTTTAACAACATGATGAGTTAAATCCGTTTCCGGAATGAAACTGGATTCTACATCGACTTGTCTCCGTTGAGTGTTACTATTTTCGGGAGAGTACATATAAGGAAAACAATACAATTAATGTCTAACTTTCAATTAATTTTGCATCCCTTAGATGTGAACGATGTACAAACGGCGAGAATTATGGATTGTGATGATTGTCAGAATACATTTCACCTGTTCCGGTATATCGCATTTCACATAGCCCTAATACATTTACATTCATTCTTTCCATTTCCATCTATATGTTATCTAATTTTCCAGTCTGCATTAGTGTCCTGATATTCCAAGTTCCTATGATTACGTTATCCTTAATTCTAATTTTGCTAACAGTAGCTTGATGACGATCGGGTATCACCTATAGCACATGATGCTCTCTACCGGACGAGGTGATTCCTCTGGAATCCTCCTTAACGTCGTTGTCTTTTTCTAGAAAGTTATTTTGATTGATGATTGTACAAGGGATAATACGACCGTAGTTTCACATTGCTTGCCGTCGATTTTTTTTTTTACAGGCTTTTCTTTAACTTGCAACGTATGTCACTCTCTCACCTTCAAATCTTGCAATCGATTTTTCAATCACTTCCAGATGAGCAATAGCTCTGAAACTTAGCATAGTTTTGTATTCCCCATGACAATACAATAATCAGTCGTAAAAATAATAAAATGAATAAAGTTAAAATTAATATTAATTTTTAATTGTTTTGTATTGTATCATCAGTGAAATGGGTGATAACTGCAAATAATCTAGGTGTATTCTTTCCAACAAGATTGTCTCTCTTGAGCTTGAGAAAAATTTTGAAACTTCTGCCCCCTCCACAAACACATTATCGCACGCGCGTCCACAGGCATACACACAACTGACAACCACATTAAAAAAAAATGTAATTTACAACTCTTATCAAAATAAAAAAAAAATTTTTTTTTATATACTGAATAATGAAATCCGCCTCCTGTGCTCTGGACTCGTTTATCGCAAACTGATAATGTCGTTAGGGGATCGATTACATTTGACTTAAATTTTAAAACAACAAAAAAATTACACTAAATAGAAGAAAAAAATATTTAAACACAGGCTTTTAATGCACTAAAAAGCCTCAAATAATTTTTCAATGAGTTTATAGTTTGCAGACAAAACATGTAACATCAAATTGATAAAAAGCCTGGGACGCTGATTCTACATGAAATTAACTTCTGCTTTATAGTTCATTACACACTTATGGATAAAATATATGATAAGCGCCCTTCGCTTTTTGTCAATTTGATGTTACATATTTTGACTGCAAGCTATAAACTCCTTGAAAAATTATGTGTGGCTTTTTAGTGCATTAAAAGCCTTAAAAAGTGGGATTTTACAATAAAATATTATTTTAAGCGCCCTTCGTTTTGTTTATTTTGTACATATTTTGACTGCAAGCTATAAACTCCTTGAAAAATTATGTGTGGCTTTTTAGTGCATTAAAAGCCTGTGTTTAAAATATTTTTTAATTGTATTTTTTATTGTACGGTTGTCTCCGCTAGCCTTTGACAAAAAAGTCAAACCCACAAGGCAGTGAGGAGAGAAGAAGTTAAAGCGCCTCCATCTCGCTGGTTGTGACATCATAAATCTTCAGAGATGATTTGATACAGACAACTGTCCCTCGCAACTGTCCCACCTCGCCCCCAGTGACAACCACATGTTTTGGTTCACGGCTGATTATTCAATATTCACTGCTAACCTCTATATCTAGAGGCCATTCAACCATCCACCACCCGGTTGGCACGCCTGGTAGGAGGACAGGTTCCTTCCTCGGAAGCATGGCTAAACCAGAAATGCAGAGAGCTTGAAGTGCAGAACCGAAAAGACACAAAATCTATGTACAAGCAAATAAATGAGTTAACAGGCAGAAGGACACAAACAGTCACTGGCTGTTTGAAATCAAAAGAAGGAACATTGTTAATGGGTCATGAGAACATGATAGAAAGATGGACAGAATGCATCAAGGAGCTGTATGATGATGAAAGACCAGATTTGAACAACCAGGACAGTTGTGAAGGACCTCCAATACTTGTGGCAGAAGTAGAGGATGCCATACGCCCCATTAAGAAAGACAAAGCGCCTGGACCAGATAATGTAACAGTCGAGGAAATGGAAGCTTTGGGAGAATTTGGAGTAGCAGTGATAATAAAACTCTTAAATGACATCTACAACAGTGGGCAAATACCTGATGATCTGCTAAAATCCATATTTATAGCTCTGCCAAAGAAACCTGGAGCCATGGAGTGTGAAGAACACTGCACCATTAGTCTTATGAGTCGTGACCAAAATATTATTTCGAATTATCATGCGAAGAGTGAGAAATAAAATTAAACCAGAAATCAGTGATGAACAGATGGGATCTGTGGAAGGTAAAGGCACAAACAATGCTATATATATATACATAGTATAAGAACATTAATAGACAGAGCCATAGAGGTGAAGACAGATCTATACTTGTGCTTTATAGATTACACTAAGGCATTTGACAAAGTGAAACATGAGGAAATTATCAAAATGTTAGAAAGCATTGATGGAAAGGACTTGAGGATAATAAAGAACATGTACTGCCAACAAAAAGGCAGCTGTAAGAATTAGCAGCCAATTCCCAAATAGGAACGTTTCAGCAAGTACAAAAGAGTGTCAGGCAGGGATGTGTGCTATCACCGGATCTGTTCAATTTTTACAGTGAAAATATAATGAGATCTCTAGAGGACATACTAGGAATATCATTCGGCGGACATAATATAAACAACTTGAGATACGCTGATGATACAGTCTTAATAGCAAAAAGTGAAAAGGAGCTGCAGGAAATGGTTGATACAATAGTGATAGAAAGTGAAAATAAAGGCCTTAGCCTTAACAACAAAAAGACAGAAGCAATGGTCGTCTCAAAGAAAAGGGCTTCCCCAGAATGTACTTGTTACGCACAAATAATTACTTTTTCCAAAGTCTTTGTATGATCATTTTTCGTATGTATGATCATTTTTTTGACTGAAAGGTGTATTATGTTTTTTACAGTCAAAGGGACATAACCCGAGATATCGAGACTACAATTTTTTTATGAGTTTGCCTTCTCTTGTATAGAGACACGTTCGGTCTATAATTTCTTGAACGAAGCGTGACCATATCTCCTTATTTGGTAGTATCAGTCAACTGTTGTAGATGTCTGAAACCTGTCTTAACGCTTCTGTTCATGACCATAAAAGGCGCGACTGTGTAAGACTTTTATCTCGAATGTTCTTAGAATCGTCTTATGTGAGCGGCGACTCAGATATTGGAGTTCTGCGCATGTCAAAACTGGTAGTTCGTTTGGTGTGTTCCGCCCAGCTCGGGAGTTAGAAATGGTCTGAGCAGCGAGCGGACGCAATGTGCGTCTTGTGATTTTCTGAGGGAAATACATTGTCTTTGTGAGTTAGTTAGCTAACTAGACTATTTCCCAGTATTATTCAAGCCTGCCTGGAGGCATATGTTCGTGGTTGATTTCCGAAGAAAGGTAATTCCTCTTGTATTGAACTTTATGCTATCATCTAGAAGTTCGTCATTTTGTGGCTCCTTGCTCGCCTGTGTGATTCAAAATGGAGAGGTACTTTGACTAGGATTTTCGCCACCGGTATCTTTATACCTGAACTAGTTATATATATATGGGTCGCTCTAGACCAACAAGACTATTGTCTGTGTTCCAGGATTCGTTATATCAGAGATCACGTCCAAGTCAGATGGTTAGACTTAGGAAGGTTATAAGGGTCGGTTTGACCTGTATTCCATGTATGCTATTCACGTGCAGACAGTAAACGGACTTATTGTACACATCTGATCTGCTAGCATCAGGAAGGGAGCATTTATTATTGTCTATGAACATTGATGATCTGCAGCTGACACTGTTGCAGAAGTTATATGTATGAACCTTAGGCACCCAGATCTGTGCTATATATATATATATATATATATATATATATATATATATATATATATATATATATATATATATATATATATATATATATATATATATATATATATATATATATATATATATATATTATTTATACAGCTTCATGAACCAGAACTTTATGATATCGAATATACAGAAGCTATCTGTTTACAATAGAACTATTGAGTATTGAATCCTACATGACTATCAGCTAATATGATTTTGAATGGCCAGACATTCGTTGAACTGTAGTGTGTTATAACGGAGCTAACGTACCTGGGATTTTGGCGCACCATTATCATTTTTGGTGGCCAATTGTTGGTTTACTCTGGTACCAGCTATCAAGGGGGTCAACAAACCCAGACATCATCATCAAGCTTTCAACATTACAGTTTCAACTCATCACCTCAATGTTTGATGAAAGATTTTGAAAGTACCCGGCGTTGCTGAAAGTTGGAAATTGTTTCAAAATACCCGGCGTTGCTCGTCAAGTTGGCAGTTTTCCTACGATAGAAGGACAAGTGCCGAGCAAATCGATTTCCTGATCTGTTAGGAAGAAGGACAAGTGCCGTAACAACTGTTCCGGATTGAGAAGGTCAAGTGCTCAAGTCAAGTTCAGAAGCTGTTTTCTGTCAGAAGCTCATTTCCGTCGTCGTGGCAGTTTATGAGAGCAGATATGGATCAACGTTGGATCATTGTCCTAAGAATGCTGATCACATCCTGTTCTGAACTGTGCTGACGTTGTGGATTCATAGAAGTTAAGTGGCCTGTTTTGTTTGTGAACTGTGCCCTTATGTTCTAACTGAGCCTTCTGTCTCTCACATTTTTCACACTGTTTACATGTTACATGTTAAATGTTATTTGTATTTGAATATTTATATGTTTATATTTCAGCGGGTTTTTCGGTTGGGCGGTGTCTTTCAGTAGAAGATACCACGTCACAGAGGTTCTACTGTTAGCGTTTTCGTTAGGGACTGTGCGAATTTCCTACTGTGAAATTTGCTAGCGACAATCGTTGCTATATCTGTTTAGTTGTGACGAGTTGTGCTTTATTTTCGTTTTTTGTATATATTTTTTTTCTCTCTTTTTCTGTTTTTTAGTTTCGATTTCATTTGTTTGTATTTGTAGGTCTCCTCTTTTCTATTATTCAATTCTTTACAAAATTGCTGTCTATACACTGTAGCGTCATTTGTTTGTCATATCTTCGCATATTTCTTTTTAGTTTTCGCTGTTTATTTATTTGACTTATGCGAATGTTTTCGTATTGCTTTGATCTTTGTTATTGTTTACATTGACTTTGATCTTTGTTGTTGTTTACATTGACTCTGATCTTTGTTATTGTTTACATTGACTTTGATCTTTGTTGTTGTTTACATTGACTTTGATCTTTGTTATTGTTTACATTGTTGGTGACCTTTGTTATTGTTTACATTGTCTTGTTATTGTTTACATAGTTCTTGCATAGTTAGCTTTCACTATTGTTACATATATGCTCATGCACTATTGGTCTATAGTGCACATATCATAACTAACTGGTGGTTTTTTGCTTATGCACTATTGTAGTGCAGTTATGATAAATAACTGATGGTTGTGCACTGATTTGTGTAGTGCACTGATGATAAAGAGGTGACTTGTGATATTATTATACATTTGATAATACAAGTTGGTGTCAAATCTTGTTTCCCACAGAGATTGGAGTAAACATAGTGATTATACAAGTACTTTATTAAGTCTTGTTACTATTAAGGTTGAAATAAGTTAATTAATTATTTCAGGTGGTGACTCATAATATTAGACATAATGGATATGTTGGATTATTTTCTCCGTGAGGGAGATAAGAAATTACGTTTATTTGGATCAAGCTGTGAAGAATATGCCACAGAACAGCTCCTACTTCAAGTGAGTCAGGATCTAAAACAATATGCCTTGTGTAGGTTTGGATACGACTAATCAAAAGAGAAAGCATTGAGACTTTCCAAGTTGATATCTACAATTTTTTATGATGAGGGAAAACCAAATACTCAGAGGAGCAGTAGTTTGGAGTTTGATTCATTAAAGGAAACAATAAATGAGCTTCAGAATGAAAAGAAAGCTCTTACTGATAAGTTATCAGCAATGAATTCAGAAAATACTGTATTAAAGGGTAAAGTGACAATGTTAATAGAAGATAATAAGGAATTCTATGACTCTTCTCTTAGTCAGAAGAAACAGTTAGATGATGAAGTAATCTCATTAAAACAGTTGTTGAATAACCAGATGGAGCAGGTGAACTCTTCCACGCTTGACTTAAAACTACTGTGGAAGATAATAGAAACATTAGCTCTTCCTCATGAGAATAAGTTAAGACATTTTCAACTGGAAAAGGAGAAAAAAGAGTTGGAAGATGAGATGAACTCAATTAAAGACAAATATCTATGTAAGGAACAGGCTCTTATTAGAGAACTAGAACAAGTCAAAATAAACAATGAGAAGTGGAAGTCAAATTATATAGATTTGGAGTTTGAGATTGAAAAACAGAAAATAGAAATTGAGGATCAGAAACTTGGAGCTAAAGAGAAAAAATGGCAGATGCATATGCAAACTGAAGAAAATATGAACTTGCATGAAGAGAAGTTGTCGTCTATGGAACTGAAAGAAAAAAAGGTAGTGAATGAGAAGGATACAGTTGTTCCTGAAAAGATTGATGAATTTGTGACTAGCCAGCATAGTGCTATTGAAGCACTTAAACTTGAACTGATTCAGGAAAGAGCTACAGTTTTAGAAACTACATCTCAAAATGAACAATTGAAAATAGATCTTAGAGATAGGATCACTAAAGAAAAGACTCTTACTTCCCAGCTACATGACATAAGGTTGGATTATAACAGGAGGGTTAAAACCAACGAGAGAGTATACAAAGCTGTCGCTAGAGAGAAAACTATTGCAGAAGCAGAAGTTACAAAACTTCGTAAAAGAGTTGACGGGTTATTAGATATTGTTTTGTGTAATAAGATATTATCTGCTACCAAGGTCAATGAAGTTAGACATAAAGCTGATGGTCAATATTTTAATGCAAAGAGTCGGCGACATGCACTCGATGCCAGCAGTAACATTAGACAATATGTCAACAAATCGTTTCGTGGTAAATATGGTTTCCCACGTGACAACGATACTGCCTCTAATGGGAGTTGGCGTCAGGCCAACAAAAGTAATCATATTGTCAGTCCTTTACATCAGAGTAACAACACTGAAAAATGTCATAATAAGGCTACTCTAACGAATCAAGCATCGACTTCGCAGATTACTGATAAATTTGTATCTGGGAATAAAACTTGTAATATTAGTTCCCGAAATAAGATCTATTATATTCGGAACAATGAGAACCCTATTATCCCTATTACTCATCATACTCAGCACAGACAGCGTGATGCTCCTTTCAAACACATTGCCAAAGGGAAAAATAAAAGCAATTTTGCTAAGAGAGATAATCTTGATAATGGACATTACCAAACGCGTCCATATAATAATAGTTCTTCAAAGAACTGGAGGCAATTTAATTGCCCTCAACATTTTGGTCCCAGTAATTATAAGAACTTTCATAAAGGTTATCATCATGGTAATAATTTTTCTCCAGGACAACAAAAACCATTTAATAGATATTTTGTTCAGAAGAGAAATAACAATCATAACTATGTTAACTGGAGTTCAAATAAGAGCAATGGGCTCAATATAGATAATAATTGTGATAGATCACAACATGATTCCACATAATTCTTCTATCATATATATATTTCCTGATATACAGTCCAATACTATAATGACATGTTAGCAAATATTTTCTCACTTTTTTTTTGAGGAATTTATAACATTGTACCATGTAATTATCTAAGAAGGCTTAGTTAGTGATATACGGGCCAAAAGATCACTCGGCCACATTTAGATAATACATTTGCATAATTGTATTAAGAGATTTACCAGTTGTCTTTAAGATTTGTGTTATTGATATTTTTGCAGCACATCATTGAAGTCTGCGAGATTATGTCCATTGTGGAACTTTGAGGATATCAAGTCCTGTCCTAGATTGGGAGCGGATGATGTCCACATCTTCTTCTATTGATTGTTTTATGTCAACGAAGAATAACATTGTATTAGTTATTAATTACTGATGCATTATATAATGTAATAATATAGTGCGGTATATTAGTATATTACACCGCTATTTGCACAACACATTGTATGATATCATAATGATATATTTAATTTCATATATTGGTATGAGAGTAATTTGACTTTTATTATGATGTTGCCATCACTGTGGCGTGTGTTGGTGGCACCTTCCTGGAATATATACGCGAATACTTAGATAAATTTTTTCTCTAAGGACCTGAGATATGATCTCAGTTTCGCTCCATGCGTTGAGCTAGTTTGTTAGGTATATATCCGCGCATCATACGTGCGTTAGGAGCCTAGATTTTTCCGGCTCCAGGATTTAAAAAAAAAATGTTTCATTTTTTTCCCGGGAGGGTGCGGTAATGTTACGCACAAATAATTACTTTTTCCAAAGTCTTTGTATGATCATTTTTCGTATGTATGATCATTTTTTTGACTGAAAGGTGTATTATGTTTTTTACAGTCAAAGGGACATAACCCGAGATATCGAGACTACAATTTTTTTATGAGTTTGCCTTCTCTTGTATAGAGACACGTTCGGTCTATAATTTCTTGAACGAAGCGTGACCATATCTCCTTATTTGGTAGTATCAGTCAACTGTTGTAGATGTCTGAAACCTGTCTTAACGCTTCTGTTCATGACCATAAAAGGCGCGACTGTGTAAGACTTTTATCTCGAATGTTCTTAGAATCGTCTTATGTGAGCGGCGACTCAGATATTGGAGTTCTGCGCATGTCAAAACTGGTAGTTCGTTTGGTGTGTTCCGCCCAGCTCGGGAGTTTAGAAATGGTCTGAGCAGCGAGCGGACGCAATGTGCGTCTTGTGATTTTCTGAGGGAAATACATTGTCTTTGTGAGTTAGTTAGCTAACTAGACTATTTCCCAGTATTATTCAAGCCTGCCTGGAGGCATATGTTCGTGGTTGATTTCCGAAGAAAGGTAATTCTTCTTGTATTGAACTTTATGCTATCATCTAGAAGTTCGTCATTTTGTGGCTCCTTGCTCGCCTGTGTGATTCAAAATGGAGAGGTACTTTGACTAGGATTTTCGCCACCGGTATCTTTATACCTGAACTAGTTATATATATATGGGTCGCTCTAGACCAACAAGACTATTGTCTGTGTTCCAGGATTCGTTATATCAGAGATCACGTCCAAGTCAGATGGTTAGACTTAGGAAGGTTATAAGGGTCGGTTTGACCTGTATTCCATGTATGCTATTCACGTGCAGACAGTAAACGGACTTATTGTACACATCTGATCTGCTAGCATCAGGAAGGGAGCATTTATTATTGTCTATGAACATTGATGATCTGCAGCTGACACTGTTGCAGAAGTTATATGTATGAACCTTAGGCACCCAGATCTGTGATATATATATATATATATATATATATATATATATATATATATATATATATATATATATATATATATATATATATATATATATATATATTATTTATACAGCTTCATGAACCAGAACTTTATGATATCGAATATACAGAAGCTATCTGTTTACAATAGAACTATTGAGTATTGAATCCTACATGACTATCAGCTAATATGATTTTGAATGCTGCATTCGTTAAACTATGTTGGTGATGACAAAATATCATGACTGTTTTGTGGCGTGCAATAAATGGTATAAAACATAAAGCGAAGTTACCATTTTCATGACTCTACACATCATGTTGCCTGTGTTGTACCCTGTGAACTATTCTACTGCAACATACACAGCAACACTATAAACCAGAGAAGACACCTACATCTTGCACTTTTATACCAGGTGTCGATAGGGGTGGTGATTTGTCGTCAGCCTAAATCCACTTTTGGTGGTCAGACCCTTTGGCTTATCATTCCAGTTAAATCCACCCTTATCAGTACTATCAAAGTAAATGAAATCGTTTTAAAACAAGTCAATAAATTCAAATACCTGGGAACATTAATAACAACGGATGGAAGATGCATCTCAGAAATGAAGAGCAGAATAGCTCAGGCAAAAACAGCATTCTATAAAATGAAGAGTATTTTATGTAATGGTTCTTTGTGATTGGAAGTAAGAAAGAGAGATCTTCATTGTTATATAGAACCAATCCCGACATATGGGAGTAAGTCATGGACAATTAATAAAAAAAATAGGGAAGACACTAGAGGCAACAGAGAAGTGGTTTTACAGAAGAATGTTAAAAATACCATGGACAGCCAAAAAGAGTAATGTGGATGTCCTGAAAGAGGCCAATGCACAAAGGAAACTTATTTCTCGAGTTAGAAAGAAGCAATCCACTTTTTTTTCTGAGCACGTTGTGAGAAGAGGAAAGCTGGAATATATCGTAACAACAGATAAGATTGAAGGGAAAAGAGATAGGGGAAGACAAAGAGAGCAAATACTAGACAGTTTGACATCGTGGCATGGAAAGACGTCAACAGCAGAATTGATAAATTGTACTGAGACAGGAAGTAGTGGAGAGACATCATCGCCTACGCTACTAGGCACGGTACTGGAAGAAGAAAAATGATTCATGCGATTCACTGGCATTCTGGAGAGCTAAACGTTGAGGAAATTGTATAGTGTTTTTTTTCGCCAAACCAAGTCACCCTAAAAAATAAAAAAAGACCGTAACGCGTTGAAATCTGGCCAAACAGATCTACTCTAAGTGTCTAGAAGCCAAGAAAGATAAAATAATTGTCTGACAGGAGAGACGTATTCTGACGATCAGAAACTAAGAAGAAGACGAAAAAAAAAGAACAGATGAGAAGTAAAAGAAATGGTTTTTAAAAAAAAGATGTGTGGTGTAGTAACAATAATAATCCCACCTCATCTGGGGATCGAACCATAGACCACTGAGATAGGAAGCTAGGGATGTGTGGTGTAGTAACAATAATAATCCCAATAAAACAACAATAAAATGATGAAGAAGTTGAAGTCTCCTTTTAACCACTTTTATTTAACTTCACAGGAACTTTTTATTAGTTGTGTTTCAAATCTTTGACGGTCACAATAACTATGTTCCACTCATCGTAGAGAGCTGAAACTTTGCATACATCTCCCTTTCTTGGTACCTTTTAATCTTTCAAATTTTGACCACCAGTAATCTAGCCGATTTTATAAAATAGCTAAAATAATGTAAAATAAGGTGGAAATAACTATATTAATGGAAGATTTTAAAGAAAGGGATATAATGAACTGCAAATATAGATCGCGTTTTGTATTTGAAGAGGAATCGTCGAATGGTGAATGATGATGCGCTAATTAAAGAAATGTGTTTCTTTTAACTATTAGGTCAGCGAATCTTTTGTCATTTTAAACACAGCTTTAGGAATGACAAACATTCAAGTCACCTTTACACTGCGTGTTTAAAGTTATCATAGTTTGTTTTAGTCAAAGATGAATTTCACTCGACGAATGTGACAATACTCAGTTATGACTTTAAATCATAAAACAAGTAAAGAAAAAAAAAGTATTAGGGGTGTTGCTGCTAAAAACTTGTCGCAACTTGTTCTGACCATGCATTCTGACTATAGTTAATTTTTTAATGCATGGGAAGGAACTCATGGAATTGTAGTCACTTTTATTTCTACAGTCGTCTAATCTTGATAGCTATCGTCAAGAAGTTGTCTTATCTTGATAGCTAGGGTTGCCGATAGTTGTGTGAACGGTTTGGAGTCATGTCCATTTATGGAGCGCTCAGATCGCCAGTTCTTTGAAAACAGTTGGCAATCGCAATGTTTCAAGATTCATTTCCTTTTAAGGTAAAAGGTCTTTAGTCGAACATCGTAGAACATTCTTCGTTTCGTAAATTAGGCTGAGTTGTATTCGATTCGCGTGTTCTGCGCATGTCTCTTTTTGTGGCGTTGTTTAAACGATTTCCGCCCAGGTCAGTCTGAGCAGAGAAGCTGGTAAAGCGAGACGTAGCTATGTGCTAGTCTTCGCTTAGATTATTCAGGAAGGAGTCCTCATGATTGTTGTTCCTTTTTTGAGATGATATATCTCCATGTTATTCCTAATGCCTGGAGGCATATGTGATTATGTGATTTAATTCCTGATGAACAGGTAAATGAATCCTTTTTTGCTAAGTGACTTTATCGCCATCTTGTGATGTTGACTTTCGCTTAGCCTGCCTTATGATCCACTTATATTGTCACGCATCGATTGATGCCTGTCCTACGGACTACTTGCTTCCTGAACTTTGTTGATGGATCTAGGTTTGATACCTTTGCTGTAAAAGGAACATAGAGAACAATAATGTGACGCTCGAAAGACATGCCTGTCTTGTTGAGGTCAAAAATAGGAGACCAGATTTAATCTCCTAGTTGATATCTACTAGCTCTTATGGAAAGGGGAAGTTTACTACCTGACTACATGAACAGCGGTTTACGATATCTTGAAAAGGCACATATCATGTACATTAATATTATGCTGTTTGCTGTGCCTGTTGAATCGACTACTTCGATGATACAATGACTGTTGTACTATACCTGTGATGTTTTTCTGCATAACGATGTCCATGCACCTTGTCATTGTGGCGTACAATATATATTGCCAAAAAACCCATCACTGCTGTTTAAAGCTTTATTGACTTCATACGTCGTGATTTGGTGTGGCGTTCCTGTTGGAACTGTACCTGTATGACTGTGCAACTATTTTACACATGTACACCAGTCCTAAGTCTACACCATACTTTAAGTGCCAGCACTACCTGCCCTTGGCAACAGAAGATATATACTACGCAACATTTGCTTACACAAACCAGACCACAGATAACATACTGTGTCTTCATCGCCTTCAACTATTATGGCGTACACTAAAGAGACACTCAACATTTGATTACGCAACATTTGGTGGCCATAAGCTGGTTTGTTCTGGTACCAGCATACTCGGGGTCCCTTACCCGCTTCATTCAACAAGAATTCAACAAACTGCATCGTTCCAGATAACAACATACAGCGATTTTTCAAGACATCTACATACAGAATTATGGCAGTACCCGGCTTTGAGTCATACATTGCCAGTTGAAACGTGTTGCTGTCGTTTGTGAAGGTCAAGTGCCGGTTGAATAAGAAGGCCAAGTACCGATTCAAACAATTTACGGTTGTATAAGAAGGTCAAGTGCCGTTATTTACACTACCTGTACTGTTTAGAAGCTCAAGTACCATCGTCATGGCAGTTGGAGCAGTCCAGATGTAACATCATCGTTGGATCTTCATTCCTTAGGACGCTGATTGTCATCTGTTTTTTCTGCTGTGGCTGACGTTTGGATACCAATAAGTTAAGTGGCGTGTTTGTTTGTGAACTGTGCCCTTATACTACCACTGAGTCTTCTGTGTTTCATCTCATTCTTTTGTTTACATGTTATATGTTTATATGTTATTTGTACATTTATATGTTTATGTTTCTGCGGGTTTTTCGGTTGGGCGGAGTCTCCCTTAGATCATACCACGTGATAGAGGTCGTCTATCGTGAGCGTTTTCTGTAGGGTGTGCAAATTTCCGATACTGGAATTTGCAAAGCGACTTCTGTTGCTATTTTTTGTTAGTTGTGACGATATGGTCAGTGTTGTTTTCGGGATTTTCTTCACATTTTTTAGTTTAGTTTTGATTTGTTTGTATTTGTTAGCCTCCTCTTTACTATAGTTTAGTTTCATACAACATTTTTGTTTATACACTGTGGTGTCATGTGTATTGTCTAATATCCTCGTAGATATCATCACATTTTTTGTGATATTTCTTTAATTTTCGCTTTATTTTTTGTTGATTTCTACGAATGTTTTCGTATTGTTGCTAAATCTTTGTTATTGTTTCTATTGTATTGTTTACATTGTATTGTTTACAGTGTAATGTTTACATTGTTATTGTTTACATTGTGATTGTGTTTACATAGTCATTGGTTACACTAATAGTAGTTAATTCACATTTAATAGTGGGTTATGCTTAGGCATTACTACTACACTGATGATTAATAAATGATGAATAGTATTGTGCACTATTGAATGGGAAGTGCACCTATGATCAAGAGTTGATTGATGATATTTCAAAAAGGTCTATACACAAGTTCTTTGATATAAGACTTGTTTCCCACAGAGATTGGGATAATAATATAGTGTTGTGAGTAAACAAGTGCTTCATTTAAGACTTGTTATAATTAAATTTGAAATAAGATAATTAATTATTTCAGGTTGTGGACTCATATTATTACTCATCATGGCTACATTTGAGCACTTTATTGAGCAGGGTAAATTGCTTGGGAAGACTGGTGATAAGTTAGAAGAATTTGCAACTGCTCAATATGATAAAGCAATGGAAGCTGAACAAAAGAAACTGCAGATGCAGGTGGAAAATAAGAGATTAGAAAAACAAGCTGAGGCTGAAGAAAAAAAGTTACAAAGAGAAGCAGAAGCAAAAGCTGAAGAGAAAAGACTAGAGGCTGAAAATAAAAGACTTGAAATAGAGGCTGAAAATAAAAGACTTGAGGCTGAAAATAAAAGACTTGAAATAGAGGCTGAAAATAAAAGACTTGAAAAAGAGGCTGAAAATAAAAGACTTGAAATAGAGGCTGAAAATAAAAGATTAGAAAAACAAGCTGAAGCTGAAGAAAGGAAGCTACAAAGAGAGTCTGAAGAGAGAAAAGCAAAAATGGAGCATGAAGAAAAACTCTTAGCTTTGGAAGTTGTGAAATTAAGGGTGATGAACATAGGTAATGCTAATGATGCAAATAAGGTCTCAGATAAGACTAATGCAAGCACTTTCAAACTTAACCTACCACCATTCAATGCTTCCATCGACGATATAACATTCTATTTGGACAGATTTGAAACTTCATGTAAAGTACATAACATAGATAAATCATTGCAGGTTTATCATTTGTCCAAAATACTTAGAGGTGATGCTTTGAGTATGTTAAGCATGGTAGATGAGCCTGACAAGAACAACTATGAGGTTGTCAGGGCTATGTTGTTAAAAAAATACCAACTTGACGAAGACGGCTATCGTCTCCAATTTAAAAATATGTTACCAGAAACTGGTGTGCAATTCTCTGAATTCATTTCAAAGACACGTCTTACTTTTTTACGTTGGGTGGAGCTGTCTAAGACAGAAAAAACTTATGAAGGACTTATGGACTTAATACTTAGAGACAAAGTCATGTCTTCTGTCAATGAGTCTTTCCTTGCTTTCCTTCATGAACGTAAACCTAAAACAATAAAAGAAATGGAAGATTTCTGTAGCCAGTATATAACTGCGCATCCTCACGTAACCATTGGTAACTCTAAAGTAAAAGAAGGTCTGCCAGTTGCTTCGGCAGCACCTTATGGTCAAAACTCTAGTCATAGATTCCAACAAAATTTTGATAGGAAAAGTAACCGTAGTTACGGTCAAAATTATGGAAATCAATTTCAGGGTGATTCTTCGTCGAAGAATTGGAGACGAGCTGACAGTCCTCGTTACTTCCAACCTAATAATTTTAGGCATTTCAGAAGAGGATATGGTAACAGAGGCTTTTCCTCGCGTAGACCTCAAAACCAAACAAATAGATGTTCACATCAATGTGGACATGATAATAATCATGGAAACTGTAATTCGAAACAGGATAACAGTTATAATAGAGACAATAATAACTACAGAGATAATAACAACAGTGATAACTTCAGAGGTAATGGTAGTCGCGGTAGATCTCAAAACAAAAAAAAAAAAGAGATATCAGCAGGCTAACTCGGTTCAACAAGAATCTCAGGGAGCCTGTAATCAGGTTTCTGATAATAAAAACTCTGACGCTGTCACTTGTTCTTCTTTTGACTTTGGGAGAGCAAACAAGTGCCCCCAATGCAGTACTTTGTTCGAACCAACTACAATATCGACTTTGAGTTGTGGTCACCCTCTCCCCGCTCTTCCTGCTTCGGTTGCACATGACGGGAGAGGTTCTCTAATCCTACATAAGGGTCTTGTTAATAATACTCCGGTCTCACTACTTTTCGATTCCGGATGCACCACTATTGGTGTTAGACAATCGCTTGTAGATCCATCCTGTGCGACAGGAAGGGTTATCAAATGTGTCACATTTGGCGGCACTCTAGAGAAATATCCTACTGCTGTAATTCACATTGCCACTCCTTTCTTTACGGGAGATGTGCATGCCTGTCTCTTACCTAACCCAATTGCGGACCTTATTATTGGTCGTATCCACGGAGTTAGGGAATGTACCCCACAGCAGATTGCTGCTTGGGAAGATGATAATATGCAAGCTACCAATGCAGTGGTTACAAGAGCACAAGCTCTACAAACACCGCAAACTTCGTTGAATAATAATAATGAAGTTCATAGCCAAGATAGTACCTTGGTTATTTCTCGTGACTCGTTCATAAAATTACAAGAAGAAGATCCTACGCTAAAGAAATTCTTCATTCTTGCGAAGAAAGGTGATCCAAATAAGGATACACAAAGAAAATCTTGGATAGAAATGAAAAACGGCGTACTTGTACGTATGGTACAAGACTCGGCTACGTCAGCACATTCGCAAATTCTTGTTCCCAAGAGTATGAGAGTGCAAATATTGCAGCATGCTCATGACTCGCAATGTGCTGGACACATGGGATTTTCCCGTACAAAGTCGAGAGTCCTTGCGGCTTTCTTTTGGCCCTTTGTTAACAAGGACATTCGTATATACTGCCGATCATGTCAGGTATGTCAGGAGGTCAAATCTAGAGGACCACGACATGCTGCGCCTATCCAGGCTGCTGACATCCCTATTCGGCCATTCCAAAAAATGGCCATAGATATTATTGGCCCTTTTAAGATAAAGTCGGCCAGAGGACATCAGTTTATCCTTACATGTGTCGATATGTGCACACGTTGGCCAGAGGCTATCCCTCTAAAGAGCATATCTACTACAGATATCGCAGATGCTCTTTGGCTGATATTTTCTCGCTTGGGGTTCCCCAGAGAAATACTGTCAGACCATGGCACTCAACTCATATCTGATACTATGTCTCAAGTAATGTCTACCTTACACATTAAAAGATCTCTCAGTAGCATCTATCATCCTATGTCTAATGGGTTAGTTGAGCGTCTGAATAGAACGCTCAAGACTTTACTTGGTAAGATAACTGAAGACCATCCTCAAGATTGGGACAGGGTTTTACCTGCGGCTCTCTTTGCCTATAGAGAGGTCCCAAACGAGCACACAGGATTTTCTCCCTTTGAACTTGTCTTTGGCGCGCGTCCGCGCGGCCCTATGTCTTTATTACACGATCTCATCACTGCCGATGATATTAGTGATGACACTCAATCTTCATATGAGTATGTCATTGCTCTTAGGCAAAAGATCATTGAGGCATGCAAACTAGCGACTGCTTCGTCAGAAATTGCTAAAGAAAAAGCAAGGCAGTTTGCTAACAAGAACAGATGTCTACGACAACTTTGTCCAGGTGACAAAGCATTCGTCCTACTCCCCAGTAGGGAAAATAGACTTCTGATTGCATGGAAAGGTCCATATGCAATAGTCTCACGAATTTCCGATGTTGACTATGTGGTCGATATAGATGGAAAGCATAAGACTTTCCATATCAACATGCTGACGGAATTTCATGAGCGTCCAGACTATTTGCTGCCTATTTCCCAGGCAACGGACGAATCTTCTGTACCTCATGGTCATTACTCATCCCTGTCTGTCATACAGGATGAGGAATCTGTTTTTTTCTGATGTCGATCTCCCTCTTCCAGTGGTTCCACTACATTCTATGGAATCTTGGAAAGATGTGTCCATTTCTCCTAATCTTTCTGTTGATGAACATCGTCAAGTCTCGTCGATGTTACAGACATTTAAGGATGTTCTAACCGACATCCCTGGTCACACGAATGTCATAGAACATGACATTATTCTTACCGACAATAATCCTATTAGGGTTAGGCCGTATCCTATCCCTATACACTTTCAGTCACAAGTGGAAAAGGAATTGGATGAAATGATCCAATTAAACATAATTGAACCATCGACTTCTCCATATTCTTCTTCCATGGTTATTGTTCGGAAGAAAGATAAGAACATACGAATTTGCGTTGATTATCGCAAATTAAATCAAGTCACAAAGTTCGATGCTGAACCTATGCCTTTACTAGAAGATCTACTTATTAGACTTTCTAATTCTAGATTCTTCACTAAACTTGACTTGTCAAAAGGTTATTGGCAAGTGCCTTTGGCAGATCATGCCAAACCTCTGACTGCTTTCTCTACACCTAGGGGTTTATTTCAATGGAATGTAATGCCCTTCGGTCTTATGAACGCCCCTGCTACTTTCGTTCGCATGATGCGTCGAATTCTTTCTCATCGTTCAGATGTCATCGCTTACTTAGATGATATCTGTCTCTTCAGTGATTCTTGGGAAGATCACTATCTGGGTTTATATGACCTACTGTCTACTCTACGTGAGTATAATCTGACAGCAAAACCTTCTAAAGCTTATATTGGTTTTGGTGAAATTTCTTTCTTGGGTCATCGTGTTGGTCATGGTCTCTTGAAGACAGAAGACCACAATACTTCGAAAATATTGAACATCTCAGTACCTAAGACGAAGAAACAAGTCCGGAGTCTCTTGGGGTTAATACAATTCTATGGGAGATTTATTCCGAATCTATCTTCGATAATGGCACCTCTGTCAACGTTGTTGAAGAAAGGGTCGCCTAATCTGATTCGTTGGTCTCAGGAATGTCAATCTTCCTTAGACCAGATTAAAAATATATTTTCTTCTCCTCCCATCCTAAGATTACCTACTCTTGATAGAACTTTTGTTCTTCGAAGTGATGCTTCATCCACTGGGATCGGAGCAGCACTTATGCAGGAATATGCTGAAACTCTGTTTCCTGTCATGTACATTTCTAGAAAACTAAATGCGGCAGAGAGGAACTACTCGGTTTTAGACCGTGAATTGTTGGCTATGGTTTGGTCTATTCTCAAACTACAAAGATTCCTCCTGGGCGCACATTTCATTCTAGAAACTGATCAGAAAGCTCTTACAGCTATTCAGACTAAGAACTTGAAGAGTTCGAGATCCACTCGATATGCTATTGCTCTTCAACCTTTTCACTTCACGGTACGAGCTATCCGTGGGTCGGATAATGTGATGGCTGACATTCTGTCTAGATGCCCACATGATTCCAACTAATACTTCTGTTCTATTTCTAGATATACGACAGAGCCATAACACACCTATATTACTACAATACATTAGCACATCTGTCCTCACTTTAGGTGAACACATACTATTGTGCTTTGTTATCATCTTCTTCTGTTCCATCTTTAATATAAGAAGAAGACTGAGTAGTTAATATAAGGGCCGAAAGTTCACTCGGTCACAATTGTTAATAATAATGTATTGTATAGTATGAAACTTAATGGCTATTAAATAGAATTAGAATTATATTGGTTGTTTTTTCTCAGCACGTTATTGTTGATCTGAGAAGCTACCTTTCTGTTGTCAAACATGGAGAGTTCCACATTGTACAGTTTCTTTGGAACGACAGGAGATGTGTCCTGGATCGTCATATGTTTAATTTCATTGTGTAATGGTAATATTAAACATTTAGATAATGTAATATTTAACATTCAATATCAGATGTGTACATCCATTCTAAGCGGTATTAGATTATGACACTGCTATTTGATTATAATGATATGAACTTGCATATTTATATTGTATTTTCATGCAAGCGTAGTGTGTGTTGGTGGCACCTCCCCGATATATTTTTGAATCAGATTTTTTATCTGTTGAGAAATATTCTCACCAGACACTTTATGTGTCAATTTAGCCTCATATTAGGCAGTGCAATTAGTTATCCCCGCATAATTCGTGCGTTGTTAAACCGCTTTTGGTTTTACTCTTGGATATTAAAAAAAAAAAAATGTTGCACATTTTTTTTATCGGGAGGTGGCGGTAATGTTGCTGCTAAAAACTTGTCGCAACTTATTCTGACCATGCATTCTGACTATAGTTAATTTTTTAATGCATGGGAAGGAACTCATGGAATTGTAGTCACTTTTATTTCTACAGTCGTCTAATCTTGATAGCTATCGTCAAGAAGTTGTCTTATCTTGATAGCTAGGGTTGCCGATAGTTGTGTGAACGATTTTTTGAGTCATGTCCATTTATGGAGCGCTCAGATCGCCAGTTCTTTGAAAACAGTTGGCAATCGCAATGTTTCAAGATTCATTTCCTTTTAAGGTAAAAGGTCTTTAGTCGAACATCGTAGAACATTCTTCGTTTCGTAAATTAGGCTGAGTTGTATTCGATTCGCGTGTTCTGCGCATGTCTCTTTTTGTGGCGTTGTTTAAACGATTTCCGCCCAGGTCAGTCTGAGCAGAGAAGCTGGTAAAGCGAGACGTAGCTATGTGCTAGTCTTCGCTTAGATTATTCAGGAAGGAGTCCTCATGATTGTTGTTCCTTTTTTGAGATGATATATCTCCATGTTATTCCTAATGCCTGGAGGCATATGTGATTATGTGATTTAATTCCTGATGAACAGGTAAATGAATCCTTTTTTGCTAAGTGACTTTATCGCCATCTTGTGATGTTGACTTTCGCTTAGCCTGCCTTATGATCCACTTATATTGTCACGCATCGATTGATGCCTGTCCTACGGACTACTTGCTTCCTGAACTTTGTTGATGGATCTAGGTTTGATACCTTTGCTGTATAAGGAACATAGAGAACAATAATGTGACGCTCGAAAGACATGCCTGTCTTGTTGAGGTCAAAAATAGGAGACCAGATTTAATCTCCTAGTTGATATCTACTAGCTCTTATGGAAAGGGGAAGTTTACTACCTGAGTACATGAACAGCGGTTTACGATATCTTGAAAAGGCACATATCATGTACATTAATATTATGCTGTTTGCTGTGCCTGTTGAATCGACTACTTCGATGATACAATGACTGTTGTACTATACCTGTGATGTTTTTCTGCATAACGATGTCCATGCACCTTGTCATTGTGGCGTACAATATATATTGCCAAAAAAACCCATCACTGCTGTTTAAAGCTTTATTGACTTCATACGTCGTGATTTGGTGTGGCGTTCCTGTTGGAACTGTACCTGTATGACTGTGCAACTATTTTACACATGTACACCAGTCCTAAGTCTACACCATACTTTAAGTGCCAGCACTACCTGCCCTTGGCAACAGAAGATATATACTACGCAACATTTGCCTACACAAACCAGACCACAGATAACATACTGTGTCTTCATCGCCTTCAACTATTATGGCGTACACTAAAGAGACACTCAACATTTGATTACGCAACAGGGGTCCGCTTTTATTATTGTTACTCATGAATTAAAAAAAGGAAAAAAATGAATATGAATGTATTGAATACATTCTATTGCATGCACAAAAAAGTGTATGACTTGTTATCAGTAATCAGTAATTCGTCACATTAATCAGTAATTCGTCACATTGATCAGTCATTCGTCATAAAGGTAGTCCCATAGCAGAAACTGTCATAGGGGAGTGAAGTGTTAGAGACTTAACAATACAAGGTCCAACATACAGAGGTGGTGTGACCAGTGTGGTGAAGTGGGATGTTATAAATACTTATAGGGAACTTAGTGTACTGACTGAGATCAGCTGTGAAGGTATCTATATCTATTAAGAGTAGTGTATTATAGATAACCTTACTTGCTACCACATATCTATATATCTCAGTCAGAATTATTCTGGAATAGTGTGATGCTACGTTATGTGTCTAGGGTATGAGTATGGTGAAGTGTAAGTCACAACAACAGACAGATAAACAATTTAATTTAATCCACTACTATTAACAACACTGTGACACTCACATCCATATAACACTCTATGAGAATATCTTAAAGAAGTCACTCGTAACTTTTCAATTAACAATATGTATTCATTAATGTCATAAATGTGTATGTGTCCTGATTCAAATACAAAGGAACCAGGAATCACAATCAATGTTAATTACAAGTTATGTACAGAATGTATTAATATGAATCTGGGAGTGACATATATTATTAAAAATATCCTATGTGTGTCAGTTGTTTAATAGTAGTATGAGGTAATACTGGTTTTGTTTTGTTCAAGCTCTGTTGGTAGTTGTCATCATGACTTCAATAGTTTGTCTTAAGGAAATTAGTATTGGAAATGTTCTCAGTTCCTGATATTAAGACAATTAATTTCCCCTCTTAATATTATTTTTACAAAGTCATTTCAAGATGAGGGGACATAATGTTGAGCTCAGCTGGCCAATTCGCTTATCTGGCGTGATGGCGGCAGGAAAGGACTCCTCAGCTCGAATTCTCCTCTGGGCTCAGGAGACACCTCACTGATAGCTAAAAGACCAAGGAGTATGCTGTCCGACTCTGGATTCAGCAAAGCTCTGACCAGGTGCTGCTCACTACCATCAAGACCACGGTCCCTGAAATCAAGAAGGATGTACCTTCTACTTCATAACTAACTTAAACTCTCTTGTTACACTGATCACAACACAGCACAAACATTGAGTTCAGAGCATTAGGCCAACTGTCAGCTTCATTTGAAATACTTTATTCCAGTATTACCCTTCTTAATGGTTACTACGCCTCTGCAATTCCAGCATTATTTCTTTCTATTCAATCATCCAGGTGTCAGTGTACTGTTTGGCCATTCCATGCCGTTTTACTTCTCTCCGACACCCTCTGTTCAGGCTGGAGCATTACAGGCTTTACCTCACGTTTGCCACTGAACTACACATATATATACAGGCATAAATCAACAATTCACATTCAATTTTCATTAAAAGATATTGAATGGTTCAAGCTTACCACAATTCATACGAATAAACACAGATACGTTGATTAGCAATGAATTCTGGCACAAACTGGCACAAATTCCCATCTGCTTATCTTCCAGGCTTTTATTTAGCAAAATATAAGCTGGCTTCAACGCACTGATGCTTTATCAAGCTTATTTAAACAAGTGGTTTCGAACTAACGCTCCCAAGTGTGTATATCAGCGAGTCTGACCAATGAGCCCCGTTTCGACAAGTGTTTGAAAAAATGTTACCCTTCCCCGTCTCCCCTGACAACGAAAGATAGTATTTATAGTCCGACCAATCGTGGTTAGGCTTTCATTTGTTGCGCTCCAATCAATTTGGAGTTTACATGGTAGGCTAATTCTGTAACGCAAGGTTTTTTTCAAACACGTTATAAAAAAATTTTATGAGCAGAAATGATTTTATGCTGTCAGGCATCCTCACTATTTTATTTTGGGTATAATTTATTAATTCCTGGACTATTTGCGTAACGTTTTACATATTATTTGTCAGCAAGCCCTAAGGAACCCAAAAATACAAATTTAAAGGAGCTACGTGGCTGCATTCAAAATATGCAATTTCTTCTACCTCCTGTTTCGAAGATGTGCTGTCTGGGTACTGTTATGTTTTCAACCGTAAACCCATCTAATGTTATCTTTTCTAATAAGCGTTTTTTATGATTTATAAACCTAACTCTGGGAAAGGGTAGTGTATTTTATCACTGTCCGTCTGAAAAAAATTAGTGCATGTAGACTTACACGCGTGATGGCAGCATTTGTGTATCGCGCGACGCGTGTTGCATGCGTTCCTGATTTTCAGCCCCCTCTCTCTCTTTATCTATTTTGTCCATCTGTTCGTTCGTTTTGGTAACGCAGTATAATTAATGTTAGGATTAATTTAGGTCATTACGCAGTACGTCTCAATGTTTTTCTTAGAAACGCAGCACACGTTTCATTGAAGAAGGCGGGTAATAATACAGTAAGCTTTTATATCAACGTGAAAGCGTTACAATTTGCAGACGAAGCAGAAAACAAGGGGGATTTCGAGTACATTCATTGTGACAGCACTGTTCTTTACCATTCTTCTTCCTTTATTTATTATATGTATTTATTAGGCTTTATATTTACCTAATAATTTATATATGTGGATTAGAATATTCCACGACACCTCCCCTCTTAAAACAGACATTATATGTCAGTCCTTTATTCTATATACACATAGAGAAATTTATTATTATTTCTGGGGTTTACGGTGATTCTCATCACACGGATGGCGGCTTAAAAAATCCGCTCCCAGATTTGTTTTTCCAGATATATACTCAATGCTAAAATTATATGGAGCCAGAAGCAAAGACCATCGGAGTAACCTAGAGTTCTCATGCTTAGCCTGTGCTAAAAACGATAAAGGTTTGTGATCTGTTTGCAACTTAAATGCCTTCCCATATAGATAAATATTGAATTTCTTTATTGCCCATATTACTGCGAGACATTCCTTTTCGCTAGTTGAGTAGTTGATTTCAGCTTTATTCAACTTTCTGCTAGCATATGCCACTGGGCTTAATTCCCCATCCAATGCATCTGTTTTCTGTAGAAGAGTTGCACCCAGCCCAATATTACTTGCATCCGTCCTTACTATGAATTCTTGACTTAAGTCAGGTAATTTCAAAATGGGTTTACTTGTGAGCTTTTCCTTCAATTCTTGGTAAGTCATTTCACATTGTGGTGTCCATGTAATGCGATCTGGATGTCCTTTACGTGTCAATTCAGTTAACGGTGCACATATGGAATTAAAGTTTTTGATATACTTCTGGTAGAAACCACATAAGGAGACAAAGGATCTCACGTCCTTCTTGGTTTGTGGTCTCGGGGCTTTCTGTAGTTTCTCTAAATTCTTTGGGTCAGGGGTCATGTTTCCCTGATAAACTGTGTGTCCCAAAAATTCCAATTCTTTACATCCAACGCAACATTTGGTTGGTCGGGCTGTTAAATTTGCCTCCCTAAGTCGATTAAACAGCATGTTCAGAGAGTCAATGTGTTCCTCAAATGTTTCTGTTGCTATAAGGATATCATCCATAAAATTTGTTATACAGGGATTATTCAGAGGATCCAATAATTTTCTCATCATTCTAGAGAAGACACTAGGCGCATTCTTCAATCCAAATGGCAATCTATTAAACTCATAGTGTCCTTCTGAGGTACTAAAAGCTAGGTATGGTCTAACCTCAGGCTTTACTGGAATCTGATAGTATCCTTTACTCAGATCCACTTTTGAGAAATATTTAGCTTTATTTAGTCTGGCAAACAGCTGATTTGTATCCGGCAATGGATCCACCTGTCCTTCTGTAATAGCATTCAGTCTCCTGTAATCTATACAGAGTCTATGTTCTCCAGAGGGCTTCCTTAAGAGTACAACACCGGAACTATACGAAGACTCACTGTGCGAAATAATTCCTTCCTTCAATAGATAATCTATCTCTTCCTTCAAAGCTTTCTCCTTAGCAAACGGAATAGAATATGGTTTCATACAGACAGGTGTGGGGTCTATCAGTTTCATATCATATTCCAATAGGTTTGTATGCCCTGGTCGGTCTGTTAACACCTCTGCATGATTATTTAGAACCTGTTGCACTCTCTCTTTCTGAGTTTTCGTTAAATGTGTACTGATTTTCACCTGTGCTGCTGTCTCACAGGGGTGTAATGGATATTCAAATGATGAAAGTGGTTCCTTTTTCATCTCCATGGCGATGGACAAGGTCAACAAGTGTGTCTCTTCCTGATGTTCTCTTTCCAAATATTTCTTCAGGAGATTCACATGATAGATTTTTTTCTTTCCCCTTCTTATCTATCTTATAATTTGTTCTAGACACCTTCTCTAGAACTGTATATGGACCCTGCCATCCAATTTGTAACTTATTCTGACTCTCAGGCAAAAGAAGCAGTACTTTCTCTCCCACAGCCAAATTTCTGTCTTTCGCCTTCCTGTTATAATAAGCAGCATGTTTCTTCCTGGCTTGTTTCAAATTTTCATTGGCAAGTTTCCAGCCAGTTTTTAACCGAGTGGTCAGCTCATTCACATACTGGTATGAAGATGTAATGTTTTCCTCTGCCTTTTCATCAGTCCACGTTCTTAACATAGCTTCGAGTGGACCTTTTATTGGCCTTCCAAACAATAATGTTGCCGGGGCCATACCGGTTGAACTATGGGGTACCTCCCGATAAGCAAAGAGGGCGGCGTGCAGGTACTGGTCCCATGTATCTGGTTTTTCGTGTGCCAACTTTCTCAGGATCGACATTAATGTGCCGTTAAATCTTTCCACTTGGCCGTTCCCTTGGGGATGATACACACTACAATGGAAGTGTTTGGCCTGGAAGATTCTGAAAACTTCTTCAGTTAGTTTCCCCTTGAACTGAAAGCCATTATCAGTCAAGATTTGATTGGGAAAGCCTAACCTTGTGAAAATTGTGAGCAATGCCTCTGCCACATGTTTTGAATCAATCGATGACAGGGCCACTGCCTCTCCCCACATAGAACAAGTGTCCACCAGAGTCAGAATGTAGCTGTTCCTTCTCTTGGTTCGGGTGAGAGGTCCCACAAGATCCACGGCAACTCTCTCAAAGGGTGTTCCCACTATGGGCATTTCCCCCAGAGTTGCTGGTGCAGTCCAATGTTTAGGTGCTACTCGTTGGCACTCTGGACAGGATTTTACATATCGTTTGATATCTTCAGTTATTCCTGGCCAGAAATAGTGACAAGCTATTCGCTGTCCTGTTGCGCTGATTCCCATATGACCACTGAAGGGAATCGCATGCCCTAGTTCCAACACTTTAGTCCTATATGAAGTGGGAAGGACCAGCTGTCCGTGACCATTGGATTCAGATCCAGCCTTCCTATATATCAATTTGTTCTTCATATAAAACTCTCCCTTGCCTGGAGGTGTATGAGATTTGGGCAACTTCTTGAAACATGGCTTGAGTGTTTTGTCCTCAGCCTGTGCCTTCCTCATCTCATCTGGGTGAGTATTTATGGGATTATCCTCCTCCTTCTTTGTCTGTGATCTGGTCTGCACTGTTGCCAATATCACAGGTCTCTTGGGATTCCCCAAGAAGACATATCTACACCCCAATATTAGAGGGTAGATTGGCTCATTTATCACTGCTGCTTTTATGATTCCTTCCACATATCGCGTTTTCACTTTTATTCGGGCGACGGGAAGTGTCATGGTAGCTACATCCTTGGTTGCAGTTTGAATCTCCACTGTTTCTGTGGTGTATTGATCGGCCTGCACCAGGTGAGAACTCACAACGGAATCGTAATCTAAACCGGTATCATATAAACATCTTATAGTGACACCATTACAAATGACATCTTCACACACTGGGGGGTGGTATGGTTCCTGTAATTCTTCAGGTTTGCCCTTCTTTTCCTTTTTCCCCGATGTCATAGCAGCAAAATGAGGAGGTTTCCTTCTACAATGGTCAGTGTCATGATTGTTCATCTTACAATTTTTACACCACCTTTTTCCTTGGTTGAAAGATTTTCTTTCATCATATTTCCTTTCATCGAATTGTGGGAATTTTTTTTTATTTTCATACCGTGGCCTATCAAATTGGTGCTTACCTTTATTTTGATCCTTAGGATCAAATTTATTAAAGTTCTGTGGTGCCCTAAAGTTATCCACCTGTTTCTTTTTATTACCTGTTACCTCTGCTTGAGCTGCTTGATACCTTTCAGCAACATTTAGCAACTCACCCAGCCTCTCTGCACCTTGTTCCATGAGAAACTTTCTCAGGTCTGGAGCCATGGACTCTCTTAGTTGCTCTATAAGGACCATTTCCTTAAGATCTTGGGTTTTCCCCAGAGAAGTCCATTTCTCCAAGTATGTCTCTATTCGTGCAGAGAACTGGTGATAGGTTTCACCTGACAGTAGTTTAGCATTCCTAAATTTTTTCCTATAAAATTCTGCATTCTTTTCATACCTTAACAAAAGAGCCTGCTTTAGCATGTCATAATTTTCCTGATCACCTCTGCTCATTTTTGCAAAAACTTCATAAGCTGCCCCACGAAGTCCCGAGATAACTTTAAGCTCCACCTTTCTCTCTCTAACCCATACGTGGTAGCTAATAGTTCATACCTATTTAGGTAGCTCTCAATATCATCGTCTTTCTCAACAAAATGATCTAAATGAAAATTCATAGCTGAGGTTGAGGCTCCTTGAGTAACCGTAGCATCAGAGGCAAAGGGACTGGCACCATTTTCAGGAGCATGGCCTTGAAACTCAAACTCCCTTAGTCGTAACTCATGTTCCCTTTGTAATCTTTTATCTTCTGCTTCCCTTTCTGCAGCTAATTTCCTCTCTTCCCTTTCTGCAGCCTGTCTTCTTTCCTCGGCTTCCCTTTCTGCAGCTAATTTCTTCTCTTCTCTTTCTGCAGCTAATTTCTTCTCTTCTCTTTCTGCAGCTAATTTCTTCTCTTCTGCTTCCAATTTCTTAGCCTCTTTGTCAGCCTCAATCTGCAACCTCTTAGTCTCAGCCTCAGCCTCAAACTGTAACTTCTTAATTTCCCTTTCAGCCTCTAACCTTCTTTCGGCTTCTTTTTCTAATCTTCTTTCTTCACGTTCAATAAATTTGTCACATTCCGTCGTGACATAGGCAACCATAACTTGCCCATCTAATCCTAACTCTTTTGCAGTCTGAACCGCAGCAGATCGAAATTTGGCCAGGTCCGCCATTGTCTATCAGGTAACTTAATACAATGTCTAACCAACAATTCAATCTCTAATGGACAACACAGGCACCGTGAGCTCAACCTTATTTAATTCCACCCAAGGATACCTTTTAATTCTTATATTCCCTGAAGTGAATTACCCCCAATATTTTTAATAGTTAAAGATTCAAAATCCCAAGAGCGAGACCCCAATATATGTGGTGAAGTGGGATGTTATAAATACTTATAGGGAACTTAGTGTACTGACTGAGATCAGCTGTGAAGGTATCTATATCTATTAAGAGTAGTGTATTATAGATAACCTTACTTGCTACCACACATATCTATATATCTCAGTCAGAATTATTCTGGAATAGTGTGATGCTACGTTATGTGTCTAGGGTATGTGTATGGTGAAGTGTAAGTCACAACAACAGACAGATAAACAATTTAATTTAATCCACTACTATTAACAACACTGTGACACTCACATACATATAACACTCTATGAGAATATCTTAAAGAAGTCACTCGTAACTTTTCAATTAACAATATGTATTCATTACTGTCATAAATGTGTATGTGTCCTGATTCAAATACAAAGGAACCAGGAATCACAATCAATGTTAATTACAAGTTATGTACAGAATGTATTAATATGAATCTGGGAGTGACATATATTATTACAAATGTTCTATGTGTGTCAGTTGTGTAGTAGTAAAATGAGGTAATACTGGTTTTGTTTTGTTCAAGCTCTGTTGGTATTTGTCATCATGACTCCAATAGTTTGTCTTTTGGGACTAGTATTGGAGATGTTCTCAGTTCCTGATATTTGTGGTGAAGACAATGTTATAAATACCCTATGATTATCTAACATTTGGAACTTATTACTGACTGAATACACATACCAAGGTTCGTATTTAATTCAAATGTTATCTCAGTGTTACAGATAACCTTGAGAGTTGCTAAAATAACTATATCATCTGGAGAACAGCTCAGAATACATTCGAGAACAAATGTCTTAGATGCTACGTTATGAACATCAGTTGGTATGAGTAATTCAAGACTAATCGACAAAATAAGAGATAAACTTTAGGCATTTAATCCACTATGTTGACAACACTGACTATATAACATAAAAAGACGATGGTCATATATCGGTCATGTCCTACGAATTTCAAAACAACAGTATTCATTACTGGCGAATCATATGTGTCCTGATTCAACTACAAGGGAACCAGGAATCACAATCAATTTAAATTACAAGTTATGTACAGAATGTATTTAATATGAATATTGTAGTGACATATATTATTACAAATGTTCTATGTGTGTCAGTTTTGTAGTAGTAAAATGAGGTAATACTGGTTTTGTTTTGTTCAAGCTCTGTTGGTATTGGTCATCATGACTTCAATAGTTTGTCTTTAGGGACTAGTATTGGAGATGTTCACAGTTCCTGATTTTAAGACATTTAAATTCCCCTCTTAATGTTAATTTTAAAAAGTCAGTTCAAGATGAGGGGACATAATGTTGAGCTCAGCTGGCCAATTCGCTTATCTGGCGTGATGGCGGCAGGAAAGGACTCCTCTGCTCGAATTCTCCTCTGGGCTCAGGAGACACCTCACTGATAGCTAAAAAGACCAAGGAGTATGCTGTCCGACTCTGGATTCAGCAAAGCTCTGACCAGGTGCTGCTCAGTACCATCAAGACCACTGTCCCTGAAATCAAGAAGGATGTACCTTCTACTTCATAACTAATTTATATTTTCTTTTTTACACTGATCACAATACATCACAAACATTGCGTTCAGAGCGTTAGGCCAACAGTCAGCTTCATCTGAAATACTTTATTCCAGTATTACCCTTCCTAATGGTTACTACGCCTCTGCACTTCCAGCATTATTTCTTTCTAGTCAATCATCCAGGTGTCAGTGTACTGTTTGGCCATTCCATGCCGTTTTACTTCTCTCCGACACCCTCTGTTCAGGCTGGAGCATTTTAGGCTTTACCTCACGTTTGCCACTGAACTACACATATATATACAGGCATAAATCAACAATTCACATTCAATTTTCATTAAAAGATATTAAATGGTTCAAGCTTACCACAATTCATACGAATAACACAGATACGTTGATTAGCAATGAATTCTGGCACAAACTGGCACAAATTTCCATCTGCTTATCTTCCAGGCTTTTATTGAGCAAAATTTTAGCTGGCTTCAACGCACTGATGCTTTATCAAGATCATTTAAACAAGTGGTCTCGAACTAACGCTCCCAAGTGTGTATATCAGCGAGACTGGCCAATGAGCCACGTTTCGACAAGTGTTTGAAAAAAATGTTATCTTTTCCCGTCTCCCCTAACAACCAAGATAGTATTTATAGCCCGACCAATCGTGGTTAGGCTTTCATTTGTTGCGCTCCAATCAATTTGGAGTTTACATGGTAGGCTATTTCTGTAACGTAAATTTTTTTCAAACACGTTAAAAAAAAATCTTATGAGCAGAAATGATTTTATGCTGTCAGGCACCCCCAATATTTTATTTTGGGTATAATTTATTAATTCCTGGACTATTTGCGTAACGTTTTACATATTATTTGTCAGCAAGCCCTAAGGAACCCAAAAAATACTAATTTAAAGGAGCTACGTGGCTGCGTTCAAAATATGCAATTTCTTCTACCTCCTGTTTCGAAGATGTGCTGTCTGGGTACTGTTATGTTTTCAACCGTAAACCCATCTAATGTTATCTTTTCTAATAAGAGTCTGTTATGATTTATAAACCTAACTCTGGGAAAGGGTAGTGTATTTTATCACTGTCCGTCTGAAAAAAATTTAGTGCATGTAGACTTACACGCGTGATGGCAGCATTTGCGTATCGCGCGAAGCGTGTTTAGTGTTCGGCTTTCTGCCTCTCCCTTCTCGCTATCCTTTTGTCCATCTGTTCGTTCGTTTTGGTAACGTAATATAATTAATGTTAGGATTAATTTAGGTCATTACGCAGGGCCTCTCAATGCTTTTCCAAGAAATACAGCACACGTTTCATTGAAGAAAGCGGGTAATAATACAGTAAGCTTTTATATCAACGTGAAAGCGTTACAATTTGCAGACGAAGCAGAAAACAAGGGGGATTTCGAGTACATTCCTTGTGACAGCACTGTCATTTTACCATTGCTCTTCTCTTTATTAATTTTATTTGTTAGGCTTCATATTTACCTAATAATTTATATATGTGGATTAGAATATTTCATGACAATATTAAGACAATTAATTTCCCCTCTTAATATTATTTTTACAAAGTCATTTCAAGATGAGGGGACATAATGTTGAGCTCAGCTGGCCAATTCGCTTATCTGGCGTGATGGCGGCAGGAAAGGACTCCTCAGCTCGAATTCTCCTCTGGGCTCAGGAGACACCTCACTGATAGCTAAAAGACCAAGGAGTATGCTGTCCGACTCTGGATTCAGCAAAGCTCTGACCAGGTGCTGCTCACTACCATCAAGACCACGGTCCCTGAAATCAAGAAGGATGTACCTTCTACTTCATAACTAACTTAAACTCTCTTGTTACACTGATCACAACACAGCACAAACATTGAGTTCAGAGCATTAGGCCAACTGTCAGCTTCATTTGAAATACTTTATTCCAGTATTACCCTTCTTAATGGTTACTACGCCTCTGCAATTTCAGCATTATTTCTTTCTATTCAATCATCCAGGTGTCAGTGTACTGTTTGGCCATTCCATGCCGTTTTACTTCTCTCCGACACCCTCTGTTCAGGCTGGAGCATTACAGGCTCTACCTCACGTTTGCCACTGAACTACACATATATATACAGGCATAAATCAACAATTCACATTCAATTTTCATTAAAAGATATTGAATGGTTCAAGCTTACCACAATTCATACGAATAAACACAGATACGTTGATTAGCAATGAATTCTGGCACAAACTGGCACAAATTCCCATCTGCTTATCTTCCAGGCTTTTATTTAGCAAAATATAAGCTGGCTTCAACGCACTGATGCTTTATCAAGCTTATTTAAACAAGTGGTTTCGAACTAACGCTCCCAAGTGTGTATATCAGCGAGTCTGACCAATGAGCCCCGTTTCGACAAGTGTTTGAAAAAATGTTACCCTTCCCCGTCTCCCCTGACAACGAAAGATAGTATTTATAGTCCGACCAATCGTGGTTAGGCTTTCATTTGTTGCGCTCCAATCAATTTGGAGTTTACATGGTAGGCTAATTCTGTAACGCAAGGTTTTTTCAAACACGTTATAAAAAAAATTTTATGAGCAGAAATGATTTCATGCTGTCAGGCATCCTCACTATTTTATTTTGGGTATAATTTATTAATTCCTGGACTATTTGCGTAACGTTTTACATATTATTTGTCAGCAAGCCCTAAGGAACCCAAAAATACAAATTTAAAGGAGCTACGTGGCTGCATTCAAAATATGCAATTTCTTCTACCTCCTGTTTCGAAGATGTGCTGTCTGGGTACTGTTATGTTTTCAACCGTAAACCCATCTAATGTTATCTTTTCTAATAAGCGTTTTTTATGATTTATAAACCTAACTCTGGGAAAGGGTAGTGTATTTTATCACTGTCCGTCTGAAAAAAATTAGTGCATGTAGACTTACACGCGTGATGGCAGCATTTGTGTATCGCGCGACGCGTGTTGCATGCGTTCCTGATTTTATTCGCCCCTCTCTCTCTCTATATATTTGAGTCCATCTGTTCGTTCGTTTTGGTAACGTAATATAATTAATGTTAGGATTAATTTAGGTCATTACGCAGGGCCTCTCAATGTTTTTCTTAGAAATGCAGCACACGTTTCATTGAAGAAAGCGGGTAATAATACAGTAAGCTTTTACTATCAACGTGAAAGCGTTACAATTTGCAGACGAAGCATAAAACAAGGGGGATTTCGAGTACAGTCATTGTGACAGCACTGTTCTTTACCATTCTTCTTCCTTTATTTATTATATGTATTTATTAGGCTTTATATTTACCTAATAATTTATATATGTGGATTAGAATATTCCACGACAACCAGCTCCCTTCATCGCTGCATTTTCCTTCCCTAACTCAAGAGCAAAGTCAGGTACCCATTTACAGCTAGGTAGATTGAAGCGTGTGGATACTGTGAATCGAAACCGGTACCTTTGCAACGAGAGACCAACTCTGTCAATCGCACGTTCATTTATCCCGAATGAAACTGGACAGAAGAGTATCTTGATTGTCTGTTGATTTAATGCACACCATCACACTTTTCTATTTTCGCGAGAGTACATATAAGGGAAAACATTACGATTATTGTCTAACTTTCAACCACAGTTGTACCCCCTTAGCTGTGGTCGAAAGTTAATGTACTCTCCGAAAAAATAGAAAAAGTGCGCAAATGACAGTGTCCAAATTGTGACTGACCGACCGACCGACCGACCGAAGTACTTACGGCGGGAATTATGGTATTGGATTTTTGTAGTTGGCAGATTTTCTATATAATTTTATTTAACTTTGCCATGGCAGCGGCTGTATGGCCTACTCTTTACGATATCAAACTGCCGAGGGATTTTTTAACGTGCGCAACTTGCACACGGGACCTCCTATTTTTTTCACCCTTAGGGTTTAGGATAGGGTTAGGCATCCGATCTCACTACCCAGGACATCGGGGGCGGGGAGGGGGGGGTGTATGACATCAATATAAACCAGTGGTTCTGAAAAAAATGTCCATCAATTATATCCTTGTACTGGGAGCGAACCCTGTACCTTTAGAATTAAAGGCGGACGCCATACCTCTTAGCCACTCCGGCTCCCTTAAGGAAAGTTGATATCTAAATACTAGAGTTTTTCCCCCTTGACTCGTTTAAGTAGATTTTTTACAATCTTAATATGAGATTTGCCTCGTTTTGGCAAGGCGTGTCTCGCTCAGCCTAACACAAAGTCCGTCGGTTATATTTAGGCGCATGTCCAAATATAAAAGACCCTGTGGTTGGCGCTTAATAATTTTTAAGTAGATCTGTCAAATGGTACCGTAACGGCTACTGGATTATTTCGTCCTTCATGTCTTTCCGCAATACTCATTTACTCACGTATCGATCTCGGTCTTCTGTCTCAACGATACGCCCATTCATATAACCGTACTATTATCATTCAATCGTTTGACAAATTGCGACATTACGGGATTCCGTCAAGCGAGCGTCTCACCGAGAACCAGCCATTACCCTGTGGGGCAAAGGTTTCCAGTAGTGCAGTCATGCTGAAGCAGAAGATAACAAGGAACTGCAACATACATGGGGTGCATTTGCATCCACAAATGTGGGATAAATCTTCCTTCTACATACATTTGTGAGGAGAAAAATTTGTGTTGTTTTTGTTTTGATAATCACGAGAAGACAAAAAGAAAACGGTAGGTTGATAGAAAAGACAGCATCTGCAGACATACAAAGATTTGAAATAAATATTCCACATGCTATATAACTGTGTCCCGTATAGTTCCCTGGAGTCTCTTACGGGACAGAGAAAGAATATGACTACTTCACACTCAGGCATGTCGTACAAGGCCATTAATATGAGGTCGTCTCCACGAGAGAAGCAGAGTGGCAGCGTGGTTTGTCCAACCTACTTGAGGGAGAAACTGTATGGTGACGAGAGAACCCTGAGACGAACTGCCGGCGTTATTAGAGAGATAGATGTGGTTATTTGAGAGTGAACGAAGATGAAGTAGAAGAACTAAAATGAGGTTTTGCCTGAGGCTGGTAAGCTCATCGTGAAAAACAAACAGCCACAGTCACCCACCGCTACAACAACATGTGAATGATTATCCAGCTTTCCTGCAAGCAAGCTGTCACGAGAGGATTGATTGTTATAGAAATTATAAAGTATCCCGGACACAAAGTTGTATCAGGTGATACCAGGATAGTGCCAGATAGGATACTGGTCTTATAAGTAATATCCCCTTCTCTGAAAAGAGTAAGGTGTATGGACATCAAAGGTAGGATCAAGCTGTATAAGTTCCTAGAGAAGATGGTAATGTATTACTCTAAGTTCCTAACTACTCCTCTCAAGATCCTCCTCTGTTAATATTATTAGCTCTGCTAGGGGTATTAACTAAACTATCTACCAACAAGAACTGTAACTTAACTTAAATAATTTAAGTAAGACTGCTGGTTAATATTTACAATTTATATTTACAGGTTTTTCTTTTCTGTTTGAAAATCTTTCAAGGAAATCAAAATTTTAATTACAACATTTAAATAAATAAAACATTTGAAAATAGTTCAAAAGTATCAAAAGTCACTAAAGTTGTAGAAAGTTCTTCTCTCTTGGTTGAACTCACTCTGATTGTAATATATTTATATCTTAAGACCCATCTGATCTCACAGTTAATAAATGATTGTTTATACTGGCTATAACCATGCCCAAATAGATGTCATCATTAGATACTACTGTCTTTAATACAATAGTGGTTTGACTGAGTACTCTGAACAGTAGCCTTGTTTGGCACTTATCTGGTAAATTGAAGCCTGTCACACTCCTGACATGGAAGGAAAAGTCACATGAGATTCCTCCAGGCAGTGGATACTTGGTGGCTGTCCCTATAAACAACAAGGGCGCTCGCACCACTAGTTCCTGCAGTAGTGGCTGACTCTTTAAAGTGTACTTGGATGACAGGATATAACCTGAAACATATTTGATTAACCACTATATTGTTTATCACCATATCCCTCTATTACAGAGGTAGGGGATGAGTGACAGTTTCAGAGAGTGTGCCAGTAGACGCACAGGGCATAATATATCAGTAATAACACAATCCAGGTCACTGTGAATACAATTTTCTCCAAATCCTTAGTTAGAGCCATTTGTCCATGATTCGCCTCCCTAAAGTTATTAGGTTTTGTGAAAAAATACTAAGTGATATCTTAAACAATACAGTAAAGTAATTCCTTTCATTCGTTCCTTTGTTCCTGGTGTGTGTCCCATTCCATCAAGAAATAATTCTTTAAATGCTTTTCTAAAACCATGGACACCATTTCTGCTTCCATTCTTAATTTATTTAAATATACACAGCTTGGTTTAGCCTCCAGAAATTTTACAGTAGTTTGAAACACATCTACACACTTCCTAACGCACAAGTGAATTAATTAACTAGAATTATATATATATATATATATATATATATATATATATATATATATATATATATATATATATATATATATATATATATATATATATATATATATATATACATTATTTCTTACCCTCAAGCACGTACAGACGAGCTGTTAATGGTCACGCAGTCTGCTCTCAGATGCAGAAGGCAAAGAAGAAATTCTCTCTGACAGAACTCGCGCTCTCGCTGTATTTGAATTTTTATTATGGCCTGCTTTTCATTTAGGGCACGTCCTATATATTGGCCAAGGCCGAACGACATAGGGAGCTTTACTGCTAAAGTGTTTTTGCGTTCCGAAATACAGGCACACATTTGTCCAGCTGTGCAAATATGAAAAACTAGTAATCTACATATCCTCCTTATTCCTGGACTGATTTCCTTCATCTTAGGCTTAAAATACTCTGTGTTATTCTTTCTTTTTCTAGATAAGGGTCTTTTATTATCATACTACCATCTTTCCCTAATCGTAGCCTAAACAGCAAAATTTTTGACTTGCCTGATGTCTCGATGCATTCCACTCGAGATTTCTCCGTAACCATATCACTTCCCGTGGAAATATTTGCACACTCTATTAATTGAACATTCCTATTAGTGAATTCTTGACCTCTGCCATGCTGTACTTCGCTCATAAGTCTGTAGCTTACCTCCAATTGAATCAAGGTTACACGGATTTGAACTCGCCATTGTTAGGCTAGTACGTGTGTAAACACTATACATGATGATGCGATTTCATTGGTTCGTCAAGGATATACTGTCATAAAGTATGGCGTGCCGTTTGGTCAGAATAACGTGTTGTGAATCAGACCTCACGACACAAGCCACCTACAGCTTTGACTCCGTGCTCCAAAGGGAGCGGCAAGGAGAATGATGATGATGAAAATGACTGTCCTATGATTCTAGAATGTTTCTGAACAGAAGACAACATTTACAAAAAACCATGAGAAATGTTATCCTCTGACACGTCATTAAAAGTGACTAATGTGAAGATGAATATGGCGCTGGCAACATCACCAAGTAAAAAAGACTCCTACACAAACCACCACTTTAAGAACACGTGATGTGTTTTGGTGCAGGATTCTGGTGTTTCCATGCCCATCATCATCATCATCGTCATCATCATTACCAAGACCATCATCATTATTTCCCTTTTTGTTCTTTATGGCAAATAGAGCCACATCTTCAGTTAACTGTTTTTGTTCTTTGTGGCAAATAGAGCCACATCTTCAGTTAACTGTTTTTGTTCTTTATGGCAAATAGAGCCACATCTTCAGTTAACTGTTTTTGTTCTTTATGGCAAATAGAGCCACATCTTCAGTTAACTGTTTTTGTTCTTTATGGCAAATAGAGCCACATCTTCAGTTAACGGTTTTTGTTCTTTATGGCAAATAGAGCCACATCTTCAGTTAACTGCCATGCAGATAGCCTGCACCCAAGCATTCACACGCTCTTGAGGCGTTGGTTTCTGTCAGCAATTTGTTTTACATGATAACTGTTTTATGCCAACCTCATATTAGTCGCATTTTACGACTGCCAGATACAGCAATTGTCCTTTTCTGTCCTTAAATCCATAGAGACATACAGGGAAGTAAATGCTTCCTCTTTGTTGCCTATTAAAACATGCGTAGTGAGAGTTGTCGACCAATTCTTTGATGTAAAAAAAAAAAAATAATAGACACAAGTACTGAACACTTTTACAATAGAACTATACAATCAAAACATTGAGCGTTTCGGGATCTAACCTTCGCCAGCGACAGTCACAAACAAGAAACAAAGACAAGAAATATAGGAAGTTACTTTTGACTTCTGCATTGATGATTTTGCGCGTCACCTTAGCCTTATGATTTACATTTTGTCTTTGTTTTGTCATTTTTAAAAAAATTTTAAATTCTGTTTTGCATTTGTTTTTGTTAGATTCTTGGCCTTGATATATCTTTCTTTCTGGTTCTGTATTTTCACGAGCATGTTTAGTGTTACTTTTTTCTTCCTTTTCTTTTTGGTGCGTACTTGGCAGGATGGATAATTACGATTCACTCCCGTAGCGAGGCGGTGTTGTCGTTCGGATGGTCCTGGGTTCGAGTTCTCGGTAAGCTTATCACTTCTGTTTTTTTTTTTTTCTAGCTAGTTTCCCACTTCTTTATTTCCTACGCAATTACCGATTTATGTTTATTTATTTAGTTGATACTTTTATCTTCATGTAACTTTTTTCTTTCTTTCTTTCTTTTACAAAGTTTTGTGTTAATCATTTTATCTTGTTTTTTTTATCTTGTTTTTAAACGTTAAACGTCCTTTGTTTTTGGCACTGTCCTTTGTGATTATTTTTCTCTGATAATATTGTCCATGGTGAAGAAACAGTTTGGTATACAGTGCTTGTGATGATGATTTATTGTGCGAACCTGAGTTAACGTCGGCTGAAGAAATGTTGTAAGCGTAAATCCTGAAGGAGTGAAGAAGTTTGGTGAGATAGGTTTGAGGGGAGATTATGAATGGGGAGCTGCTACGTGGGTTTTGAGCGAGCTGGGCGTGTATTCAGTTGTTCTGAATAGATATGATAATAGGGGAGGATAGTTCTACGAATAGGATAATTCGTGGTGAATTGCATGATAGCTTCAATTGTTAAGAAGCTGGGTTTTATTTTATAAAGTAATTGCGCTCCACGGGATCAGTTTGATGTTTGCAGCGAAATGCTGCTTTAACTACATTTATGTGATATTTGAATGTTCAGGACGTATTTCATTAAATGTGTCGTTGGGACTGTAACCATGCGTTGCTGGCTGCTTGATGAGCGACAGTGTGATCTGCAAGGACCTCTATGATACACCTAGACAACTATACGTGCCTGTACACAGATTGCACCTTTCTCATACATACAATAATATAACAGAAAATTAGGCACCAACACCCGCCTTATCACTGGAGAATGGACAGCTAGCGTCAGTCTATATGTCTTTTCTTATCTTGTCTATATTTCTTATTTGTCTATATTTCTTATCTTGTCTATATTTCTTATTTGTCTATATTTCTTATTTGTCTATATTTCTTATCTTGTCTATATTTCTTATTTGTCTATATTTCTTATCTTGTCTATATTTCTTATCTTGTCTATATTTCTTATCTTGTCTATATTTCTTATCTTGTCTATATTTCTTATTTGTCTATATTTCTTATCTTGTCTATATTTCTTATTTGTCTATATTTCTTATCTTGTCTATATTTCTTATTTGTCTATATTTCTTATCTTGTCTATATTTCTTGTTTGTCTATATTTCTTATCTTGTCTTTATTTCTTATTTGTCTATATTTCTTATCTTGTCTATATTTCTTATCTTGTCTTTATTTCTTATCTTGTCTATATTTCTTATCTTGTCTATATTTCTTATCGTGTCTATATTTCTTATCTTGTCTATATTTCTTATTTGTCTATATTTCTTATCTTGTCTATATTTTGTATCTTGTCTATATTTCTTATCTTGTCTATATTTCTTATCTTGTCTATATTTCTTATTTGTCTATATTTCTTATCTTGTCTATATTTCTTATCTTGTCTATATTTCTATCTTTCTCCTGTTTGTGACAGTGGCTTAAAAAGGGTAGACCCCAAAACGTCTTGTGTTTTGAGTGTATCTTTCTATTGTAAAACTAACTCAGTATCAATTTGTATTTATTGTTTTGCTTTATCTCTATTGTCACAGCATCCTCCATTATTATTATTCTTCGAAGGGGATATTATCGCTATATAATAATAATTTATTTAACCAAACATGACTGTTCGTGTATTTAGTTATTTCATTATCTTCTCCTCCGTGAAAATTCCCTACCTGTAAACAAGTAGTGGAATTACTAGAGGCCACGGAGATGTGGTTTTACAGGAGAATGTTAAAAATACAATGGACCGCCACAATGAGTAATGTCCTGAAAGATGCCATTGCGCAAAGGAAACTTATTTCACAAGTTAGAAAGAAGCAATCAACTTTTTTTTGGGGGGGGGGGGGGGGGGGGGGGGGGGGGGGGGGGGGGGGGGCATGTTATGCGAAAAGGAAAGCTTGAATATATCGTTACAACAGGTAAGATTGAAGGAAAAAGAGATAGAGGAAGACAAAGAGAACAAATACTGGACAGTTTGACATCGTGACATGGAAACAAGCCAACAGCAGAATTGCTAAATTGTACTGGAGACAGGAAGTTGTGGAGAGACATGATCTCCTATGCCATTAGACATGGTACTTGAAGAGGACACTTGAACGTTAGTACACCAGACATTCCTGTGTGACCTGCTTATATGAATCTCTCAAAAACTTAGAAATCAAGTTTTTCATTACTTTTATAGCTTCCTCTTAAACTTTCATTATTTGAAAACAGTCTTGCTCTATGCAAATCATCATCAACATCATCATCATCAATATAATGTCATCATTGTGATAAAGTACATTGATACAGCGATAAAATTATTATTTATATGTATAAAAATCACAATAATAGGTGCAGAAATAGTAAAGTTGTAACGCGTCGTCTTTTCCCCGCCAGTCATCGCATTGAGATAAGAACGTATTGTGAAACCTTATTGTTGCGTCAGTGGTATTGGACTTTATAACTCACCCGTCAAGGGTTAACGGTAATAATTTTGAAAAAAACTACAAGCTTGTTGTTCCCAGAAAGATAGAATAAAACAGACGAACGCATAAAAGTGAGAGAGAGAGAGAGAGAGAGAGAGCGAACACATGCCACAAATTGTCAAGCGTTAGATTCTTGGTTCAGCTACCCAAGACGACAGTGCGAGACGATAGTCGGCAGGTGTTCGGTATGTTGTTGCAAGCGTTGTAGAAATTTAAAAATACCTCGCCAAATCCACTACTGTTTAGGAGTATTGGCACACTGAGAAAAAATATAAACACACAGACAGCGCTTTCGCTGAAAAAAGATCCATTTTATGACGTAACAGACTAGTAGTTTTCAAATTTTGAAACGCAGAAGCTGGCAAGAGATGGCGTGATTCTGGAAAGTTTGAAATCGAAACTGATATGAAAAAATATGAAATTTGTTATTAATAGGAACATGAAGACAAAACTTAGTTAGTTTGATGGCTTATCGTCTCCTGATAAATAATATGTTTGAAAAGACAAAATCCCACAGTAGATAAGAAAGTTATTGACAAAAGACTGTTTTGATTAGGACAGACAGACCAACACATGCTCGTCTTGACTTGCACTAACGGTAACATTTTTTGACGCGTCCTTGAAAAAGGCAGGACAAGGTTACATATATTCTATTGGAGCAGGGGTAGACACGGGGAGAGAAATTATAGGATGGCTTAACACAAAATATATTTTAGCAGTAGAAATCTAAGAATGAGAGAGGAGAAAAACTTGTTATGTCCAAAAATCAAGTCTGTTTTTGCTTTTAATTTCAAATTTCAAAAGTGTCGTGCGTTCATTGGCCAAAGCCTTTTATATTATTGAGAAATTTCAAAGTCTCGAGGCCATTTGAATATTATTGTCCCCTGATCAGGACGTGTGATTTTCTGAGAAGTGTGACTGCCTTAAATATTAAATATATATAAATAACATAAAAGTTAGGCATCACAGTCCAGCCAGCAGTGCATTTGAAGTCTGCTATTCCACGTACCTGTGTTTATTCATTGAATTTCTGGTAAGACCGAAATTATTCATATATATTTTGTTTAAAAATGTGAGTGAGAGATACTGCCATCACGACTGTAAGTAATCAGGTCCCAAGCTGATATATGCAGGACCTGGAGGTAGAATTAGGCTATAACACATTGCCAGTTTTGTAAAATGCACATGTTTTGTGAAATAAAAATGTTTTCTTAGGTGGCCAGATGGACACAGCTCACCTATCCTATTGTATGGAAGAAAAGAAAGATTAATAATATTATTGCAGATGCAGGGCTGCCTTTATAGGAGAGACGTGTGAACAACACTGGTACACTTTGTAATGGATGTGCTGGATTGGTCAAGTAGATATGACCCATCTCTTTATTTCTTATGTATTCTCATTTGTATAAATAACAGTTTAAGTATGATATCAACAAGGAGACGTTATTTCATTGTTACAGGGTTTTTATCTGGCACTAGCCCGGTGCCAGATGTCTGTGAGAAGTATTGAGAAGTCGTTTCATTTCCAGTAGTGACAGGGATCTACCGAGTCCACCCTGTTACTTTTGGTCCAGTATCACAGTGAAATTGTTTGACATCAAGATTACAGACAGTTCCAGTGTGCCAGATGAGTATTATATATGGCACCTGACTCTTTATCAGCTTTAAGATCAATGCACCCCTGTATAACAGAAATAAAATATTTCCCCAAAGAAAGTAACATTGACAGTGTATAGTAAAGAAATGGGGATGATTATAGAATCCAAAACAGCCATCCAGTGTTAGAAACCAGTGATATAAAAACTTAATAACACCATTATTATATTTAACATTGTATGTTTGGACAAATTGTCCCTTTGGGTTGAAAAGTGTTTTATATAAATACCTTCAATTCTTTTCATTTGAAAGTCCTGACCAGAAGAATACAAGGTTCAGGACCAATAAATCATACAGAAAATTATTAATTGTAAAAATTTACCCCAGGTGTTATTTCCTTTAATCATAGACTTTAATATTTGTTTATGTGTGTGTGTGTGTTATTGTTAAATTACCATCACACCACACTGGCATAACCCTAGACATTAGACGTAGCTTTCATACATACTAATCAAGAATAAGTCTGCTTGAGGTCATAAGGTAGTAGCAGAAAGGCACCCTGATAACTCAACCCTAAATTTGTTATAATCAGGGACCTTCACAGCTAACCTCATTCAGTACAATAGTAATACAGAACAACAACATTGCATAACATCAAATCCACCACAATCATCATCATTAAATTTCGTTTTTCTGTGGAGAACAAGTCCTCAACAACAACAGGTACGTCCCTATTGTCCTGTGCCATCCCTTCAAGACTCGTATCTGTATCCAGTTCTCTTCGTTAAGTGTTTTGGTCTCCCCCTTATTTCATGTTCTCTGGTGACCCCAGATTAGGAACCACCTTCTACTGCTATCCAATTTTTTTAAACGTATATTCTATCCCACGCCAGAGTCTTCTTCTCTGCTCTTGTTTCACTAGTGTGTGACTGGTCCTTTCTCTACTCTTGTTTCACTAGTGTGTGACTGGTCCTTTCTCTGCTCTTGTTTCACTAGTGTGTAACTGTTCCTTTCTCTGCTCTTGTTTCACTAGTGAGTGACTGTTCCGTTCTCTACTCTTGTTTCACTAGTGTGTGACTGTTCCTTTCTCTGCTCTTGTTTCACTAGTGTGTGACTGTTCCTTTCTCTGCTCTTGTTTCACTAGTGTGTGACTGTTCCTTTTTCTGCTCTTGTTTCACTAGTGTGTGACTGTTCCTTTTTCTGCTCTTGTTTCACTAGTGTGTGACTGTTCCTTTCTCTGCTCTTGTTTCACTAGTGTGTGACTGTTCCTTTCTCTGCTCTTGTTTCACTAGTGTGTGACTGTTCCTTTCTCTGCTCTTGTTTCACTAGTGTGTGACTGGTCCTTTCTCTGCTCTTGTTTCACTAGTGTGTGACTGGTCCTTTTTCTGCTCTTGTTTCACTAGTGTGTGACTGGTCCTTTTTCTGCTCTTGTTTCACTAGTGTGTGACTGGTCCTTTTTCTGCTCTTGTTTCACTAGTGTGTGACTGTTCCTTTCTCTACTCTTGTTTCACTAGTGTGTGACTGTTCCTTTCTCTGCTCTTGTTTCACTAGTGTGTGACTGTTCCTTTCTCTGCTCTTGTTTCACTAGTGTGTGACTGGTCCTTTCTCTGCTCTTGTTTCACTAGTGTGTGACTGTTCCTTTCTCTGCTCTTGTTTCACTAGTGTGTGACTGGTCCTTTCTCTGCTCTTGTTTCACTAGTGTGTGACTGTTCCTTTCTCTGCTCTTGTTTCACTAGTGTGTGACTGGTCCTTTCTCTGCTCTTGTTTCACTAGTGTGTGACTGGTCCTTTTTCTGCTCTTGTTTCACTAGTGTGTGACTGGTCCTTTTTCTGCTCTTGTTTCACTAGTGTGTGACTGGTCCTTTCTCTGCTCTTGTTTCACTAGTGTGTGACTGGTCCTTTCTCTGCTCTTGTTTCACTAGTGTGTGACTGTTCCTTTCTCTGCTCTTGTTTCACTAGTGTGTGACTGTTCCTTTCTCTGCTCTTGTTTCACTAGTGTGTGACTGTTCCTTTCTCTGCTCTTGTTTCACTAGTGTGTGACTGTTCCTTTCTCTGCTCTTGTTTCACTAGTGTGTAACTGTTCCTTTCTCTGCTCTTGTTTCACTAGTGTGTGACTGTTCCTTTCTCTGCTCTTGTTTCACTAGTGTGTGACTGGTCCTTTCTCTGCTCTTGTTTCACTAGTGTGTGACTGTTCCTTTCTCTGCTCTTGTTTCACTAGTGTGTGACTGTTCCTTTCTCTGCTCTTGTTTCACTAGTGTGTGACTGGTCCTTTCTCTGCTCTTGTTTCACTAGTGTGTGACTGTTCCTTTCTCTGCTCTTGTTTCACTAGTGTGTGACTGTTCCTTTCTCTGCTCTTGTTTCACTAGTGTGTGACTGGTCCTTTCTTACAGGTCAAGTTTAGTGACCTTGTCATACCATTTAAATCCTTCTACTTTGAGTAAGCACCTACTTATGAGTCTTTGTATCTCTGGTTGTCATATTTTTTCTCCGTGTTTCAGAGCGATACAAAAGGACTGACTTGATGTTTAAGTTGAAGATTCATATTTACAATGCCAAACATACAAACAATGTATGTAAGGTAAAGGTAGTCACATAGAAGATACTGCCGTAGCGGAGTGGAAGTGTTAGAGACTTTACATACTAGGTCCAGCATCGAGAACTTGAGGTGACCAGGAGCCCCTCCTCGCTGCCTTTTCTTTCTCTGACTCTGGTCAGGTACTCATTGACAGCTGAGTAGACTGGAATGTGTAGATACCGTGATTGGAACCTGGCATCTTTGCCACGAGAGACCAGCGCTCTAACGACTCTGCCAAATAGACGCTCAAAAAGCATGTGAGAGGTTTATATGTATATATTTTTTTCGTAAATGTTGTCATTGTTAGGTGCAGTGTTATTGCATCCATCTGTCCTTCCTTGTTCGCCTCTAATAATCATACAACCGACATATCCGACTCCTAGGGATTGTTAGTCATTTCTGTTAGGTTCGTTTTGAGGGTGTTGAGTCTGCCTACTTTTGACATAACGCGAATGGATTCAATTCTAAACAATGTAGTAATAAGTCAACTTGAACTTCCAACCAGGGGCACATCAACTAATGCCAAGACGGTATACAGTTCATTCAATTTATTTGACATCATACGGTTGACTAGACGAACATGTTGATATTGACGACTGTCGTGAAATATTCTAATCCACATATATAAATTATCAAGTAAATATAAAGCCTAATAAATACATTTAATAAAGAAAAGAGCAATGGTAAAATAACAGTGCTGTCACAAGGAATGTACTCGAAATCCCCCTTTGTTTTATGCTTCGTCTGCAAATTGTAACGTTTCCACGTTAAATATAAGCCACTGCATAAATACAAGCGTTTCCACAACATATTAAAACGGGTATTGCAGTTCTGAGAAAAACACTGAGAGGCACAATGCGTAATGACCTAAATTAATCCTAACATTAATTATACTACGTTACCCAAAACGAACGAACAGATGGACTCAAATAGAAAGAGAGAGGGAGGGCTGAAAATCAGGAACGCATGCAACACGCGTCGCGCGATACACAATTACTACTATCACGCGTGTAAGGCCACATGCACTAACTTTTTTTCAGACGGACAGTGATAAAATTCACTACCCTTCCCAGAGTTAGGTTTTTAAATCCTGAAAAACTCTTATTAGGAAAGATGACAATAGATGGGTTTACGTTTGAAAACATTACAGTACCCAGACAGCACATCTTCGAAACAGGAGGTAGAAGAAATTGCATATTTTGAACGCAGCCACTTGGCTCTTTTAAATTTGTATATTTGGGTTCCTTAGGGCTTGATGACAAAGAATATGTTAAGTGTTATGCAAATAATCTAGGAATTAACAAGTTATAGCCAAAATAAAATGATGGTGCTGTCAGACAACACCCAAAATCAGAATCGCTCAGTGGTAGATTTTTTAAACCACCATTGTACGGGAAATGGGCCACAAGTTACATTTGAACTGATTGGCTGGAATGATATGTAAGGCTAAACACGATTAGTCGGACTATAAATGCTATCCTTGGTTGTTAGGGGAGACGTAGGAAGGTAAAATTTTTTCAAACACTTGTCGAAACGTGGCTCCATTGGCCAGACTCGCTGATATAATCACTTAGGAGCGTTAGTTCGAGACCACTAGTTCAAATAAGCTTGATAAAGCAACAGTGCGTTGAAGCCAGCTCATATTTTTGCTAAATAAAAGCCTGGAACATAAGCAGATGGGAATTTGTGCCAGTATTTGTGCCAGAATTCATTGCTAGTCAACGTATCTGTGTTTATTTCCATGAATTGGACCGTGGTCTTGACGTTATTGAGCAGCACCTGGTCAGAGCTTTGCTGAATCCAGAGTCGGACAGCATACTCCTTGGTCCATTTAGCTATCAGTGAGGTGTCTCCAGAGCCCAGGGGAGAAATCGAGCAGAGGAGTCTCTTCCTGCCGCCATCACGCAAGATAAGCTGATGTGGACAGCTGAGCTCAACATTATGTACCCCCATCTTAAAATGACATTGTAAAAATAACATTAAGAGGGGAATTTAATTGTTTTAATATCAGGAACTGAGAACATCTCCAATACTAGTTCCAATAAAGACAAACTATTGAAGTCATGATGACAAATACCAACAGAGCTTGAACAAAACAAAACCAGTATTACCTCATATTACTACTACATAACTGACACACATAGGATACTTTTAATAACATATGTCACTACAAGATTCATATTAATAAATTCTGTACATATAACTTGTAATTAAAATTGATTGTGATTCCTGGTTCCATTTGTATTTGAATCAGGACACATATTCATTCATGACAGCACTGAATACATATTGTTATTTGAAAAGTTATCAGTGACTCCTTTAAGATATCCTCATAGAGTGTTTTATGTATGTGAGTGTCACAGTGTTGTCAAGTGTGGTGGAATAAATTAAATTGTTTATCTGTCTGTTGTTGTTATGACTTACACTTCATCATACACATACCCTAGACATATAACGTAGTCATCACACTATTCCAGAATAATTCTGACTGAGGTATACATATGTGGCAGCAAGTAAGGTTATATATAATACACTACTCTTATTAGATATATATACCTTCACAGCTGATCTCAGTCAGTACACTAAGTCCCCTATAAATATTTATAACATCCCACTTCACCACAACGACGGACGGTTAACTTTCAACAGCACGCTACACAATGTAGAGTTCGTATTGAAAATTACAATTAGTTCATTTAATCATATATAATCCCTTTGATAACGTCAGACTAGTTATACAGTATTTATAACACGGCATACCAGTAAACAAGTGAGGCAGTTAGATTCAATCGATCTTCTTCCAGTATCCGATGACCTTGGCAATGACTGAGATCCTCATTAGGTCTTCTATATCATATTAATGTTTCAATACTTCATATCTTCTTTCTGGTACTGGCCTCGTAGTTAAACAATGTTGAATTACAATAATACATATTTTTGCCAAAGACTTTTTGGGCATATGAGCTTAGTTATAACGAATCCTTGAGTCACCTCTGCTCAAAAACTGCCACTATTCTAAGCGGCCTACGAATGACTCGTATCATTTAAAATCCACTATAGTCCTTGACAATCCTATTTTCCAGGAATATGACGGATTAAATAAATTACATTAAATGTTCAAGCATGACTCCATTTTGGAACCAATAGGTCATTGGTCCAACTAGACGTCCACGTTGAAGAAAATTTACAATCATATAAATATAATACTTGCGTTCTCTTCCCGAGAAATCACAGGTACAGAGTTGACCATGGTCCTCATCTTATCAATAGACGGACGGTCATACAAAGAAGAATTACTCCCGTAACACGGGTTTCGAACTCCCAAAGATTCCTAAGCTGATCTTGGGATCCTAGCTTCTCAAGCCCACTTATGACGTCAACTAAAGTTTGGCAACACGTGCGGGCGGGGTAATCCATACTCCCATTAGTGCACAACCGTGCGCTAAGGAAATCAAACTCACCAATAATACTTACTATCATGTAAGTCGGTGCGTAAAGTTTATTACAGAGGTAGGACCACATATTAATAAATATGAGACTACCCTCATCTGTAAAAGACTGTAACGGCCTACGAAAAGAACGCTACAGGGATACAGAACGAATATGTGACTGCTTCCTCAAGCATGTCGTAATAAGCGATTAACATGAGGTTGTGCTTGCAGATAACAGCCTCACCGTATAAAAACACATTCGTGAAAATACAGATGGAGACAGAAAAAATATGAACGCAAAGAATCTAAGAAACAAAAATGTAAAAAGAAAAAAATTAAATCACAAAACAGTGATATCATGTAAACGATTAATCTTTGGCGAGATCCAAATTTGCAAAATAGCAAGTTCAGAACAGACGTCTGATTGGGCGAAGATAATTTCAGTGTCCATTCCGTTTTTGTGTGCACATCTTCGCTGTCATTGATGTAGCAATTCAACGTGAACTAAAACGAGTGACCCCACTGATAACATCTGTTTTTTAAGTAAAAATAAGTTAGATTCATTTTCCAGCAGCTGATGATAGTAAATACAGATTGGTTATGTCTTGCGAAATCACGTCACGTGGCACTATAGCGTGAACTTCACGAGCAATTGAAAGTATATTGCCCATAAGCGTTCATATAGCTAGCTACTGTTTTTTTCCAGATCAAAGCAGACGTGGAATTATTATTTCCCGCTGGCATACACAAGATGGCTTAACTCTGTCAGTGCCATGTGTTCGAAAAAGTGTTTTGAGAAAATAATAACAAGAGTTATCAAAATGAGGTCTATTTCTTGTGGCTCCTGAATGCATTTGTTAACTTTTTTTAAAAAATTATCTTTATTTTTTATTTAAAGAAATGGGGTGAAAGCGGAATAACATCGCATGGGCTTCATTTGCCTCCGCTCATTAGCCATTTCGGCCGTAATTCTATCCGGTTCATAGTAACTGTTGGTTATAATAAGGGTTATTTAAAGTAGCTTTGTTCTTAGTTGTTCAAGTTATTGTTAATCAGAATCGACCTCACTGCGCTTCGAGCAAACCCATAGGTGCTCAGTCTCCCTCAGCAAATGTCTAAGAGTATAATTGCTAATTGTACCTGTAGCACGCTGGTTGTACATACGACGGATGTATCCTCTCTCACGTCCATTTCTGCTAGTCCCACCTTTGGTGCCAAACTCCAACAGTTTCAGCCTTGTTGATTCATCCATTGCAGTGCCATTATCCAGCACGCGATCATTAATTGCCCTTAGTATCTCTCCTTTATCCATATCCAGTGTCCCCACTATGGGTGCTCTCGAGGCCAGTCTGTCAGCTCTCTCATTGCAACGTACCCCTGCATGACCAGGACAGTAGATCTACACCCGTTTTTGAAGACTTGAGGATTCTATTGATGTCTTCCATTCCTGCCTCAGCCATTCGTTCTGAACTTTCCGAAGCATGGCTTGAGAGTCTGACAATATAACTGCCCTGGTTGATGAAGTTTCAGACAGCCACCTCAGTGCTGCAGTAACTGCCTCTACCTCCATTCTCATGCTCGAGGTTGTTGTCATGTAGGCTCCACTCTGTTCAGCGACAACCCTGCCCTTTATTCTCGCAAAATAAAGTTGTTCAAGTTATTTACAACATAGTGTTATTAACAATTAATTTTTATGTGTTTATTTACATCTAAGTGTGTTTAGCGTTTTAGTATTGACAGTCAACTTATTTTATTTCTGTGAGTTTTCATGCTGCATATGGTCATATTTTTTTCTTCCTCTCTTTTCCGTTTTGTTTTCTGTATTTTTATTGCACTATAATGGTCCTTGGAGATGAGACGTTGTTGCAGATATATAGAACATACATTCAGGAAACCTATTGATATCATTATAACGCAGTCCTCGATGTGGATTTCCCACGGTGTGACCAATAGAGGGAGACCAAAACAAACGTGGAGTATAGAACTGAAGACAGAAATAAAAGACAATAAAAAGACTTGAAAAGATCTAGAACGGGTAACGATGATGGCCTGTGTTTTTAATGTTGGTGTGGCTTATGTTTTTGGTTATCGATTTTTTAAATGTTTGTTTATTAAACATAAAGTGTATGTTGAAACAGTATCTAAGTTTTATATACTTAAATACTTTTACTCTTGTTTTCTTAATTGGCTTTAACGCAGTTATTAATACTTGTATGATTGCTTTTATTATTACCATCACTATTATTATTATTCTGCTTGTTTCGTGGCTTTCCATGTATCCCGCAATCGGCGTACATGAGGTAGAATCATTCAGGGATAGGATGATTTCGAAGCATCTCAGATGTTGAGCATCTGACACGGCGAAGATTGTATTTAGCCACATTCTGAATCTGCTGAGGCACCATCTATACCACAGGTACAGGCTTGGTGCAACATATCTCTGCATCTGTGGCACCAGCCCCATGACATCTGCTGCAGTCCTGCCCAACATACATCAATGAACGGAGTAGCATACGGCAACAACCTACTTCTCTCCTTGAAAAACTGTTTGGAGATGTCAGGGACCTTCAGCTGCCTACTGCCTTTATTAGAGTCATTAAGGTGGAAGTCTGAAGGCGAACGAGGAAGAAAAAGAAGAAGAAGAAGAATCTGGTGTGACCGAGGGGAGAACTGGTTGTGATGATTTTCGACCCTTATGTCGGTCCACGAGATCAGTACTGTGCTGGTAATATCGAACTCTTCAGCACTTAATGCCTCTCCACTTCGTTGTTCTTATTCTATATTTCTATCTTCCCCTCCCCCTTGTTTTTATTTTTATTTTTAACAAGTCAAGGCTACGTCGATCTGACCAAGATTTGTCTAAGATGGCAGCAATGATGACATGGATCATGAGATTAGCCTCAATCCGTCTCCGCTCACAAGATCTCGTTACATCGTCGTCTTGTTGCGTTATCTCCGAGCCCAGTGGCTCAGCTATTTCGGCTTTGTTGATGATCATGTCTGCCGTTAGATTTGTAAACTGGTGACGACATTACAACTCGGAGCAGAAGGAGGGGATAGAAATAAAGTTACCTTAGCCTTACCCACACCATTTCACACGAGAGAACAACATATTAGCTTCTTTCAGTCGTGAAATAAAGGGGAATGGGAAGGTCACTAACCTCGCTATCATTTATAAAGTGTAGTACAGTTTTTGGCCTGCATAGTTCCTGTGTTTCTCTGAGGAGATAAAGACAGAATAGAACAACTGCTATTTTATGCATGTCGTAAGATGCAACTAATGTGAGGTTGTGCGTGTGGTTAGCAGTCTCATTATGTAAAACAAATTGCTACATAACCCACTACAGCAATGTCACATGAATGCATTGGTGCAGGTTTCCTGAAAACAAAAGGGAGAGGGTTCTTCATGTGGAGCAACAAGTAAAATGATGAAAATGATGATGATTGCTTATCTCTCTTAGAAGATCTATGTCTCCATTGTCATTCTTGAACATTGTCTCGCGTGAATAAAATTGTCAACCCATTTTGCTGTTCTATTTCTGAAATTACTTTGAGCAATTTCCAACAACAACCACTTGTCGTCATAACGTTTGTCATCATATCAGCTGCCACCTCCGCAATGAAGGTTGGCTGTAATGGATCTCCAACATCTTCTGTCTCTCGTCTTGGTGGTGCACTCTGATAGACTCTTTCCTGTGTCTTGTATTGATGGTGCACTCTGAGAGACTCTTTCCTGTCTCTTGTCTTGATGGTGCACTCTGATAGACTCTTTCCTGTCTCTCGTCTTGATGGTGCACTCTGATAGACTCTTTCCTGTCTCTCGTCTTGATGGTGCACTCTGATAGACTCTTTCCTGTTTCTTGTCTTGATGCTGCACTCTGATAGACTCTTTCCTGTCCATCTCTTGATGTTATCTTCCCACTTATAACGCTGTCTTCCTGTTGCACGTTTGCCTTCAACTCTGCCTTTTTATTGTCTTCTGCAAGGCAATGTCGTGTCATATGACCATAATATTTCTGCTGTCTAAATGTTATCTCTTTCATTACTTCTCGTTTCATTCCTAGGTTCTCTATGACCTCTTCATTTGTTGTAGTGAAATGGACAGAGATACAACGGTAAAATATCTCCAAAGATAACATTTAAGGATAAAAACATAATGCGTAGGCTGCGAATAGTACATGATCGCCTAGACCGCGGGTCATCACCCTCCATAAAAATTGACTTGCTAGACAGGAGGGGAACGGAGGATCAAAAAGGAAAAATATGACTGGAAAGATTGCGTGAGACTAAAAAGGCTAAGGAGACGCAATTGGGAGGGGGGGGGGGGGAGAACGGAGAAAAGTCACGTTTCCCAAGTTGACATAAAAAGTAAGCAACTCGACAGAAGGGACCATAGATATGTTACGCCACAGTCATTTATTGGACGCTTTTGCGCGATACCAAGCCCTTGATTTGAATTCAGCGGCTAAACGCAGATGTTAGGAATATTACAAAAATTAAAAAGTACTTTTTTTCTTAATATTAATGTTAGGAATATAAAAATTAGCTGGCCGGATGGCCTATTCTGAGCAGTGAACTAATATGTTCTTAATTTTACAGACGGATAGATAATATTGAAGATAATGACAAAAGACAGTGTTGTTCACATCATCGACAGACTGTATTGAATCTAAAAGTGTCGCTAATTGCACAAAAAAACACGACTTTGGGACGCAGGTGTTCAAATTTACTTAGTATGGAGGAGAGGGTTTTTGGGTGGTAGCTGTGTCTAAATATAACTTTTAACGACAAAATTTTGGAGGGGAGAGAAAGGTTGGTTCAAAAATCAAGTACATTTTGTAGAAACACAAGTAGAGACGGACAGACTAACAGATAAACATCCATACTTGACTGAAGCATGACTGAAATGACTTTAGTGTAGGAAATTTGGAATTCAAATAAACCTAGGCAGTGATTGGCCACAGACAAGCATATTGTCGGCGCTTAGACGCGGATTTGGGGTCATTTCTCAATAGTTGTTCAGTGATAGACACAGATTTTAAAGTGTGGTGATTTCCATATGAAAGAAAGTGTAAGAAGTTTAGGGACGCCATACTATAGCCAGCAGCTCAGCTGAGTTTTGCTAGCAATTCTGTGTTATTTATTCATAATCTGGTAAGATTGAAATTATTTCCTTATATATTTTGAATATTGTTTCATGTTCGAGTGATTTGATACTGCCATATCGAAATCTAGCCTTACAAACAAGTAGGGATTTGCTCTAGACCCCCCGCCCTAGTCAGGGTCTAGGGACCAACAATGTACATAAACTCCAGCAAGGGTTAGGCAAGACAGATCAAGTGTTGGGAATAATGAAACATATTACCTATCCTCTTTTAGGGGCAGACAACTAATAAATATTTTTCAGAATCTATAGTCTGGGAGGATCTATCTGATGTAAAACCACCATGGTAAATGTGCTGTTTGGTCAGAGAGATCTGACCTGTCTGTATGATGTGGTTGTTGTGTCAGTGTTGTGTCCAGACGTGGGTAGAGAATAGATTTTGACACATGGCCCATACTTTGATTGCAGAGCTGTGAGTTTCTGTTGTCAACCAAGCAGTGTCTATTCAGTTGGTGACTTTACTCGAGTGTATCTGTGCAGTACTTGTGACAGAGACCACCATTATTGCCCGCCAGCACGGAGAGGTGGGACCACCTGATTTCAGCACCAGAGCTACAACTACCAGATGAGTGAGCCTCTGGTCTGCTGGACATTCACCAACGCTGTGTAGTTACTAATACCCCCCATAAAAATTCCCACCATTTTCTGGACACTGTGTAGTCAATATAGACAGGTGTGATGAGGCCACCCCAACAGCACAAACAGTAACTATCCTCCCAAGTAGATGACTACTAGAACATTTTAATAAAACTAACTAGTATAGTACATATATATGTACACTATTGCATTTATAATATAATATTCCATGCATTTCTTTCATAATCTCTAAATCCTTTTAAGTTCTGGTCAACCTAAAAAATTGATCCAGAACAAAATAAATGTAATATAATTCTATCAAAAAATTTTACACACGTGAGTTAGTTCAGTGTATTTTAACATTTATTAATATTATTAGTCTTGTTAAATATCTGTGGGTATATCTATAACCTATTACACCACACTACATAGCATAACCCTAGACACTTTACGTAGCCACATTCATTAAAAAAAAAATTAAGTGTGAGGTCGTAGTGGTAGCAAGAAAGGCCTTCTGACAATTCACAACTACATTTTATCTCAGGAGCCTTCACAGCTGACCTCATACAATTACAATTAGTAATATCACCATCATACAATACCATCAACACCACTACATAAATTGGGGGCTCGTCCGGGATAATTAGCCCAACAGTAATATTAGGATCTCCTGGTGGGAGAAATAAAAGTAGGGAAATAAATTGTAAAATTCCCTTTAAAATTAAAAGTGTCCCTGTAGATAAAAGTTGGTGAATCTTCACAGCCAGTAATAATTAATTAGTTAACTGGTTAGTTAGAATTAGTTAGACTATAGTCATAAGAAGTACTTAGTGTATTTACTGGTTAGAAATTTAGCTTGTATATTATTATATTGTCTAAAAAGTATGGCGGAGCTGGCAAAATTTAGATCAGCTGCTGTGCTCACCGCGAAGGAGATGGGAATGGATGGTCAAATTTTAATTCAATACGTAACGGCTGAATGTGATAAATATATTGAACGGGAAGAAAGGAGGTTAGCTGAAGAGAAGAGGTTAGAGGCTGATAGAGACATTAAGAGGCTGCAGATTGAGGCAGAAGAAAAACGACAGCAAAGGGAGGCAGAAGAAAAAAGGTTGACTGCCGAAAGGGAGGCAGAAGATAGAAGGTTGCAAAGGGAGGCAGAAGAAAAAAGGTTGACTGCCGAAAGGGAGGCAGAAGATACAAGGTTGCAAAGGGAGCACGAATTACGACTAAGGGAGCTGGAATTACAAGGCCAGGCTCCTGAAAATGGTGCCAGCCCTTTTGCCTCAGATGCTACGCCTAGTCTGGGAGCCTCAAACTCCGCTATGGGGTTTCATTTAGACCATTTTGTTGAAAAAGACGATGACATAGAGGGGTACCTAGGACGTTTTGAGTTATTAGCTACTACATATGGGTTAGAGAGAGAGAGGTGGAGCTTAAAGCTATCACAAGGATTGAGAGGTACTTCTTATGAAGTATTTGCTAAAATGAACAGGGAAGACCAAGACAATTATGACATGTTAAAGCAGGCTTTGTTATTAAGATACGAGAAGAATGGTGAATTTTATCGTAAGAAATTTAGAAATGCCAAACTGTTGTCTGGGGAGACATACCACCAATTCTCTGCTAGACTAGAAACCTATTTGGAGAAATGGACGGCTCTGGGGAAGACCCAAGATCTTAAAGAAATGATCATGATTGAGCAATTGAGAGAGTCCATGGCTCCAGACATGAGAAAATTTCTCATGGAACAAGGTGCAGAGAAGTTGGGGGAAATTTTAAATGTTGCTGAGAGGTATCAGCAGCCCAGGCAGAGGTAAGTGGTGCTAAGAAGAAGCACATAGACAATTTTAAAGCTCCACAGCAATTTAATAAATTTGATAATAGAGAGCAGGGAAATAAAGGTAGGACAAACTTTGAGCGGCCAAGAAATGACTATCGCGACAGAAACTCACAGTTCAATGACCAAAAGTTCAATGAAAGAAAACCGTTGAACCAAGGAAAAAGATGGTGTAAATGGTGCAAGAAGGATAACCATAACACCGAATTTTGTAGAAGGAAACCTTCAAACATTGCTGCAATGAAGTCGGGGACGCGAAGATTAAAGGTTAATCCTAATGGACAACAGGAACCTTATCACCCCCCAGTTTGTGAGGATGTTATTTGTAATGGGGTCACCATAAGGTGCCTTTATGATACAGGTTTGGATTATGATTCAGTTGTGAAGTCTAGCCTAGTGGACCCAAGTCAGTATACCACAGAAACAGTGGAAATACAAGGGGCGACTAAGGACATACCACTCATGACACTTCCCATCGCAAGGATAACGGTGAAAACTCGCTATGTGGAAGGAGAAATCAGAGCAGCAGTGATAGATGAACCAATCTACCCTCTGATATTGGGGTGTAGATACGTCTTCTTGGGGAATCCCGAGAAACCTGTGATCATGGCGACAGTGCAGACCAGGTCACAGAAGAAGGAGGAAGAAGGTGAACCTATAAATGCTCATCCAGAGGAGATGAGGAAGGCGCAGGCTGAGGATAGGACACTCAAGCCCTGTTTTAAAAAAATTGCCCAAATGCCACACACCTCCGAGCAAGGGGGAATATTTCATGAAGAACAAACTCTTATACAGGAAGGCCGGAACTGGAACAAATGGTCACAACCAGCTGGTTCTTCCCACTTCATATAGAGATAAAGTGATGGAACTCGGGCATGCGATTCCCTTCAGTGGTCACATGGGGATCAGCGCCACAGGACAGCGTATAGCTTGTCATTACTTCTGGCCAGGGATAACGGAGGATATAAAAAGATATGTCAAATCCTGCCCAGAATGTCAAAGGGTAGCTCCAAAGCACTGGACTGCTCCTGCAACTCTAGGGGAAATGCCCATAGTGGGAACACCTTTTGAGAGGGTTGCAGTGGATATTGTAGGCCCTCTCACTCGGACCAAGAGGAGGAACAGTTACATCCTTACTCTGGTGGACACTTGTTCTATGTGGGGAGAGGCGGTAGCCCTGCCATCAATTGATTCAAAACATGTAGCAGAGGCACTACTTACAATATTTACCCGATTAGGATTCCCGCATCAAATCTTGACGGATAATGGATCTCAGTTCAAGGGGAAACTAACGGAAGAAGTTTTTAAGCTATTTCAAGCCAGGCACTTTCATTGTAGTCCGTACCATCCACAAGGGAACGGCCAGGTAGAGAGGTTCAACGGGACTCTCATTTCTATCCTGAGAAAGCTGGCACACGAAAAACCGGATCTGTGGGATCAATTCCTGCCCGCCGCATTGTTTGCTTACCGGGAGGTACCACATAGTTCAACCGGGATGGCTCCCGCAACTCTGCTATTTGGGAGGCCAATAAAAGGTCCTTTAGAAGCTTTATTAAGGACCTGGACAGATGAGAAGGCGGAAGAGACTGTTACCTCATCGTATCAATATGTGAACGAACTGACCACTCGTTTGAAAGCTGGATGGAAACTGGCAAATGATAATTTGAAACAAGCCAGGAAGAAACATGCAGCATATTTTAATAGGAAGGCAAAGGACAGGGAACTGGCAGTCGGAGAGAAGGTGCTGCTTCTACTACCCGGAAGCCAGAATAAATTACAAATTGGTTGGCAAGGTCCATATACGGTTCTAGAGAAGGTGTCTAGAACAAACTATAAAATTGACAAAAAGGGGAAGGAAAAAGTTTATCATGTAAACCTGTTAAAGAAGTATCTGGACAGACCACTCCAGGAAAGCACCCCCTTATTGACCTTGGCTATTGCAACCCAGATGCAAAAAGAACCACTCACCTCACATGAATACCCATTACATCCTTGTGAAACAGCAGCACAGGTAAAAGTCAGTAAGCACCTGACTAAAAACCAGAGGGAGAGAGTTCAAAAGGTTCTGGAGGAACACACAGATGTATTAACAGATAAACCAGGCCACACAAATTTGCTACAGTATGACATGAAACTGGTAGACTCAAACCCAATCTGTATGAGAGCCTATTCTATTCCGTTCGCGAAGGAGAAGGCATTGAAGGAAGAAATAGAGTATTTGTTGAAGGAGGGGATTATTTCGCACAGTGAATCATCTTTTAGTTCTAGTGTCGTTTTGTTGAGAAAACCGTCTGGGGAACACAGATTGTGCATAGATTACAGGAAACTGAATGCTGTCACAGAAGGACAAGTGGATCCATTACCAGACACAAAACAGTTATTTGCCAGACTGAACAAGGCAAAATATTTTTCAAAAGTGGATCTTAGTAAAGGCTATTACCAGATCCCAGTGAAGCCTGAAGTGAGACCTTATTTGGCTTTTAGCACTTCGGATGGACATTATGAATTCAATATGCTACCATTCGGACTGAAAAATGCTCCGAGTGTGTTTTCAAGGATGATGCGAAAATTGTTGGATCCCCTGAATAACCCATGTATCACAAATTTCATGGATGATATTCTCGTCGCCACCGAGACATTTGAAGAACACATTGAAGCTCTGGAGATGTTGTTTGATAGACTTCGGGAGGCGAACTTAACTGCTAGGCCAACAAAATGTTGTATTGGATGCAAAGAGTTGGAATTCTTGGGACACACTGTATATCAGGGTAATATGACCCCTGATCCTAAGAATTTAGAAAAACTGCAGAGAGCACCTAGGCCACAAACAAAAAAAGACGTGCGATCATTCGTGTCGTTATGCGGATTTTATCAGAAATACATCAAAAATTTTAACGCTATATGTGCTCCTCTGACTGATTTGACTCGCAAGGGACTTCCAGATAAAATTATTTGGACTGCACAATGTGAACTAGCGTTCAAAGAGTTAAAGGAAAAACTCACTAGCAAGCCTATTCTCAAACTGCCTGATTTGACACAGGACTTTGTCTTAAGAACCGATGCAAGTAATGTGGGACTCGGAGGGGCTTTGTTGCAAAGATCATCTTCACCTGATGGGGAACTTAAACCAGTCGCTTATGCAAGCCGCAAATTGAATAAGGCGGAACAAGGATACTCCACAAGCGAAAAAGAATGTTTAGCATTAATCTGGGCAATAAAGAAGTTTCAAATCTATCTGTATGGTAGGACATTTGTGGTGGAGACGGACCATCAGCCTCTCGTGTTCTTGTCTCAGGCTAAGCATGAAAACGCAAGATTGCTGAGGTGGTCTTTGTTGCTTCAACCTTATCAGTTTAGTATCCAATATATCCCAGGCAAATTGAATGTCGGTGCAGATTTCCTCAGTCGGCACCCCTGTGATCAAAATTAGAGTAGTGGCAAACGTGAGGAGTAATTTTACCTATGTGTATCGCTGGTGTTGGAACTTGCCATAGGCATGTTTTCAAGTGGGGAGATGTGTAGTGAAATGGACAGAGATACAACGGTAAAATATCTCCAAAGATAACATTTAAGGATAAAAACATAATGCGTAGGCTGCGAATAGTACATGATCGCCTAGACCGCGGGTCATCACCCTCCATAAAAATTGACTTGCTAGACAGGAGGGGAACGGAGGATCAAAAAGGAAAAATATGACTGGAAAGATTGCGTGAGACTAGAAAGGCTAAGGAGACGCAATTGGGGGGGGGGGAACGGAGAAAAGTCACGTTTCCCAAGTTGACATAAAAAGTAAGCAACTCGACAGAAGGGACCATAGATATGTTACGCCACAGTCATTTATTGGACGCTTTTGCGCGATACCAAGCCCTTGATTTGAATTCAGCGGCTAAACGCAGATGTTAGGAATATTACAAAAATTAAAAAGTACTTTTTTCTTAATATTAATGTTAGGAATATAAAAATTAGCTGGCCGGATGGCATATTCTGAGCAGTGAACTAATATGTTCTTAATTTTACAGACGGATAGATAATATTGAAGATAATGACAAAAGACAGTGTTGTTCACATCATCGACAGACTGTATTGAATCTAAAAGTGTCGCTAATTGCACAAAAAAACACGACTTTGGGACGCAGGTGTTCAAATTTACTTAGTATGGAGGAGAGGGTTTTTGGGTGGTAGCTGTGTCTAAATATAACTTTTAACGACAAAATTTTGGAGGGGAGAGAAAGGTTGGTTCAAAAATCAAGTACATTTTTGTAGAAACACAAGTAGAGACGGACAGACTAACAGATAAACATCCATACTTGACTGAAGCATGACTGAAATGACTTTAGTGTAGGAAATTTGAAATTCAAATAAACCTAGGCAGTGATTGGCCACAGACAAGCATATTGTCGGCGCTTAGACGCGGATTTGGGGTCATTTCTCAATAGTTGTTCAGTGATAGACACAGATTTTAAAGTGTGGTGATTTCCATATGAAAGAAAGTGTAAGAAGTTTAGGGACGCCATACTATAGCCAGCAGCTCAGCTGAGTTTTGCTAGCAATTCTGTGTTATTTATTCATAATCTGGTAAGATTGAAATTATTTCCTTATATATTTTGAATATTGTTTCATGTTCGAGTGATTTGATACTGCCATATCGAAATCTAGCCTTACAAACAAGTAGGGATTTGCTCTAGACCCCCCCGCCCCTAGTCAGGGTCTAGGGACCAACAATGTACATAAACTCCAGCAAGGGTTAGGCAAGACAGATCAAGTGTTGGGAATAATGAAACATATTACCTATCCTCTTTTAGGGCAGACAACTAATAAATATTTTTCAGAATCTATAGTCTGGGAGGATCTATCTGATGTAAAACCACCATGGTAAATGTGCTGTTTGGTCAGAGAGATCTGACCTGTCTGTATGATGTGGTTGTTGTGTCAGTGTTGTGTCCAGACGTGGGTAGAGAATAGATTTTGACACATGGCCCATACTTTGATTGCAGAGCTGTGAGTTTCTGTTGTCAACCAAGCAGTGTCTATTCAGTTGGTGACTTTACTCGAGTGTATCTGTGCAGTACTTGTGACAGAGACCACCATTATTGCCCGCCAGCACGGAGAGGTGGGACCACCTGATTTCAGCACCAGAGCTACAACTACCAGATGAGTGAGCCTCTGGTCTGCTGGACATTCACCAACGCTGTGTAGTTACTAATACCCCCCATAAAAATTCCCACCATTTTTCTGGACACTGTGTAGTCAATATAGACAGGTGTGATGAGGCCACCCCAACAGCACAAACAGTAACTATCCTCCCAAGTAGATGACTACTAGAACATTTTAATAAAACTAACTAGTATAGTACATATATATGTACACTATTGCATTTATGATATAATATTCCATGCATTTCTTTCATAATCTCTAAATCCTTTTAAGTTCTGGTCAACCTAAAAAATTGATCCAGAACAAAATAAATGTAATATAATTCTATCAAAAAATTTTACACACGTGAGTTAGTTCAGTGTATTTTAACATTTATTAATATTATTAGTCTTGTTAAATATCTGTGGGTATATCTATAACCTATTACACCACACTACATAGCATAACCCTAGACACTTTACGTAGCCACATTCATTAAAAAAAAATTAAGTGTGAGGTCGTAGTGGTAGCAAGAAAGGCCTTCTGACAATTCACAACTACATTTTATCTCAGGAGCCTTCACAGCTGACCTCATACAATTACAATTAGTAATATCACCATCATACAATACCATCAACACCACTACATTTGTTTTCTTTTCTTTCCGTGAGATGTGCCATATTCTTCTATTTATTCACATCTCGAGATCCTCAATTCTTTCTTCCAATGGCTTGTTCATTATCATAAAACGATTTGTGCGCTCTCATGTCCACTCCGGCAGGATTGCTTTACATTCCCGTGCGAGTGATATTTTGTTATTTCTCACTCCTTTGCCCTAATTGTCAACACAGAAAACTCATACGGAGGTCAATGTTTATATAACTTTCCCACTTCAATTCCCTTCAATTCGCCGGTACATCCCTGAGGGACTAATTGGGTCACAAAACGTGACGGTCCCACATTTGATCCCAGGTGAAAGGCCAATGACGGTGTTTGCACAACTTGGGAGTAATCCTTTACAATTTTACAGAATAATAGACTTGCATATTGGAGGTGCGGATAAACCACGAAATGTTCAGACAAGACGGCCGAATTGCGCCGAGTCATAATCTGATAACGAGGGTTGAATTACGTGGGATAGGCTTACTTACTTACTTACTTAGTCGTTCCCCTTCTACCGTGAGGTGTAAAGGTTTGGAAGAGAGAGCGCCAGACTATCCTATCGGCTGTCTTCCTCCTGGCCTGGTTCCATTCTAGTCCTCGGTCCTTCAAAGATTGTCTAATGTTGTCCTCCCAGCGGACTCTGGGTCGTCCTGGGGGTCTGGATCCTTGGCTCTTTGTTTCCCATGCTTGTCGTGGTAGCCGGTCTTCTCCCATTCTGCAGACATGGCCAAACCATCTTAGTTGGGACTGTTCTACTTGGGTCTGCAGGGGGTGGGATTTAAGGCCTTGACGTATCGTCTGGTTGCGTACCATGTCTCTTCTTGTTACTTCAACCACCTTCCTCAGATACCTCATTTCTGAGGTTTGGATCTGGTGGGATAGGCAAGTCAGATAATCCCCCAATCTGTGAGGGCATGTCGAAATGTGAGAGACGTAACTTGACCAAGTAATAATCGTATGTTTACAGCCCAATTTTAGAAAATTAACATATGAAATTTTGCACTAGATGAGTCATGCAAAATATTTCATCATAAAGTTGCCATAAACTTAAACGTTCAAATAAGATTGGCTGATACTTTGAGGCGTGAATAACAATTGCGTCGATTGAGCGTTTGTCCCAACAGCCCGAAAAAGCGGGGGCAGAAAACCTACAATATAATCTGACATTTTCGCAAGTCTAGTTCACTTGCCAATACGACAACCAGACCTTGCCAGGGTAAAGACTATGTGAATCAGACTTCCATTTATCAGACCGGATTTTCGTTGGAGTATTTTGAAGGACTTAAAAAGCACAGGAAAGCTCTATCACTATAATAAGGAAAACTGGAATCTCAGGAAACTGAAAACACGGAGTCATAGTGAGAATTCATTGTTAACATAACCCCCCAGAAACGTGGAAAAAGGCATCTGCTAGTGTCTTAACGTTAATCCTCTGAGCAAACAGTCTATGAGCCAAGGATGGCGTAAATTGTACATTTTACATTCTAAATTTTTCATTTACTAACGTGAACTAATATGATATATTGCCATGTGAAGATTAATGTGTGAAAATTGCTAGTGGATGTCAAAATCATTTGAGGCTGGCAACCTCAGCATATAGAATTATGATTTCATGAACCACCATTGCAAGGGCTGGAGATTACTTTGATGCTAGTTTCTTAAAGAGAACGAAAAAACACAGGTAGTCCCATGTTCCATATCGAGCAGGTATGGAATGATGAAAAAAATGGTGTACATCCTAATTATAATATCTACGTTTACAAACCAGTGTATATATATATATATATATATATATATATATATATATATATATATATATATATATATATATATATATATATATATAAATATATATATATATATATATATATATATATATATATATATATATATATAATATATATATAATATATATATATATAAACATATTCACTTTAAAATTAATGGCAGTTTCAAGCTTTTCAACAAGTGTAAATGTAAATGAACTCATGCTCAGTCTATATTGTGAACATTTTTCAACATGTGTAAATGTAAATGTAAACATATTATATCTATACTATTAATCTTTTCATTTGAATGTAAAGTAAATATAAAGCTATTCAAATTTAAATGTAAAGAACGCTTGTTCTCGAGGGATTAAACTTAATTCTCAAAGAGGGTATAGTCTGAGGTAGATGGGATGGTGGAATAGGAAGATGGGAACACACAAGCATGTGTCGGGAAACTCAATACTCAGAGGGTCTTTGTTTCTATTCTTTTACAATACTAGTTGGTGGTACCAGCTGAGGGTACTAATCTCTGGAACAGAGTGAGGGTAGAAGTGGCCTGACGTCGAGCTAGACACCATCATCAGAGGTTCTTAGAGACGAGGGATCAGCTTTGCAGTTACTCCCTGATCTTACTTGGATCGTGCTGCGCCTTTAATCTTGACCAGAGACGCGAGAACTCCAGTGACCTATCTGCACAGAAGCCAAAAAATCCAGCGGGAGAAGAAACTACCATTTGCAGCTAAGTCAAACCTAAAAGCTTCCAAGTGACTTCTTACATAAAACACCCTACCATCTGTGGTGAAAAATTCTAATCCACATATATAAATTAGAACATAAATGTAAAGTAGAACGAAATAATACAAAAGAAAGAAGAATGGTGATAGACCAGTGCTTTCCCAATAGCGTACACCTACGTTGTAGAGCGCCATAATGGCTGAACCAGAGATCCCCTTTTTCTACCTCGTCTGCATAACTGTAACGCTTCCATGTACGATAGTAAAAGCCTACAGCATCATACACGCGTTTCTAAAAATAAAACTGGTACTGTATTTCTTAGACGACCTTGATAGGCACACTGCTTAATGACCTAGATATAAATACTAGCATTAATGTCATTATATACACTACGTTAACCTAAAAGACAGACGGGCTTAGAAGAGAGAGAGAGAGATGCACGGAGGAACGCCAATCCCACGCGAAAGGCATGAAGACCTGATTTTTTCAAATAAACAGTAAATAAAAAACACTAACGATACGAGGTTAGGTTTTGAAAACAGGTTTAAAATCTTATTGGGAGACCTGACATTCTACTGATTTATGTCTAAGCTCCTGACATTAGTCTGACAGTACAGAAGACATCCTTTGGTATAGAAGTGAACGGGTGGTAAAAACCAATACACGACTGTCCTAGAATAATACATATTTTGAACGAAGCCACTTAGCCCCATTAAACTTATATATTCTTGTACCTTAGGACTTGCTGACAAAGAATATGTTATGTGTTACGCAAATAGTCTAGTGGTTAACAAATTATAGCCAAAATACTATAGTGGGGTTGTCTGACAGCACAAGATCATATTTGCTCATAATGGCATGTTTGAAAAACACTGCTTTAGGGGAAATGAGGCCAACAGGTTAGATACGATTTGATTGGCTGTAGTAATATGTAAGGCGAAACCTTATTAGTCGAACTGCAAATACTATTATTGTGGTTAATGGCAACGTGTAGGATGGGTAAAATTTTTTTCAAAGGCTCTTGTAAACATGGTCTCATTGGTTAGAACGTTCGATATAGTCAAATAGAAGCGTCAGTTCAGGGCCAGTTTTGAAAATAAATTTTGTGAGAAGCAAGTGCGTTGAGATCAAGCTAATATTTTTCTAATAAAAGCCTGGGATAAGGCAGATCAGAATTGTGCCAGAATTCATCGCCAGTCAACGTTACTTGTGTATATTTCCTTGATTTGTGGTAAGCTAGACATATATATATATATATATATATATATATTATATATATATATATATATATATATATATATATATATATATATATATATATATATATATATATATATATATATATATAATATATATATATATATATATATATATGAAAATTGAATATGAAATGATAAATTGTGTCTGTATGTGTGTGGTTCAGTAGCAAACAGAAGGCAAAGCCTAGATATTGCTCCACCATGTAAAAGCTTGTCAGAGAGGAGTATACTGCATAGGCATATATGGGATTGCCAAATAGTACCATGACACCTATCCTATTGTATAGAAGGAATTAACGCTGGAATTGCAGAGGCGTTGTAACCATTAGGGAGAGGAATACTGGTGTATATTGTCACATGAGAAGCTAGCAGTTGGCCTACAGCGCTGAACTCTGTGTTTGTAATGTCCTGTACTTCAGTGTGGAAATATATTATATATTAGTTCTGAAGAAGGAGGTACAACCTTCTTATTTCAGGGACCGTGGTACTGAAGTATTAGAGCAGCACCTGGTCTGAGTTTTGCTGGATCCAGAGGGCTGGCAGCAGACTCCTTGTCCAAGATATCAACCAGTGGTGTAATTCAAGATAACTGAGAAGCAAGCGAGCAGAGGAGACAGTTTTCCTGCCGCCGACATATAAGTTAAGAATTCGTCAGCCAGAGCAGCTCACTCTTGTATAACCCACCAAAAATTGACTGTAATACTAAATCAAGAGGGACAGTTATTGTTTTACAAATAAAAAGAAACTGTGATCCCTTCAATATTATTTCCACCAGTAACAAACACATGAAGTCGTGATGACAAACAACAACCTAGCTTCAAAAGCCAGTATTACCTCATAATACTACATCACAACCGTACACACATATTGTAATAATATTATATGTCAGGACAAAGATCCTTTGTATAAAGTTTGTACATAAACATTGTATTTACATTTGATTGTGATTCCTGATTCACTCTGTAGTTGGATCAGGATATCTATTCTTGAAAGAAACTAATACATAATTTAAAAGTTAACACTTGACTTACTTAAGCTAGTCTTCTAGAGTGTTATATGTATATGCTTGTCATAGTGTTGTAAAGTGTTGTGGATCTTAATAAAAGTGTGTATCTGTCTGTTGGTTGTTGTGAACTTACACTTCATCACTATCATAACCCTAGACATTCAACGTAGTCATCACAATATTCCAGAATAAGTCTGATTGAGGTCTAAATGTGGTAGCAAAGTAAGGTCATCTGTAACACACCACACTTATTAGATACAGATACCTTCACAGCTGATCTCAGTCAGTACACTAAGTCCCCTATAACTATTTATATAATCCCAACTTACCACACCATCACATGATGATGTTAAAGATTAATCAATTTCTTTAAAACTGTTAAAACTTAGTTGATTATTAAATTTGTTATTTGTAAATATACAAATTTAACGTCGATTTAGTCATTTTGAATGTACTGCATGCTTGTCTCAGTAATTTTACTATATACACTCTAAACAGAGCAATACCAGAATAACAAGAATTCCACTGAGTAAATCAGGATGGGGGCTTGAACGAGCTGAAATTAATAATTGCTTAATTCTTCATAAAAGGCGACGGATCAGATATAAGTTAACAATTGCCCTGCCCAACGTAGCATTGTTCTTGACTTCTGAAATATCTTATGAAGACTCCCTTGAGATAGAAGCATCATTATTTTTCTATCTACAACTCTGCCAAGAGTAATCTTGTGCGAAGGTAGACGCCTTTGAAGACCCAGATTAGATACTCTTCAGTTCTGGTCACTGTTGGACCACTACTGCAAAGCAGGGGAGGCAAAACCGTGACATTCATTATCCATGTTTCTAAACCATACAATAAAGAAGACAATAACAATTAGTGATTCTATTTTTAATTTGAGAGTTAATTTGTTAGATGTCAGTATTTGTCTCATGTTGTGGAATGTAGCTTTGGCCATTCCAATTCTCTTCTTGATCCCTGTTTCAATCCTGCCATCTTCTGTTATTATATAACCAAGATATGAGAAACCCTTGTTCCAGTACTGTCCCATTTATGCTTAACTTTAATGTGAGCTTATCGTCTGTTTTGCTAATTATCATAGTTTCCGTTTTCTTAATGTTAATATCCGATCCATATTCGTGACTTATGCTGTTTACTTTCTTCACTAGTCCTTATAAATCCTGTCACTTTCAGCTAACTAAACGGTATTATCTGCAAATCTAAGATTGTTTATTGATCTTCCACCGATGTTCAGTCCTGGCATTTCCTGTATTTGTTTGGAATTTTTTTCTGTGTATAGATTAAAAAGGTAGGGGGACAGTACACAACCTTGTCCCACACCTCGGTTTATGTCTATATATGTTGAGTAATTCCTGCCAAATCTTACAGTAGCAGTTAGTTTCCAATGAATGTTGCTAAGTATTCTTATGTTTTTTCCATCAATACGTATGTCTTTGAGGCAATCAATTATTGTTTCGTGGTGGGCTCTGTCAAAAGCCTTCTTATAGTCAATGAAACACACGTACATCCTTTTTTGGATCTCTATACTGTATATTTTTCTGCCAATATTCTTATGCATAATGTTGCTTCTCTTGTTCCGCTGTTCCATCGAAAATAAATTGTTCTTCTTATACTGCGTTGTCGACCTTACTTTGAACTCTCTCCTGTATGATTTTCAGCAGTATTCTAATTGTGTGACTCATTAGGCTGATTGTTCTAAAGTCTGAATGGCTGATTGTTCTAAATTCTGAGCATTCTGTTGCCTTAAGTTGTTGGGGGGCAGCTTTATAGAGACTGATTTCTTCATGTCATGTCGTATATATCCTGTATTGTATATTTATACCGTTACACAGATCAGTGATTGTATCTATACTAAAGCTCTCATGGGTTCCTTCATTTCTATTTTTATGTTGTCCATTCCTGCTGATTTTCCGTTTTGTATATTATTCGTTGCTTTCTCTACTACTGATCTGGGAATGTTTTTGCCTTCATTAATATCTGGTGATGATTTTTTTTACGTAAGTTGTACTTAGATAGTTCTTTTCTATACTCTGCACAACTGTTTGATATACGAGGTGTGTTCAAATGAAACCCGTCCCAGTGGCTTTATAACAAATATATGTAAGGTACATCAACAGGGGTAGTAGAATTAAATACAGCAATTGTTATGAAGCAAGTACTCACTGGGGTCCTTTAGAAATAGTCACCATAGGCATTCAGACACGCATTCCACTGCTTGGGTAGACGGCGGATGCCGTCCGAGAAAAATGACTTTGGTTGCTTATTGAACCATTTGGTCGCCGAGGCCATGACGTCTGCATTGGAGTCGAATCGTTGTCCCTTTAGAGATTTTTTTAAGGGTCTGAACAAATGAAAGTCACACGGTGACAGATCAGGGCTGTAGGTTGGGTGTGGCAGAACTTCCCACCTTTTCCTTGCTAACGCTTCTTGCACAATGTTCGCAACATGTGGACGAGCATTGTCGTGCAACAGAATCACACCACGCGAAAGCATGCCGGGTCGTTTATTCTTGATGGCTGTATGCAGGTTGTCTAGTGTGTCTTTGTAGCGGATGGCATTGATGTTTACGCCAGGCTCTTTAAAGTCTACCAATAGAAGCCCTTCATGGTCAAAAAATGCGGTCAGCATAACCTTACCGGCGGAAATCTGTGACTTGAATTTTTTGGACGGATTCCTTATCACACCGGCCATTATTTTAACGGTCTGCAGCACAACCAATGAATACTAGGAGAATGAACACTTACACACTTGTACATTCGTATGTGCTTATTACGTCAGATGTGACGTCATCCTGCTCCTCCTACGAATGTCCACTTGGCGCAGCACGGTCGGGTTTCATTTGAACACGCCTCGTATCTTTCTTATCAAGTAAGATTACAGCATTCTTATTCCTGACATGGCCTCCTCCTTGGGTTAGCTTTGACTTATTTGACAATTTCTTTATTTCTTCATGTATATCTCTTGTCATGTGATTAGCTTCAATGTCTTCTATTTCCTTGCAGTTTGTTTCTATCCATCGTTCTTTTGCTTGCCACCTACTCATAGTACGTATTTCTTTGTTAATTTGTCTAATATTCAAGAGTGGTTGTGCACTCTTCTTACTGCTATTGTATTCAATATGTCATTTGTCATCCAAATCTGATTTTTCTGGTTAATTTGTATTTCCTGTTTGCTTGTTTTTTGTCGTAACTTTTGTACAAAAGAACAAACACTTTACAAAACGAAAAGATGCCTTGAGAAAGGTCTTAATGAAATAAAATATAGTTTTCCAGTTTCTATTTCTTTCTGAAGTAATATGTTTGACACGATGAGCTGCCCAGCCTCATAATAGGCGCTTTCTACAACATGCATGAGGAAGCAGTAGTCATATTCTTTATTTGCCTCATCAGAGACCCCGGAAACTACACGCAGCTAATAAACCAATATCATATATTATATATACACAACATATGCGGAGCAGTGAAAGCACATATGACCATTGTCACGTATGAAAATAGAAGCTACCCTACCCTTGAATCTCACCAGGGGGACCTTAAATTTTGTTGTAATTTTATCGCCAACGTGAAATCCCCACGCGTGCTAATTAGTATGCATTATCCCACGTGGAATCAGCACGCGTGCTAATTAGTATGCATTATCCCACGTGGAATTCCCACGCGTGCTAATTTGTATGCAATATGTTATCATGAGGGCAGCCTCGTCATCTGCTTTGTCTTAATTTTAGTTTAGCCACGCCTACTGTCTTATCTTTTGAGCTATTAAAATCAAGCTATTTCTCGTTCTCTTCCTGCCACCCCTTCAAGAAGGCGTCGCCAGAGCGGCAAGCGGTCAGCTATTAAAGACTGTTGTAGTCCCGTAGAACGAAGCAACGTCAGCGGTATATTGTGGGGGAAATGAGCTTGGACTCGCGGCCAAAACCGAAGAAGTTCCCGAGAATCAAGAGAGGCGAGAAATCTCGCATGTGGATATTATTTTCCATTTATTTAATATATATTGGCATCGCTTAAAAATGCAGTTATCATTCGCGCCAGAGAGTTGAAGAAGTACCTAGCTCATATATTAGAATTCTATAAGAATTTCTTTGGATCTCTTCTATACGTGGATTCAGAATTCATTATGTGTGCTGTGGTAATATATATTGGAGTTTGAGTGATTTAGTCGTTTAGTTCTTCATTTATTTCACTGGATTTTTGTGTTAATTTAAACCTATTAAATAAACTTATAGCAAAGTTCTCCAGATGTAAATCGAAAAGTAACTATCCGTTATTTCCCGAGTAATAGATGCGTAACATAATTTTAAGATGCTAGGTGATCGTAATTGTTTAATAACCATATATTTCTATTTCATCTTGTGTAAATTTTAAGTAATTAACTGTTCATAGCTAGTGGTAAAAGCGATACATTAGCTAGTCACTCGTGTAGTTCTTTTTAATATAAATAATTAAATATCGGAGTGATTTTACAGATCTTACATAAAAACGCGGGTGTTAGAATATAATTATAGTAGGATTACCTGTTTTGTATATTTTCTTTTATCTAGGTGATCATACCTTGTCGATCCAACGGTTTTTTTTAATAGAGATACCTGATCAGATGGCTTTAGGCATCCCAATTATATGTTCCTAAACATACAAACATTGACAGTAAAAAATCTGATGTTAGAGACCCTTATAGGTCCACCTTCTCAACCCATGAGAGCGGTTAAATAACCAGAATACTGCAAATGTTAAATGGTGTTAAATATTAAACTGGAACGGACAATTCCAGAAGATTTTTCCATCTTAAATCATATAAAGTTCCCTGGCCTGATGAGGCAGAACTTACAGCACAAATTTCTTTAAACAAACCCATATGACAGTTTTCCATCTATCAAATTCTACAGAGAGCATTCACGGGTCATACCCGGCTAATTCCTTCCGAGAACAGCCTGGAAGTAACATTCTGCGGTTTGATAATATTTTCACACTCACTGCGACAGAACCTAGAAAAAAACTTATCCCAACCCAATACCTGCAGTACAAAGAAGAATACACCACCCAGGAAAATATATAATCAACGCACCAATTCAGCGAAATCTCCGAGAAAAATAGCAGTTGCCTAGACGGAGCTTTTCTGGGGCTGGACTGGACAAAACACAGGACATATAATAGTCTTAAATACATTGTGTTTGATTAATTCCATGGAACATATGCAGCAGCGACAGAGGGGTAAGCCTGTGTATAGTGAGCTCACTGTATGTATGTAGAGAGTGAAACGGAATGAAAGAATTTATTTTCTTAAGTTACTACTAATATAACATCTTTTCTCTTTCTTTTATTTATCTCTCACCCAAATCTGAAAAACCCACGGTATATGAGAGTATATTTTCTTTTTCTCTGATGTAACATAAATTCACGGATGTAATGATAACTATGTATTGATGTTTTTTTAAATCCATTTTCTATAACGATATAATAAACTTATAAACCTTAAGCTATTGGTGTCTGTCAAAACCTCCCTTGCTCTATATATATATATATATATATATATATATATATATATATATATATATATATATATATATATATATATATATATATATGTGAACTATAGTTTACCTGTTCGTTTCTACGTATGTACGTATTTATGTCACCAAATTGTTTGTGTGTGCGTATGTGAGGATAGTGTATTTGAATTAGTGTCAATTGAGAAAATACGTATTAAACAGGATTATCCTTGAGAGATTAAAAGAGTCCATAGACAAGAAACTGAGAGATGAACAAGCAGGTTTTCGACAAAACAGATCATGTACAGACCAGATAGCCACTTTGAGAATAATAGTTGAACAAAGTCTGGAATGGAATTCACCACTATACATCGGATTTGTGGACTACGAAAAGGCATTTGACAGTGTAGACAGAGAATCACTTTGGAAATTGATGAGGCATTATGGAGTTCCCCTGAAGATCATTAATTTAATAAAGAAAACATATGAAGACATGACATGCAGAGTTCTTCACGAAGGACAGCTTACAGAACCGTTTGGGATAAGAACAGGAGTGCGACAGGGATGCCTCTTGTCTCCATTTCTTTTCTTGCTGGCAATAGATTGGGTTATGAGATCATCGACAACACACAATAGAAATGGAATCCAGTGGACTCTGACTAAGCAGTTGGATGATCTGGATTTTGCTGATGACTTGGCTCTTCTGTCCCATAACCGTAATCAGATGCAGGACAAATTGAAAACACTCGATGAGAGGTCACAGCAATTGGGTCTGAAAATACACAGGGAAAAGACAAAAATAATGAGAATAAATGCAGGTAATGATAACAGGGTTGAACTTGAAGAAACACCAATTCAAGATGTAGAATCATACACATATCTTGGCAGTAATATAGACAAAGTTGGAGGGACAGACAGCGATATCAAAATAAGAATACAAAAGGCTAGAGGAGCTTTCATTGCATTGGGAAATATATGGAGATCAAGAGAAATCGGATCCAACACGAAAATAAGAATCTTCAATTCAAATGTGAAGTCAGTCCTATTGTATGGCTCGGAGACATGGAGAACAACAAAGACAACAACCAAAAAGCTACAGACTTTCATAAATGGGTGCTTGCGTAGAATAGAGGGATTAAAATGGTATGACAAGGTTACCAACGTGGAACTGATGACAAGAACTAGACAAGTGCCAGTGGAACAAGAGATGAGAAGAAGACGATGGCGATGGATAGGACACACACTGAGGAAACCTGTTGATAGCATTACAAGGCAGTCCTTGTTCTGGAACCCCCAGGGCAAGAGAGGCAGAAGAAGACCAAGAAGTACATGGAGAAGAGAGTTGGAAACAGAGGTGAAAATGATGAGGAGAACATGGAAAGAACTTGAGATGATGGCACGGGACAGGAGGACTTGGCATGTGTTTGTTGAAGGCCTATGCTCCTTTGGGAGTGGAGGGTTATGAATGAATGAATGAGAAAATACGTCTCCATTAAAGTGTGTCGTACTAGATAGGTTGGGTTGAGCAATTACTCAATCCAAGACAGTAATTTTTTCTTTTACCTATACTCCTTGTAAACAGGACTATTTCTCAGAACCTTTCTCTCACATAGCTCTCACCATATCACCTCTGCTCGAATGGGACCATAAATGTATTAGGCCTATCTATAAAAATTACGACAACCATCACTTACCGGTACCATTCCTAGAAAAATTCTACGGAGATACCAACAGCTTCAAGATGACCACTGCTTTATTTGCCTCATCAGAGACCCCGGAAACTACACGTAGCTAACTAATATCATATCTTATATTCACAATTTATGACGAAAAGAGAAAGCGCTTATGGCCATCACAAGTGCCATTCCTGAAAAATCTCTACGGAGATACAAACATCCTCTGTGAACATATTTAAGTTAACATCTGAAAGTGAACGAAGAAGAAGAATATTTGCGCTAGTGTAGAAAAAAAACAAAAGTATTGAAAATTAATATGAGACAAACATAAAGGTATGTTATCAGGCACTCGTAGGAAATAAAGAAGTAGAACACTAGACAACAGAAAAACAACAGACATGAGTGGCTTACCCAGGATTCGAACCCTGGACTTTCCGTGCGACAACCCCGCCTAGCTATGCAAGCGAATCACGCCATCCTCCCTGCCATCTACGCATCACCAAAAAATGATGCTTCGATGACAGGTCATTAGTGCGAACCGCAAGACATAACACCTGAAGCTTAGCATGGGCAGTTCAGCCTATTAATGACGCAATCACTTCTGTTGTTCCCCTATTATACAGTACAGGCCAGTCCACACAAGACAAAGACTTTAAAATACTGTGTCCAGTAAATTATAGTAAAACAGTAAGAACAGGACAGAGGGTAGGTTTGGTATTGTATAAACATTTATAACACATAAGGAAGGAAAACCCGAGGCCTGTAAACAGTAAATTAATATGAGACACACATAAAGGTATGTTATCAGGCACTCGTAGGAAATAAAGAAGTAGAACACTAGACAACAGAAAAACAACAGACATGAGTGGCTTACCCAGGATTCGAACCCTGGACCTTCCGTGCGACAACCCCGCCTAGCTATGCAAGCGAATCACACCATCCTCCCTGCCAAAAGTATTGAAACGATCTCCAAATTATCTTCGCCCGAAATGGGTGCGCCAGTAAGACTCTCATAAGGCGTACACTGGTAAGACTAAACTCTCATAAGGCGTACACTGGTAAGACTAAACTCTCATAAGGCGTACACTAGTAAGACTAAACTCTCATTAGGGGTACACTGGTAAGACTAAACTCTCATAAGGGGTACACTGGTAAGACTAAACTCTCATAAGGCGTACACTGGTAAGACTAAACTCTCATAAGGCGTACACTGGTAAGACTAAACTCTCATAAGGCGTACACTAGTAAGACTAAACTCTCATTAGGGGTACACTGGTAAGACTAAACTCTCATTAGGGGTACACTGGTAAGACTAAACTCTCATTAGGGGTACACCGGTAAGACTAAACTCTCATAAGGGATACACTGGTAAGACTAAATTCTCATTAGGGGTACATTGGTAAGCCTAAACTCTCATTAAGGGTGCACTGGTAAGACTAAACTCTCATTAGGCGTACACTAGTAAGACTAAACTATCATAAGTGGTACACTAGCAAGACTAAACTCATGTAAGGGGTACACTAGTAAATCTAAATTCTCATAAGTGGTACACTCGTAAGACTAAACTCTCAAATGGGGTACACTGGTAAGACTAAACTCTCATAAGGGGTACACTGGTAAGACTAAACTGTCATAAGTGGTATACCGGTAAGACTTAACTCTCATAAGGGGTTTGTGATTATTGTAACTTTGGAAAACACTGTGATAGGACATCAGATCTGTTTGAAAATGGTGCGTCTTAAAATACTGATACCTAAAATTGCCACACCATATTTTCGCGTGAACCTCCAAAAATATGACATGTCAGTGGCACACCACAATCTCAAAATGTCATTATCATCATCATCAAGGTTTAGCTTCCTAAGGAGTATAGGTCTTCAACGAACGTATGCCAGGTCTTCCTGTCACGTGCCATCAGCTCAAGGTCTTCCCATACCTTCTTTATCTCCTTCATCTCTGTCGTTCTCTTCTCCATTTGTTCCTTGGTCTCTTTCTTACACTGGGGATTCCAGAACAAGTCCCGCCAGGTAATGCTATAGACAGGTTTTCTCAGTGTGTGTCCTATTCATATCCAATATCTTCTTCACATCTCTTGTTCCACTGGCACTTGCCTGGTTCTTGTCATCAGTTCCACACTAGAGATCATGTCATACCACTTGAATCCTTCTATTCTAGGCAAGCACCTAATTATGAAAGAAAGTCTGCAGCTTTTTTATTGTTATTTTTATTGTTGTTTTCCATCTTTCAGAGTCATACAATATGATTGGTTTGACCTTTGAGTTGAAGATTCGGATTTTTGTATTGGTCTTGAATTCTGTTGATCTCAAAGTGTGACAGATTTTAAAAAAAGGCACCGTGTAACCCAATTATAGTTTTGATGTCAATGGGGACGAATTCTCAAATTGAATCAACGTTAGAAGAATATGTGAAGCTCTGAATCCAATAGCAGCGTATTATTGAAAAAAAAAAATCAAGTGTACTAGAAAGCTTGACCAGAGATCGATCAAAACCAGAACACATTTGAATAGGGCTTATCACACTTGACAGGTTCCATAACTCGGTCGGGATTCTGGCTGTCAAACAAATATAAAGAGATGGGGAGGGTGGAGAACTTTAACAGCCTCAGCCAACAAACTTCAGTGTTGCCGCTCACGGGAAATACGTGTGTTAGAATGTCGTTATTGAGTTGTTATGTAAACACTGATCTTATACAGTATTGAAAGTGGTAGACAGAAAATTGATGAATGGTGTATTGAATGAAACTGGTTTACAGAAAACTGATAAATGATTATTAAAATGGGTTACAGAAAAACTGATGAATCATTGGTGTACAGAAAATTGATAAATGGTTTATGTATTGAAATGGGTTATAGAAAATTGATGTATGTATTGAAATGGGTTACAGAAAACTGATAAATGATGTACTGAAATAGGTTACAGAAAAATTGATAAATTACTGGTTTACAGAAAATTGATAAATGATGTATGTATTGAAACTGGGTTACATAAAATTAATAATTGATTTAATTCATTGGGATTGTCTTCACATTATAACATATTTCAGTAGTCATGGGGGAAAAAAAATCTTTTGTATGAGATAAATAAAGTAGCCAAATTAAAAAAAAAACAAAAACTGCTTCAACTGCCACAATCTACCGAATTTTCAAATTCAAAACAATTTTGTGCATGTGGAGATTTTTTTACAGTCCGCAATATCCTCTACATTGGAAAATAATAAAAGTGAGACTATAGGGAGACAATCCTGACCGTTAAAGTAGAGATGTTAGTTATGCACGGAGCCGACAACCCACCGTTGAAATAAAAAATAATAAACAGAGAATTTTGAAGTTTATCTTTGCTTTAAAACACACTAAAAATAGAAATACAATTCTATACATCCAGAAACACACTAAAAATAGAAATACAATTCTATACATCCAGAAACACACTAAAAATAGAAATACAATTCTATACATCCAGAAACACACTAAAAAGAGAAATACAATTCTATACATCCAGAAACACACCTACAAGATGTGAACTCATTCATATGTTTTGGCATCAACAAAGAAAACGCTGAAGGACGGACAGCGATATTAAATTAAGAAGAATTCAACAGGTATAAGGAGATTGTATTGCATAGGGAAATATAAATAAATCAAATAAAGTCTTCTTCTTTCTCTTCGTCGTTGGCTTTAAAATAAACATTTTTATCTCTCTTATAAACCTCTCTTATTTACCATACAGTCTCTCCCTCAAATTGGTTGGATGGGACCCAAAGACGCAGCAATAGTGAATGCAGTCAGCGACTCATAGCTTGACTGCCTGCGTCAGGACTAGCGAATCAGAGCTGGTCAAGACCGCACTCCACCTTCACGTGGTGGTCCTGGAAACAGTCTGCAGCAGTGCAGTCTGGCTGAGCGAGTGTGGATCGCAATGGGAAGGCAAACCCGGTCCTAAAAAATGCCGTGCAGAAGTCGGATGTGTCGACCGAAAGGTGCAGATATCACAGCTTAGGCGTAAACAGACACAACGCAACCACCGTCCTTTTCAGGACGAACGAGGAAGAAGAAGAAGAAATTCAAAGTATATAAAACATGTTACAACTCACCCCAATAGGGAAGATAGACTTCTTGCTCAGTCGAATAGTCTTGGTAACTTGATAAAATGCCTCGAACACGCGTAAGGGGTATTATTTCTAGTTAGAATCCCTCTGTGACTTTGTGAGTAGGTGTGACGTACGTCTAGTTCGACAAGTGAATTTTCCCTGATTTGATGGATGATTAAAGGGACTTTAGATTTTCATAACATTAGAACCCCTGAACATTTGTTGTAACTTTTTGGTTTCGCCAGAGCGAACCGATTCCACCGGGACTCATTTAGTAGGCGGCATGAGATCTAAAGACACTGAGACGATCCCCGAGCAGAGAAGCTAGTTTATCGCAGGTATTTATCATCTCCGCGCGAACACTAAACCGCTCGCAAGATGGACCAGAGCGGTCAGAAGAAAGACACTGGGGGGGGGGGGGGGGATCTCAGGAAGGACGGGCGGCATGCTATCAAAGATAGTAGTGGTCCCTGAAACGATTTCGCATCTCGGTGTTAAACACGGAACCGATCGCAGTGGGAGCGAACGGGGAAAGCCGACGCAAGCAGCGAGCGAAGATACGAGAGGCCAGGGGCGGCTTCTCTCTTTGGTCTGGCGGTCAGATCCCCAAAAGTCTTCTGAGATCTAAAAAGCTGTCAAGTTTCTCATGTCCAACTCATCTTTCATTTCATTCTAGATATATACAGACCTCGTAGAAATACACTTTATCACTCGCTGGCCAGAACTTAACAGAAGCACTAGCTATATTTGAAATCTTGCTAGATTATCCCATGGATTTTATACATATTTGCAGTGAATTCTATTCTGTGCAAAGCGGTAATATATATATTGTGTAAAGTGATCAGTGGTCTAGTTCAGTCATTCTATTTCAATGGATTTTGTGTTAATTTAAATCTATTAAATTAAACCGTCTCAATAGTTCCAGTTGTAAATGTAATGATATACCTGCTATATTATTTCCAAAAGATAATAGATGTTAAATGCTTAAATTAACTTTTAAAGTCGCGAAGGAATTTATAATTAATAAATTTAGTTAAGTCATATATTTATAAGAGTGTGTTTTAACCACTAAAACTCGCGCAGTGTTTATTAAATACATAATTAAATACGCGAGCGTGAATAAAATAGTCTTAACGGGAAATTCATCGCGCTTTAGAAGGTTATTTGTTTTTCGGTATATTACATGTCTTTTTTTTCTTTCATACAGAGTGATCGTAACCTGTGCGATCCCAGCATTAAGAAAGCAATAAAGCAAATCAATCTAAGCAAAGCAAAGCATAAACAGTGTGTAGAGTTCCCCTGACGCAGAACTTGTTGAGACTGTGTAAATTTTTAATCTTTGAGGCGATTCTATGTTTGGAATTCCGCTATCTAACTTATAGCAAAGAAAGCACACCCAAAGACAAATTTAACGCACCATCAAGCAAATTAAGTCGTAACGGGAAGAAGAAAACTGGCCCGAGCTTTTGTTAGTTTACTGACACAGAGAGAGAATTCATATTTTCCTGAACAGTGATGTGACTAGTTTTCTCAATGGACTTAAACCATACCTCACGGATAAAGTGTACCAGCACGCGTAAGAATTTTATTATCAGCGGCAAAGTCAAATAGACCACACCATCCTCACCCCGTGTAGTGAAATTGACAGAGATACAACGGTAAAATTCCTCCAAGGATAACATTTAAGGATAAAAACATAATGCGTAGGCTGCTGATGTACATGATCGCCTAGACCGCGGGTCATCACCCTCCATAAATTTGACTTGCTAGACCGGAGGGGAACGGAGTATCAAAAAAAAAAAAATGACTGGAAAGGCTAAAGAGACGCAATTGGGGGGGGGTGGGGGGGGGGGGGGAATGGATGAAAGTAAAAAAATTCAAGTCCCCCAAATTGACACGAGGTACGGAATTGGACGTTTTGCGATACCAAGCGCTTGATTTGAATTTGAGCGGAAGAACGCAGATGTCTGAAAAAAATTACAAAAATTAAAAAGTAAATTTTTCTTAATATTAATGTTAGGAATATAAAAATTAGCTGGCCAGATGGCCTATTCTGAGCAGTGAACGAATATGGTCTTAATTTTACAGACGGATAGATAATATTGAAAATAATGACAAAAAACAGTGTAGTTTACATCAGCCACAGACTGCATTGAATCTAACATATCGTTATTTGCACACAAAAACACGACCTTGGGGACGCAGGTGTTCAAATTTACTTAGCATAGAAGTGAAGGGACATTGGTGGAAGCTGTGTCTAAATATAACTTTTTACAACAAAAATTTGAAGGGGAGAGAACGGTTGGGTCAAAAATCGAGCACAATTTTGTAGAAACACAAGTAGAGACGGACAGACTAACAGATAACCATCCATACGTGACTGAAGCTTGACTGAAATGACTTTAGTGAGGAAATTTGAAATTAAAAATAAACCTCGGCAGTGATTGGCCACAGACAATCATATCATTAGCGCTCAGAGCGCATTTGGGGTCATTCTTCAATAATTGTTCAGTGTTAGACACAGATTTTAAAGTGTGGTGTTTTCCCATATGAAAGACAGTGAGTTAAATTTAGGGACGCCATCCTATAGCCAGCAGCTCAGCTGAGTTTTGCTAGCACTTCTGTGTTAATTATTCATAATCTGGTAAGATTGAAATTATTTCTTTATATATTTTGAATATTGTTTCATGTTCGAGTGATTTGATACTGCCATATCATAATCTAGCCTTACAAACAAGTAGGGATTTTGCTCTAGACCCCCCGCCCAAGTCAGGGTCTAGGGACTAACAATGTACCTAAACACCAGCAAGGATTATGCAAGACCGATCAAGAGTTGAGAATAAGGAAACATATTACCTATCCTCTTTTAGGGTAGAAAAACTAATAATTATTTTTCAGAATCTATAGTCTGGGAGGATCTATCGGATGTAAACCCACCATGGTAACTGTGCTGTTTGGTCAGAGAGATCTGACCTGTCTGTATAATGTGGTTGTTGTGTCAGTGTGGTGTCCAGACGTGGGTAGAGAATAGATTTTGACACATGGCCCATACTTTGATTGCAGAGCTGCGAGTTTCTGTCGTCCACGAAGAAGTATCTATTCGGGTGGTGATTTACACAAGTGTATCTGTGCAGTCCTTGTGACAGAGACCACCATTAGTGCCCGCCAGCACGGAGAGGTGGGACCACCTGATTTCAGCACCAGAGCTACAAATACCAGATGAGTGAGCCTCTGGTCTGCTGGATATTCACCAACCCCATTTAGTTGCAGATACCCCATAAAAATTCCCACCATTTTCTGGACACTGTGTAGTCAATATAGACAGGTGTGATGAGACCACCCCAACAGCACAGACAATAAATATCCTCCCTAGTAGCTGACTACCAGAACATTTTAATAAAACTAACTATTCTAGTACTTAAATATGTTCACTTTTGCATTTATTATGTAACATTCCATGCATAATTTTTATAAATTTTAAATCCTTCTTTTAAAACAAGTTCTGGTCAAAATAAAACTTGATCCAGAACAAATAAATGTAATATAATTATATCAAAAACTTTACACACGTGAGTTAGTTCAGTGTATTGTAACACTTGTTAATCTTATTAGTCTTGTTAAATATCTATGGGTATATTTATAACTATCACACCACAGTACACATCATAACCCTAGACACTTTACGCAGCTACATTCATTAAAAAAAAAAAAAAAATTAAGTGTGAGGTCGTAGTGGTAGCAAGAAAGGCCTTCTGACAATTCTCAATTACATTTTATCTCAGGAGCCTTCACAGCTGGCCTCATACAATTTACATGTAGTACCATCATCATCATACAATACCATCAATACCACTACATATATTGGGGTCTTGTCCAGGGATAATTAGCCCAACAGTAATATTAAGATCTCCTGGTGGGAGAAATAAAAAGTAGGGAAATAAATTGTAAAATTTCCTTTAAAAGTAAAAGTGTCCCTGCAGATAAAAGTTGGTGAATCTTCACAGCCAGTAATAATTAATTAGTTAACTGGTTAGTTAGAATTAGTTAGATTATAGTCATAAGAAGTACTTAGCTTGTATATTATTATATTGTCTGAAAAGTATGGCTGAGCTAGCAAAGTTTAGATCAGCTGCTGTGCTCACTGCGAAGGAGATGGGGATGGATGGTCAAATTTTAATTCAATACGTAACGACTGAATGTGATAAATATATTGAAAGGGAAGATAGAAAGGTAGCTGAAGAGAAGAGGTTACAAATTGAGGCTGATAGAGAAATTAAGAGGCTGCAGATTGAGGCAGAAGAAAAAAACGACAGCAAAGGGAGGCAGAAGAAAAACGACAGCAAAGGGAGGCAGAAGATAAAAAGGCCGAAAGGGAGGCAGAGGAAAAAAGGTTGACTGCCGAAAGGGAGGCTGAAGATAGAAGGTTGCAGAGGGAGCACGAATTACGACTAAGGGAGCTGGAATTACAAGGCCCGGCCCCTGAAAATGGTGCCAGCCCTTTTGCCTCAGATGCTACGCCCAGTATGGGAGCCTCAAACTCAGCTATGGGGTTTCATTTAGACCATTTTGTTGAGAAAGACGATGACATAGAGGGGTACCTGGGACGTTTTGAGTTATTAGCTACTACATATGGGTTAGAGAGAGAGAGGTGGAGTTTAAAGCTATCACAGGGATTGAGGGGTGCTTCTTATGAAGTATTTGCCAAAATGAACAGGGAAGACCAAGACAATTATGACATGTTAAAGCAGGCTTTGTTATTAAGGTACGAGAAGAATGGTGAATTTTATCGTAAGAAATTTAGAAATGCCAAACTGTTGTCTGGGGAGGCATACCACCAATTCTCTGCTAGACTAGAAACCTATTTGGAGAAATGGACGGCTCTGGGGAAGACCCAAGATCTTAAAGAAATGATCATGATTGAGCAATTGAGAGAGTCCATGGCTCCAGACATGAGAAAATTTCTCATGGAACAAGGTGCAGAGAAGTTGGGGGAAATTTTAAATGTTGCTGAGAGGTATCAGGCAGCCCAGGCAGAGGTAAGTGGTGCTAAGAAGAAGCACATAGACAATTTTAAAGCTCCACAGCAATTTAATAAATTTGATAATAGAGAGCAGGGAAATAAAGGTAGGACAAATTTTGAGCGGCCAAGAAATGACTATCGCGACAGAAACTCACAGTTCAATGACCAAAAGTTCAATGAAAGAAAACCGTTGAACCAAGGGAAAAGATGGTGTAAATGGTGCAAGAAGGATAACCATAACACCGAATTTTGTAGAAGGAAACCTTCAAACATTGCTGCAATGAAGTCGGGGACGCAAAGATTAAAGGTTAATCCTAAGGGACAACAGGAACCTTATCACCCCCCAGTTTGTGAGGATGTTATTTGTAATGGGGTCACCATAAGGTGCCTTTATGATACAGGTTTGGATTATGATTCAGTTGTGAAGTCTAGCCTAGTGGACCCAAGTCAGTATACCACAGAAACAGTGGAAATACAAGGGGCGACTAAGGACATACCACTCATGACACTTCCCATCGCAAGGATAACGGTGAAAACTCGCTATGTGGAAGGAGAAATCAGAGCAGCAGTGATAGATGAACCAATCTACCCTCTGATATTGGGGTGTAGATACGTCTTCTTGGGGAATCCCGAGAAACCTGTGATCATGGCGACAGTGCAGACCAGGTCACAGAAGAAGGAGGAAGAAGGTGAACCTATAAACGCTCATCCAGAGGAGATGAGGAAGGCGCAGGCTGAGGATAGGACACTCCAGCCCTGTTTTAAAAAATTACCCAAATGCCACACACCTCCGAGCAAGGGGGAATATTTCATGAAGAACAAACTCTTATACAGGAAGGCCGGAACTGGAACAAATGGTCACAACCAGCTGGTTCTTCCCATTGCATATAGAGAGAAAGTGATGGAACTCGGACATGCAATCCCCTTCAGTGGTCACATGGGGATCAGCGCCACAGGACAGCGTATAGCTTGTCATTACTTCTGGCCAGGGATAACGGAGGATATAAAAAGATATGTCAAATCCTGCCCAGAATGTCAAAGGGTAGCTCCAAAGCACTGGACTGCCCCTGCAACTCTAGGGGAAATGCCCATAGTGGGAACACCTTTTGAGAGGGTTGCAGTGGATATTGTAGGACCTCTCACTCGGACCAAGAGGAGGAACAGTTACATCCTTACTCTGGTGGACACTTGTTCTATGTGGGGAGAGGCGGTAGCCCTGCCATCAATTGATTCAAAACATGTAGCAGAGGCACTACTTACAATATTTACCCGATTAGGATTCCCGCATCAAATCTTGACGGATAATGGTTTCAGTTCAAGGGGAAACTAACGGAAGAAGTTTTTAAGCTATTTCAAGCCAGGCACTTTCATTGTAGTCCGTACCATCCACAAGGGAACGGCCAGGTAGAGAGGTTCAATGGGACTCTCATTTCTATCCTGAGAAAGCTGGCACACGAAAAACCGGATCTGTGGGATCAATTCCTGCCCGCCGCATTGTTTGCGTACCGGGAGGTACCACATAGTTCAACCGGGATGGCTCCCGCAACTCTGCTATTTGGGAGGCCAATAAAAGGTCCATTAGAGGCCCTATTAAGGACCTGGACAGATGAGAAGGCGGAAGAGACTGTTACCTCATCTTATCAATATGTGAACGAACTGACCACTCGTTTGAAAGCTGGATGGAAACTGGCAAATGATAATTTGAAACAAGCCAGGAAGAAACATGCAGCATATTTTAATAGGAAGGCAAAGGACAGGGAACTGGCAGTCGGAGAGAAGGTGCTGCTTCTACTACCGGGAAGCCAGAATAAATTACAAATTGGTTGGCAAGGTCCATATACGGTTCTAGAGAAGGTGTCTAGAACAAACTATAAAATTGACAAAAAGGGGAAGGAAAAAGTTTATCATGTAAACCTGTTAAAGAAGTATCTGGACAGACCACTCCAGGAAAGCACCCCCTTATTGACCTTGGCTATTGCAACCCAGATGCAAAAAGAACCACTCACCTCACATGAATACCCATTACATCCTTGTGAAACAGCAGCACAGGTAAAAGTCAGTAAGCACCTGACTAAAAACCAGAGGGAGAGAGTTCAACAAGTTCTGGAGGAACATACAGATGTATTAACAGATAAACCAGGCCATACAAATTTGCTACAGTATGACATGAAACTGGTAGACTCAAACCCAATCTGTATGAGAGCCTATTCTATTCCGTTCGCGAAGGAGAAGGCATTAAAGGAAGAAATAGATTATTTATTGAAGGAGGGGATTATTTCGCACAGTGAATCATCTTTTAGTTCTAGTGTCGTTTTGTTGAGGAAACCGTCTGGGGAACACAGACTGTGCATAGATTACAGGAAACTGAATGCTGTCACAGAAGGACAAGTGGATCCATTACCAGACACAAAACAGCTATTTGCCAGACTGAACAAGGCAAAATACTTTTCAAAGGTGGATCTTAGTAAAGGCTATTACCAGATCCCAGTGAAGCCTGAAGTGAGACCTTATTTGGCTTTTAGCACTTCGGATGGACATTATGAATTCAATATGCTACCATTCGGACTGAAAAATGCTCCGAGTGTGTTTTCAAGGATGATGCGAAAATTGTTGGACCCCCTGAATAACCCATGTATCACGAATTTCATGGATGATATACTCGTCGCCACAGAGACATTTGAAGAACACATTGAAGCTCTGGAGATGTTGTTTGATAGACTTCGGGAGGCGAACTTAACTGCTAGGCCAACAAAATGTTGTATTGGATGCAAAGAGTTGGAATTCTTGGGGCACACTGTATATCAGGGTAATATGACCCCTGATCCTAAGAACTTGGAAAAACTGCAGAGAGCACCTAGGCCGCAAACCAAAAAGGACGTGCGATCATTCGTGTCGTTATGCGGATTTTATCAGAAATACATCAAAAATTTTAACGCCATTTGTGCTCCTCTGACTGATCTGACTCGCAAGGGACTTCCAGATAAAATTATTTGGACTGCACAATGTGAATTAGCGTTCCAAGAGTTAAAGGAAAAACTCACTAGCAAGCCTATTCTCAAACTGCCTGATTTGACACAGGACTTTGTCTTAAGAACCGATGCAAGTAATGTAGGACTTGGAGGGGCTTTGTTGCAAAGATCATCTTCACCTGATGGGGAACTGAAACCAGTCGCTTATGCAAGCCGCAAATTGAATAAGGCGGAACAAGGATACTCCACAAGCGAAAAAGAATGTTTAGCATTAATCTGGGCAATAAAGAAGTTTCAAATCTATCTGTATGGTAGGACATTTGTGGTGGAGACGGATCATCAGCCTCTCGTGTTCTTGTCTCAGGCTAAGCATGAAAACGCAAGATTGCTGAGGTGGTCTTTATTGCTTCAACCTTATCAGTTTAGTATCCAATATATCCCAGGCAAATTGAATGTCGGTGCAGATTTCCTCAGTCGGCACCCCTGTGATCAAAATTAGAGTAATGGCAGACGGGAGGAGTAATTTTACCTATGTGTATCGCTGGTTTTGGAACTTGCCATAGGCATGTTTTCAGGTGGGGAGATGTGTAGTGAAATTGACAGAGATACAACGGTAAAATTCCTCCAAGGATAACATTTAAGGATAAAAACATAATGCGTAGGCTGCTGATGTACATGATCGCCTAGACCGCGGGTCATCACCCTCCATAAAGTTGACTTGCTAGACCGGAGGGGAAAGGAGGAAAAAAAAAAAAAAAAAATATGACTGGAAAGGCTAAAGAGACGCAATGGGGGGAGGGGGGGGGGGGGGGGGGGGGGGAGGGGGGGAGGGGGGGGGAAATGGATGAAAGTAAAAAAATTCAAGTCCCCAAATTGACACGAGGTACGGAATTGGACGTTTTGCGATACCAAGCGCTTGATTTGAATTTGAGCGGAAGAACGCAGATGTCTGAAAAAAATTACAAAAATTAAAAAGTAAATTTTTCTTAATATTAATGTTAGGAATATAAAAATTAGCTGGCCAGATGGCCTATTCTGAGCAGTGAACGAATATGGTCTTAATTTTACAGACGGATAGATAATATTGAAAATAATGACAAAAGACAGTGTAGTTTACATCAGCCACAGACTGCATTGAATCTAACATATCGTTATTTGCACACAAAAACACGACCTTGGGGACGCAGGTGTTCAAATTTACTTGGCATAGAAGTGAAGGGACATTGGTGGTAGCTGTGTCTAAATATAACTTTTTTTACAACAAAAATTTGAAGGGGAGAGAACGGTTGGGTCAAAAATCGAGCACAATTTTGTAGAAACACAAGTAGAGACGGACAGACTAACAGATAACCATCCATACGTGACTGAAGCTTGACTGAAATGACTTTAGTGAGGAAATTTGAAATTAAAAATAAACCTCGGCAGTGATTGGCCACAGACAATCATATCATTAGCGCTCAGAGCGCATTTGGGGTCATTCTTCAATAATTGTTCAGTGTTAGACACAGATTTTAAAGTGTGGTGTTTTCCCATATGAAAGACAGTGAGTTAAATTTAGGGACGCCATCCTATAGCCAGCAGCTCAGCTGAGTTTTGCTAGCACTTCTGTGTTAATTATTCATAATCTGGTAAGATTGAAATTATTTCTTTATATATTTTGAATATTGTTTCATGTTCGAGTGATTTGATACTGCCATATCATAATCTAGCCTTACAAACAAGTAGGGATTTTGCTCTAGACCCCCCGCCCAAGTCAGGGTCTAGGGACTAACAATGTACCTAAACACCAGCAAGGATTATGCAAGACCGATCAAGAGTTGAGAATAAGGAAACATATTACCTATCCTCTTTTAGGGTAGAAAACTAATAATTATTTTTCAGAATCTATAGTCTGGGAGGATCTATCGGATGTAAACCCACCATGGTAACTGTGCTGTTTGGTCAGAGAGATCTGACCTGTCTGTATAATGTGGTTGTTGTGTCAGTGTGGTGTCCAGACGTGGGTAGAGAATAGATTTTGACACATGGCCCATACTTTGATTGCAGAGCTGCGAGTTTCTGTCGTCCACGAAGAAGTATCTATTCGGGTGGTGATTTACACAAGTGTATCTGTGCAGTCCTTGTGACAGAGACCACCATTAGTGCCCGCCAGCACGGAGAGGTGGGACCACCTGATTTCAGCACCAGAGCTACAAATACCAGATGAGTGAGCCTCTGGTCTGCTGGATATTCACCAACCCCATTTAGTTGCAGATACCCCATAAAAATTCCCACCATTTTCTGGACACTGTGTAGTCAATATAGACAGGTGTGATGAGACCACCCCAACAGCACAGACAATAAATATCCTCCCTAGTAGCTGACTACCAGAACATTTTAATAAAACTAACTATTCTAGTACTTAAATATGTTCACTTTTGCATTTATTATGTAACATTCCATGCATAATTTTTATAAATTTTAAATCCTTCTTTTAAAACAAGTTCTGGTCAAAATAAAACTTGATCCAGAACAAATAAATGTAATATAATTATATCAAAAACTTTACACACGTGAGTTAGTTCAGTGTATTGTAACACTTGTTAATCTTATTAGTCTTGTTAAATATCTATGGGTATATTTATAACTATCACACCACAGTACACATCATAACCCTAGACACTTTACGCAGCTACATTCATTAAAAAAAAAAATTAAGTGTGAGGTCGTAGTGGTAGCAAGAAAGGCCTTCTGACAATTCTCAATTACATTTTATCTCAGGAGCCTTCACAGCTGGCCTCATACAATTTACATGTAGTACCATCATCATCATACAATACCATCAATACCACTACACCCCGGTATCAGAGACCGTGCCCTCCCATAGAAACTGTTATTAAGAAAAGAGGCACAACTACAGATTCATTTTCCAGCGATTACGGGATCCTTTTATGTGCTGACCGCCTACCCGCTAATCTGGGGCTAGAACTTGAACAAACACTCATACATTTAGTTTGAGGTGTAACTGCTGTTGTGTTATTCTATGGAGTGCAAGGTTTTTCACAATCGGTAAGTGAGAGCAAGATGAGTGAAGGCCTTTACTAGCGCGTGTGTGAATGACAGGAAATTAAATCTTTTGTGTAACCATTTTGTTAACTTGCTTACCTGGTAATATATATCTTTTCTGTATACCCTACATTGTTCCTTTAAGTGGGATAGTTGATAATTTGTTAACTCTGTTTAAAACCCCCTCCTTTTCATTTGCTTAGTAAAGGGAAGAACAATTGGGAAGAACAGGATTTCTTTCTACCACCTATACCTAATTTTGTAACACCTCTTTTCAGAGTAATTAACTTTACTGTTAGGTTAACTTACCTACGTTCCTGATAACTATCTATCTTTGGACTGGGTTTATCTTTGTCTAATAAGCGGGACGGGCTTAGTCGATACCAATCTTCTTCACCCCCCTCCCTACCTTGTTATTTGCATTTTTCTGTAAATTTTGATAATTCTTGTTGTAAACAATTGATTATTTTAGTGATTGTCATTTTTAACTTTAATAAACATCACAAACTTAATCGTTACGGTGTTGGACTACCCAAAGCCCATAAAAATTCCCCTATTTGTTTAAGATAGTTGTATCCACGTCGTCTGTGTGTTTGAAGCACCAAATCGGTGTGAGCGCAGAAAACTGGCAAATAATTGTTTGACCAGGAGAGTGGGAGAGAAGATTGAGAGAAACGATTTGTCGTAAATAAGTCTGTCTTTACTCTCCTCCAGCACTCTGTGGAGCATCATATTTAATCTCTACATTTCTATCACTGAGCTTTCTTTCACCATCATTCTAAACTCTAAACCGGACTACTATTTCTAAGACTCTTTCTCTCAAAATAAATTTACGACAGTAGGTCTAGTAGGAGTCCGGTTTCCGTCTTAAAGGGTAGATTTTCCTTGCTGTAGTGTTAAGAAGGAGTTCCGATGCGCGTTTTGTCCGGTCCTATAAGGTCAGCATCATAACGCTATTCTTTTCGGACTTCATTCCGTGCTGTCTACTTTGACGATTCTAGAAGGCAGTGTGTTTTGGTCTCCTAATTTGCTAGGTTATACTGCAGTTTTCCTGCCTACGCTTTCACCTGTCGTTTCCGACAAAACTTCCAATCAGAATAAATGTTAATTTCTTACTCTCATGTGATCCAATCCATGAGAAAGAATGTAGTGGGTCGGCGGTGTCAGTTATTTACTTTCCCCGCGTGTTTTAAAATATCATTTTTAAAAATTTAAACACATGACCTCATCTCCCATACATGGCCCGACTAAATCCGTCACTCTTAGGAAACCTTTCAATTACGATTTGTAACCTCGCCTGCAGATAGTGTCTTCACTAATTTGTCTACCCAGACGGGTTTTTCTGTAATAATTACACAGACAATGCCTGGACGGAAGTGATTACGCAATTATCACCCCTTCTTTAATGGTCCCCATAAGGATAAGCTGCGACATATCGTTGCACCCGGACATTTTCCCAGACTACATCTGGTCTTCCTTTTGTATTATCCGCCCAAGTGTCTGAACGCGTTTGTAGTGAACAATGCACCTAGACGGACATGCTGGTCTTGGCGGAAAAGAATTACATAAAAGTCAACAATCATGTTCCCGTTTACCGTAGGAAATCAATCTGGTTCAACAACTTATGCGATTACAATTAATCCTTAACGATGTTCAATTAGCCGTGAAATAACACTATCGCAGTATGACCAGAGGTCAACCGATAATTGAGGCGTGGCGGGGCATAGGTTTATGTGCGTAAAAGACAGAAATAAATGAAGAAAGTAGAACGGAAAGAAGGGGAGTACAAGGACACAACACAATTCCGTCACAATGGAGACTCAAAAACACGCGAACAACGGACCTGGAGACATACTTGAAAAGCATAGAGCAAACACGGAAAGGCCTTGTGATTTACGCTCCTGACAGAACATAAAGCCGTCACTGCAGCGGGTCCCCTTCAGGAAGCTTGCACCAAACATTTATATACTCTTGTACCGGTAGTTTCTGTGGCAATTTGTTTTCTATGATGAGATGCCTGCCCTATGCATAACCTCATTTTAGTCGCCTGGTACGACATGCATGGTGCAGGCTTTCTGCAAGGGGACCAGCTACAGTGGTGGTTCCATGACCATTTAAGAAGCAAAAAAAAAAAAAAAGCCGTGATCAGGAATCTTTTCCAAGACGAGATCACGTGATAATATGCAAGCTGAAAGTCGGCGACTGCAGATTAAAATACCACCAGTCGAATAAATTAAAAATCGGGAGGGCAAACACGTGTCCTTCTGGAGTAGAAAATAAAGACTATGTAAAATGTCCGCCATGAATGTTAACTCCACGATATGACAGTATGCCCCTTTGAAGGAGAAACTGTACGACGATGAGAGAAGTCTGAGGCAGACCTCCAGTTTTGTAAAAGAAATAGATGTGATTATATGAGAGAGATGACATAAGCTGGTAACAGACCGCCAACTTTAAGACAGAAATAGATGTAGTTATACGAGAGTGTTGAGAGAAGTGAGACAAACTGTCAGATTTAAGACAGAAATAGATGTAGTTATACGAGAGTGTTGAGAGAAGTCTGAGACAAACTGTCAGACAGAAATAGATGTAGTTATACGACAGTGTTGAGAGAAGTGAGACAAACTGTCAGATTTAAGACAGAAATAAATGTAGTTATACGAGAGTCGGCGTCTGTGGCCTAATGGATATGAACGCGGTTTCATAATCCAGATATACCAGGTTCGAAACCTGCTGCAGGCGGTTTGGTAGCAGATCGCTTTGTGTGGATTTTTAACAATGGTATAAGCGCCGTACCGTTCAGAAAGCAATGGCAAACTACTGAATGAAAAAAATTGCCTAGAAAAATCACAAACAGCCAATAAAAGCTGGGGTTGATTGCCACGTCCTGTAAAGGATAAGCAACTAACTTTTATACGAGAGTGTTCAGAGAAGTCTGAGACAAACTGTCAGATTTATGACAGCAATAGCTGTGGTTATATGAGAGAGGTGACGTAACCTTAGACAAGTCGTCAGCTTTAATATTGACAAATAGATGTGTTTATATGAAAGCAATGAGACTATCTGCGACAAACCGCCAGTTTTATGAGATAAACAGATGCTGTTTTATTACAGCGAATATAAACTAGAAGCAGAAGAAGAAATAATAAGCATTTAAGTTCGTGAGAAATAAAAATAAAAAAAACAAACAAATCAAAACAAAAGGCTCCAGTACTCATAAATATAATTTCAAAATATGAACGCCATTTTGTGGGTCACCTAATTTCTGGACAGACAGACACACGAACACAAGGCATGTGCGTCTTTTCAAGTTTAATATTTAATATTTAAAACTTACTTACTTACTTACTTAGTCGTTCCCCTTCTACCGTGAGGTGTAGAGGTTTGGAAGAGAGAGCGCCAGACCATTCTATCAGCTGTCTTCTTCCTGGCCTGGTTCCATTCTAGTCCTCGGTCCTTCAAAGATTGTCTAATGTTGTCCTCCCAGCGGACTCTGGGTCGTCCTGGGGGTCTGGATCCTTGGCTCTTTGTTTCCCATGCTTATCGTGGTAGCCGATCTTCTCCCATTCTGCAGACATGGCCAAACCATCTTAGTTGGGACTGTTCTATTTGGGTCTGCAGCGGATGGGATTTTAGGCCTTGACGGATCGACTGGTTGCGGACCATGTCTCTTCTTGTTACTTCAACCACTTTCCTCAGATACCTCATTTCTGAGGTTTGGATCTGGCTTTTGTGGGTTGTAGTCATTGCCCACGACTCGCATCCATATGTCAAGACTGGGACATAGGTGGAGCGGTATACAGCCATCTTCGTTTTCTTACCAACCTCTTTCTTGCTGAGGAATCCACGATTTATGGCCTGAAAAAGTCTCCCAGCCGCTGCTTTCCGAGTGGCCAACTCTTCTTTGATGCCTCCCTTTCGGTCTATAATAGCTCCGAGATATTTAAAGTGGTCGACCTGCTCCAGGACCTGTTCTCTCAACTTAATCTGATGTTTTCTTTCTTCTCGTGATATCACCATAAATTTTGTTTTAGAGCTGCTTATGACCATCCCTCTCTTCTCCAGCTCTTCCTTCCAGACTTGCAGGTTGGATTGGAGATGTGCCTCTGATTTAGCAATCAGGGCAACATCATCAGCAAATGCCAGCTCCGAAATATAGACCTGTCTCATCTTCCAGTACCCCACTGAATACTTTCTTGTTCTCTCCTTACATGCCTTGATGACATCGTCCATAAGGAGTATGAAGAGGTAAGGTGATAGGATATCACCTTGTCTTACACCAGTGGTGGTCCTGAACTCTTCTGACTTATGGTTTGCTGTCCTCACATAATTTCTGCAAGACTTGTAGAAGCTCTGTATAGCATGAATCAGAGGTGCTGGAATATTCTTCCTTGCCAAACATTCCAAAAGTTTGCTCCAGGGGACCCTGTCAAACGCCTTTTCCAGATCTATGAAACAAAGATGGATCTCACTCTTATACTCAAGGGCCTTTTCACTCAGCTGTCTGAGTGTGAAGATTAGGTCTTGAGTACTTCGGTTTGCTCGGAATCCGCATGGACCTCATCCAATTGTGGCTCAGCTAGGCGTCGGAGTCTCTGCTCTAGGATTCTAGAGTAGATTTTACCAGGGACACTGAGAAGGGATATGCCTCTATGGTTTCCACATTGTCGATTGTCACCCTTTTTGAAAATTGGTGTTATGATGGCAATCTCCCAATCCTTTGGTATGGTCTTGTTGCACCATGCTGCCTGTAGGACCTTTAAGAGTAATAGGTCGCCTGATGCTCCCATGAACTTAACCATTTCTGGTGTTATACCATCATGCCCTGCTGCTTTGCCCATCTTGATTTTCTCCAGTGCTGCCTTCAGTTCTTCCATCTTTATGTCATCTTCACCATCATTGGTTTTCCTCTTCTGTGTCAGTGGTTATCATTTCTGATGCTTCATCATGCTCACAATTCAGGAGTTCTGAGAAATATTCTTTCCATCTTTCCATTACTTCCTTCGGGGCAGTAAGCAATTTGCCTTGCTTGTCCTTTATAAATTTGAGAGGGCATTGTTTTTCTTCCTCATGTTCTTTAGGGTCTTATAGAACAATTTCTGGTTTTCTTGTGCATCTTTTTCTAGCTTTTCTCCAAATTCTTCCCAGGACTTCTGTTTTGCTGCTAGCACTTTGTTCTTTGCTTCTGTTCTGAGTGTCACATATTCTCTATATTTTTCCATTTGTCTGTTGTGTTTTTAGCTCCTAAGTATTGTTTCCATGCCATTTTTCTTCTCTCTTATTTTCTCTTTGACTTCCTCTGTCCACCAAGGTGTCCTCTTTCTCTGGTTCCCAAGTCGGACTTCACCGCATGCTTCTGCAGCAGCTGTCTTTATGATATCCTTGAATTTATTCCAGAGGGTTTCCAAGTCATCAGGTCGTTCTTCTGTGTTGCTCACTGCTGTAGCAATAAGCCCCTGATATCTGGTCTTAATTTCTGGCTCTCTCAGCTTGTAGGTCCTAATGCTCATTTCTCCTGCTCGTTTACTTGGTTTCTTGCGTGATGTTGGGCAGTTCCTAGGCTGAGCAACTCTTAATATTTAAAACTATAATATTAACAAATATATTGCTGAAATATTAATACCGATACGTTTGCAGGTCAACCGGATTCTGGACACATATACATACACACATACACATACGCAGACACACTCATCCAGTTTCACAACAGTACTGGCAGAATGTGTTCAACAAAACGAACTGACAATTACTTTGACAGCTGCAGAATTCATGGACTTCTTGAACAACAGTGACGAAAAACCGCCATAGCTAGCGGAAGGTAAAGTTCCAGGCCATCGATTTTTTATTTTACGCAATATTATTTTTCATGTCTGTAACAGTGTGAACATATAACGCTTGTTAGTTGTGCTAATGTTTTTACCATTGTTTTTCTTGTTGGTTGAAAATTTGCAAGAATGTTTGTACACAGAATGTGTTTCTATTGATTTTTTTTTTATGGGAGAGCATTTTAAAAAATTACTCTTCATCTCAAACACAAATATGCATACACAGACAGTGACACACACTAGCGCAGAAATAAAGAGAGGTAGTGAGAGAGAAAAGTAACAGTGCTCAAGTTAAGTCAGTCAGTGACATCTGAGATTTTCCTCCACGGTTTGTCTCAAGTATCTGCTGTAGATTATCTAAACATGCCTTCTTCTCTCCATCATACCCGCACACAAATAGAGAGAGAAAGAGAGAGAGAGAGAGAGAGAGAGAGAGAGAGAGAGAGAGAGAGAGAGAAAGAGACAGCACCTTCAACAGGCTAAGTACTCAAGTTAAGTCAGTCAGTGTCGTCTGAGATTTTCCTCTACGACAGAGAGATAGAGAGAGAGAGAGAAGCCCGCGACAGGTTCAGTACTCAAGTTAAGTCAGCCTATTCATCTGAGATTTTCCTCCACGACAGAAACATAGAGAGAGAGAGAGAGAGAGACAGAGAGAGAGAGAGAGAGAGAGAGAGAGAGAGAGAGAGAGAGAGAGAGAGAGAGAGAGAGAGAGAGAGAGAGAGAGAGAGAGAGAGGCATGTAGGAGTGCTCAAGTTGGTCAATCAATTCCAACTGAGATTTTCCTCCATAGTCCTGTCTCATGCATTAGTTCTAAACATGTCTTCTTATCTTCCTCAAAGAAACATGTGCACACATTTTGTTGTTGTTGTTGTTGTTGTTTAGCTATGGCTGCTGAGCTTCTCACTCTTTTGCAGCCAATACGAAGTTGAAGACTCCTTGGTATTATCTACACTGTAGATCTAAGCTTTTCCTGTGACTTTTCTGCCATTCCAAAATGTGTTGAGTTGAAGTCGTGAGCTCCAATTTCTCCAGCTCGGCTAGCATTTAAAGGATCGTCACTTCCGGTCCAAAGCTAGGAGTAAGAAGCACGTGGCATACTGTGCATTCCCAGCCATCTAAGGGGCTCTCCAACTATGCAGAGCTAAAATACTGTGCTTCGGTTCTGGGCTCTCCCAAGGAATTGTCACGTCCTGCACAGAGCCACTTCTCAGCTCCTCCTGTCTATCACTGGGTTCATAGTTAGTTCCTCCTGCATGCAGTCAACCAAGTCAAAGCCAAAGAGTTACGACTGGGGCTCAAGTGACTTCTCCAAGCTAAGTGTGCAATTCTGGGTTCTCGACAAGTCTCACCACAGGGGGAATTCCTGAATTGTGTGGATGATTTCAAGAATCGATGAAGGTGTAATTAGCCTCACAGACAGAGGGTTACATCCAAAATTAAATACTATAGCACTGTGCATAGCTGGTGGTCATAAAAGGATGACTCCAGATATGCCTCCATGCATGTGCACACATATAAACATTCACAGAAACAGAGAGAGAGAGAGAGAGAGAGAGAGAGAGAGCGAGAAAGAGAGAGATAGGACATTAAGAATGCTCAGGTTCATCACTGTTCATCACTGATCATCATGACCATTTTCCATTGCGCTCCCCACAGAGCACAGGACCAGAATTGCAGTTTGAGCCCATACAGAAGCCTGCGCTACTCATTGACATGCTCTTACAGTGGTGATTTCTGTGACAATTTGTTTTACATGATGAGGTTGCCAGCCAAATGCACAACCTCATATTGGTGGCCTTGTACGACATGCATGAGAGTACAGCGGTCCTATTATTTCTTGTTGTCCGGTAACTGCCCGTGGCAGTGCTCAGGTTAATCAATCAATGTCATCTGAGATTTTCCACCATGGTTCTGTCACAAGTATTGGCTCCAGACTTTCTATAGGTGTCTTTTTTCTCTCCTTCAAACACACACACACATAAGTAAATTGAGGGACAAAAAGAGAGAGATGGGGGAGAAGGGGGAGAGAGAGGAGAGAGAGGCAGGTACCCGTACTCAAGTTGGTCAATCGAAGATCTTACTCCAGGGGTCTGTCTGAAGCATTTGCTGCACGGTCTAAACATGTTTTATTCTCTCTCTCAAACACACATGCCCACACACATACAGAAATAAGTAGAAGCAGAGAGAGAGAGAGAGAGAGAGAAAGAGAGAGAGAGAGAGAGAGAGAACGAACGAACGAACGAACGAACTTTATTTTCAAAGGGTTGAGAATTGGGCACGCAGGCCCGTCTGACATTCTGCCCTTCCTTTCTCTCACCTTTCATACTGAATTCATTTATTCTCATATGCATTTTACATATCAAATTCAAGGAATTCAACGTTGTAAAGTAAAATAATAATATAGCACACTCATATTAACATTAATTACTTATAAGCATGACATAACATATGTTGAAAAGTACAAACATTATCAGAGATAGATAGATAGATAGATAGATAGATAGATAGATAGATAGATAGATAGATAGATAGATAGATAGATAGATAGATAGATAGATAGATAGATAGATAGATAGATAGATAGATAGATAGATAGATAGATAGATAGATAGATAGAACGAACGAACGAACTTTATTTTCAAAGGGTTTAGAATTGGTCACGCAGGCCCGTCTAACATTCTGCCCTTCCTTTCTCTCTTCTTCCATAGTTAATCTATTTATTCTCACACGTATCCTAAATGTTACTTAAATAATAAAATAACAAGAAAGTACAATAAAATAAAATCCCAACATTGTAACAGTACAATAACAGTTACACAAATTTACAGATGCGTATCATAATTTATACTAAACAGGACAAAATTAACTTTAAAACCTACATATGATGTTATGTAATAATAATAATAATAATAATAGCCCCTTCAGTCATAACTGACTATGGGAATGCGCCCCTGAGGTGACAGCGTAATTATTTAAGAACATAACGAAATTAGGGTGGCATATAATCTGCACTCATGATGTATTTGAAAAGTCTGTGATTGAATGAATATGGACTAAGAGTATTTTTTAAGTCGTGTGGAAGAGTATTCCACAGATGAGCAGCAGAAAAAGCTAAACTTTTCTTGAATAAGTCGAGCCTAGGCTTGGGCATGTGTAATTTATTTAAGCGTTGACTGCGTCTTCCGCTGTATTTGAAAATAGGCCACAGATACGTTGGAGCATTCTGTGACAAGATTTTGTGAATAAATTTGGCTTTGTTGAAGAGAAGGCGCTTTCTTAGTGGTAATATGTTAAGATATGTATATGCGTCTACACACTGTGTGAGGTTTTTGTCTGAAATTAGGCGCACTGCACGTTTTTGTAATGAAAAGAGTCTTTTAGTGTTGGACATGGTGCAGCCATCCCAAATTGTGGAACAATAGTCTAGATGTGTTTGTATCTGGGATGTATAGAACATTTTTCGTGTCTCCTCATCTAGGAAATGTTTGATTTTAGCTAACTGGTAAACTTTTTGTGCCGTTTGTTTGGTCAGTGCTTGTACATGCGAATTCCAACTTAAATGTTGGTCAATTATGAGTCCTAGTGTTTTATATTCATTTACATTTTCAATTAAAGAGGTTCCAATGTAGAGCTGAAGTGTTGTTTTCGGCGAGTTTTGTAATTTTTGTCTAGTTGATATTATCATACATTTTGTTTTAGTGATATTTTATTTGCATGCAGTTTTCATTGCTCCACTTAATAAGATTGTCTGTGTCGCTTTGTAATAATATTTCTAGCGTGTTGCAACTTTTATCACTAGTATAAATGGTACAGTCATCGGCAAATAGGTCGCAGGATGAGTGCTCGATGTGTAGTGGAAGGTCATTTATGTAAATGGAAAAAAGTAGAGGGCCGAGAATAGAACCCTGAGGAACACCAGTGTCAATAATAGTTGGGCTTGACAAGGAGTTATTGTACCACACTACTTGCTGTCTGTCGGACAGGAATGATTTAAGTAATGTCACTAGTTTAAAGTTAACTTTCATTGTTTCTAATTTTCTTATTAAAACAGCGTGATCTAACATATCAAATGCTTTCCTAAAGTCTACAAAGATTGCTCCACATATGTTATCGTTATTTATGTTTAGGTGCAAGTTGTCTATCATCTTAGTTAGAGCTGTGTGGCATGAATGCTTTTGTCGAAACCCTGACTGACTGTCAATTAGCAAGTCATTGCTAACTAGGTAATGTAGTGTTGCTTTATGTATGTGTTTTTCTAGTGGTGAGAGAGAGAGAGAGAGAGAGAGAGGGAGAGAGAGGGAAGTAAAAGTGCTCAGATTAGTCAGCTTCATCTGAGTTATTCCTCCACGAATTTGCTCTGGACTATCTATCTACACGTGACTGCTTTTTTTTTTTCGGGTCACATTGTACTTTTTTTCGTACTGATTTTACTTTTAGTATTTCATCCTGTATTTCAAGTTTCAGAAAAATCTCAACAAAAAAAAAAGAAGTTGAATCAGCAATTCTTACTCGGTGATAATAATGCTTGCATTAGGAACTTTCCAAAATCTATATTAACATGAAAGTTATGAAAGTCATGGGGCATGAAATGTCGTATATTTTCGATAGGATAATTAAGATAAATTGTGGCCCCTCCTGAATAGGACTAGAACAGGTGATAGCTCAGTGAGAGATAAGGTAAAGAAATAGAATTTCACAAGTGAAAGGTAAAAATCTGTCCCTGGATTTGAGAGGTAATCAAACCAGCCTATCGATCACGACTGAGATTTCTTTTATCAGACAGTTTCCCATAAATATATTTTTTGATATATTCAACCACTCACATCTACCCACACACAGAGATACGTGACGACAATTAGACGCACGGACGTGAACAAACTATATCTATGGAATATGGATCTTTTGGGACAAGCTGACCGACACACGTAGGTAAAGTTTATGTAAATTTTATTTATCATAAAGAAACTACAACACAACAATATCTTTGAATATCAAAATCAAGTACAATAAACATAGGTTAATGAATTAATTAAAGAGTTAGACTCATAGGTTTAATCCTCCCTCCCTCTGTTGAGACAAGATCCCGTTAGAGCAAAGTTATTAACCCCCAAAAGAGTCAAAGGTTTTCTTCGCTATGGTCTTAAAAAAAATTTCCCTTTTCAGTAAAGAACAGAGTTATACGTTAATCTATTCTGAAAGAAATAAAGGGACAGCATTAGAAAAATGTGCATAACAAAATACAAAATGGGTGTATGAGTTATACAATAAAGAGTTACTCATTCCTGCTTTCATTCTATTCATACAGCAGTGGCCACTGACATTCGTTCTTACCTACAAACTTGATTTTCACCTTCTGGAACAATCTTTAGGACATATACGCATGCACAGCAGATCCCGTGTTCTTTAGGCAAAGATTAACCCCAGCTCTGCAGAGACCGGTTAATTCCAATTCTCCGGGGAGCGTTAACTTCACTGTTTATATTATAGGATTACTGTTTATGTCACTGGAAATCAGTTCAGGTAAGAGATGCCACAGGGCTCACAGTGTCGGAATTCTTGAGATTTTCAGTACTTCGGAAATGTCAGGTTGGTAACTTCTCTCAGTATAAACAACTCATTTGTCACACCACAATTGGTCAAACGTCGGAAATGTTAATGTTTGTAATTTTTCTCGCCACAGGGGCTGAATGTAAATGAGATTATTGGAAAGAAATATAATCTGGCTCGAAAGGCCCAGTTACAGCATTTAGTCGTAATGTCCTTTAGTTCGGTACTCTGTCTCTTTCTGGATGCAACCACAATGACAGACAGGTTTATCTTGAAGACTTACTTACTTAGTCGTTCCCCTTTTACCGCGAGGTGTAGAGGTGAAGACCCAAGTATTTAAGTACAAAAATGTTCTCTCTTATGGTTATTCTCAGATACACATTGAAAAACCGCAGGTCGATTTTGGTCTTGACCCAATTGTGGTAAGTTGGGATTATATAAATATGTATAGGGGACTTAGTGTACTGACTGACATCAGATGTGAAGGTATCTGTATATAATATGTGTGGTGTGTTACAGATGACCTTACTTTGCTACCACATTTAGACCTCAGTCAGACTTATTCTGGAATATTGTGATGACTACGTTGAATGTCTAGGGTTATGATATTGATGAAGTGTAAGTTCACAACAACAACAACAGACAAATAAACACTTTATTTAAGATTCACAACACTTTACAACACTATGACAAGCACATACATATAACACTCTAGAAGACTAGCTTAAGTAAGTCAAGTGTTAACTTTTAAATTATGTATTAATTTCTTTCAAGAATAGATATCCTGATCCAACTACAGAGTGAATCAGGAATCACAATCAAATGCAAACACAATGTCTATGTACAAAATTTATACAAAGGATCTTTGTCCTGACATAGAATAGTATTACAATATGTATGTAGTGTTATGCTCTGGTATTAAGAGGTAATACTGGCTTCTGAAGCTATGTTGTTGTTTGTCATCACGACTTCATGGGTTTGTTAATGGTGGAAATAATCTTGAAGGGTTCACAGTTCTTTTTATTTGTAAACAATAACTGCCCCTCTTGCTTTAGTATTACAGTCAATTTTTAAAGGTGGGTTATACAAGGGTGAGCTGCTCTGGCTGACGAATTCTTAACTTAGGTGTCTGCGGCAGGAAAACTGTCTCCTATGCTCGCTTGCTTCTCAGTTATCTTGAACTACACCACTGATCGATATCTTGGACAAGGAGTCTGCTGCCAGCCTTCTGGATCCAGCAAAACTCAGACCAGGTGCTGCTCTAATACTTCAGTACCACGGTCCCTGAAATAAGAAGGTTGTACCTCCTTCTTCAGAACTAATATATAATATCTATTTCCACACTGAAGTACAGGACATTACAAACACAGAGTTCAGCGCTGTATGCCACTACTAGCTTCTCATGTGACAATATACCAGTATTCCTCTCCCTAATGGTTACAACGCCTCTGCAATTCCAGCTGTACTTCCTTCTATACAATAAGATAGGTGTCATGTTACTAAATGGCAATCCCATATATGCCACTGCAGTTATACTCCTCTCTGACAAGCTTTTACATGGTGGAGCAATATCTAGGCTTTGCCTTCTGTTTGCTACTGAACTACGCACATACAGACACAATTTATCAATTCATATTCAATTTTCATATAATATATACATATATATGTAGGAAATGTGTCTAGCTTACCACAATTCAAGGAAATATACACAAGTACGTTGACTGGCGATGAATTCTGGCACAATTTTGATCTGCCTTATCCCAGGCTTTTATTTAGAAAAATATTAGCTTGCTCGCCACGCACTTGCTTCTCACAAACTATATTTTCAAAACTGGCCCTGAACTGACGCTTCTATTTGCCTATATCGAACGCTCTAACCAATGAGACCATGTTTACAAGAGCCTTTGAAAAAACTTTACCCATCCTACCGTAACCATTAACAACCAACTAGTATTTGCAGTCCGACTAATCCGGTTTCGCCTTACATATTTCTACAGCCAATCAAATCGTATCTAACTGGTTGGCCTCATTTCCCCTAAAGCAGTGTTGTGCAAACAGCCATTATGAGCAAATATGATCTTGTGCTGTCAGACAACCTCACTATAGTATTTTGGCTATAATTTATTAAGTACTAGACCATTTGCGTAACACATAACATATTCTTTGTCAGCAAGTCTTAAGGTACAAGAATATATAAGTTTAATGGGGTTAAGTGGCTTCGTTCAAAATATGTATTATTCTAGGATAGTCGTGTATTTGTTTTTTTATTTTTCAAACCGCCACCTGTCCTGCCTTTTCGACTGTTCTGTCAGTATAAAGTCAGGATTTCAGACGTAAAAGAGTATTGTGTCATGTTTCCTAATAAGCATTCAACATGTTTTTTAAAACCTTACCTCGTATCGTTAGTGTTTTTTATCACTGTCTATTTGAAAAAAAATCAAGCCTGCATGCCTTTCGCGTGGGGTGGCATTACTTTTTAAATCGCGAGGCGACGTGGTAGCATTGCATGCGTTCCTCCGTGCATCTCTCTCTCTCTCTCTCTCTCTCTCTCTCTTCTAAGCCCGTCTGTCTTCTAGGTTAACGTAGTGTATATAATGACATTAATGTAATATTATATCTAGGTCATTAAGCAGTGTGCCTATCAAGGTCGTATAAGAAATACAGTACCAGTTTTATTTTTAGAAACGCGTGTAGTTTATGCAGTAGGCTATTACTATCAAACGTAGAAGCGTTACAGTTATTATGGCGTTCTACAACGCCGGCGTACGCCATTGGGAAAGCACTGGTCTTTACCATTCTTCTTTCTTTCTATTCAATTACTTCGTTAGGCTTTACATGTATTTTCCCATTTATATATGTGGATTAGAATTTTTCACGACACCAATACTGTATAAAAGGAAGAGAAACAAGTACAAATACTTAACCAAAATATTATTATTCTCACTCCTTTCCTACCTCGCGTAAAATAATATATTCACTTCGGTTATTTTACGTTAAATTGAAACTATAAGCTCAGAGCTTGTCTTATCGTTTAAACTCCCGTGAAAAAATTCTAGGTATTTAAAAAAAACGTATCATCATGAATTAGAAATACATATGTTTCGTCAATACTCATTATGAACAGTGCATTACTAGTCGGTTACAATATTCTCTGACTGGTTACTAGCAATTGAATTAAATTTATTTATTAGCTGGAATAGTTTAGCTAGAAATATAATTTATTCTGCTAGCCACTGTAACACAGAAAACCTAGAGAACTAAAAATGACTGACTTCTCTAGTAAATCACTCTGCACAGATATAAACTTAAAACTTAAAATACGGACTTAACATTTAAATCACTCGACAATACTAGTCAATATTATTTACCTCCAAACAGAACTATTAAGACTATTCTCCAACAAAAACTAAGAAACTCTACTCAAACGAGTGATTATAGAATTGCCGCTAGAAGTCTTCTAAAGCTGTGGCAGTACTGGATAAATCTGAGTTAGAAAGATGAGGTATATATATATTAGAGATGAAAGGAGATAGTTAATTATCCCCCGAAAACCAGACCCTACCAGATGTTCTCACCTACGGGAAATTCTACGTTCAGTTTTCGGCTTATACGTAATTCAAAGCCGAAAACCCGGGATCTTCGTTCTCGGTTAGATCAGACATCGGCAATACGCTAATCAGTGGGAGTTTCATTCGTCCCTCTGCTCGTATTCAAGCAAGCAATGTCTTTAGATCTTCCGATTCGCCGTGTTTAATTACTTATCGAACGAACGGATTTAGGGAAAGGTAATAAAGATTTCTCACTTAGGTTCCCAATATCTACTCAAATGTATTCAAATCTGGTCGCTGTCTGATCTCTACAGCGATTTGATCTCTGGCACTGGTGTTAAAATTACAGCTCACGTTAGCTAATAGGTCTCTAGAAAACTCTCATCAAAGAAATTAGCGAACCGCAATACAGTGCGTGCTAAATGAGAAAAGAGGGACAGATTTCTGAGAAATAGGAAGTTTTCTGTTAACCCAACAGGAGTAGGTGAAGCTAGGTAAAAGAAAAATGAAGATAAAGAAAATAAATATATGAAATCAATTATCATAATCTGCCACATGAAAGTACACCCACCTGATAAATGTCTGTTTTATTTCATTAATATTTACTATTAAATATTGCAGCTGTAATTTTAAATATGTAATTACTTAATTACTTCCTCTCTCTCTCTCTCTCGCTCTCTCTCTCTCTCTCTCTCTCTCTCTGTGTTTGTGTGTGTGTAGCAAGATCAATTTGCTGGAGAGGTTGTGATGGTAAAAGATCAGAATGATAGATATAGATGTGTTAACCGTGTGAGGTCCAGCTATGTAAGACCTTGAGTCTAGTGGTTGATGAAGACGTGTTCTCAAGGGACCTAACGCTACCTCTCAAGATCTCACACGGTGTTGTAAATTAACTCTAATGTATGGTGTTTGATGTGGCTAGTGTCTAGGGGATGGAATGAAATGATGGTACATCAAAACAACACAGTATAAATCTCGAATAGAATCTTAATAACTCTGTGGTTTAAGTTTTCAATTAGGAATATTTTTTTATACAATTTTATTGTGCCTGTCCTGCAATCTCTTTTGGACAGGTCTTTTAAAACTGAAGAAAATGTATGTTACACTAAGAAAGTGAACTGAAAATAAGGACTCTTGGTCCAACAATAATACTATTAATATTAAAATGTTCCGTAAGGTGTTTCACAGACTGTTAAGTAATAATTAATAATGTGAGTCAGGTATTGGAGAGACTGTTTATGTCATCATTTCGCCGAGAGTTTATGTTAATGGGTAGGGAAACAGTTTTCTCCAGATAAAGTGTCAGATTGCCCAGATTGTGGCACATAACCTGAAATTTCCTTCGTGAAGATTCAATCGTTGATAAGGCTCTGTAAAGAACATCAGCTCTCAGAGCTCCACTTGACAATTATTATACAGAATACGCTGTACTGGAGACGTTACTGTCTTCAACTCGTACTTCAGCTTTCCTGTCACCGGCTGGAAACAGGAAACAAAACCCTGCAACATAAAAGACACCCTGTCCTTTTCATAGCTGTTATATTCTTCCCTTTACTCTCTACCTGATATGATGGGGTTCAGCCTCGTGTGCATACAAGTGCACCAGCCCCTAATTTATACGAACTCACATCACATTGTGACCACACCTCAGGTCCATATGGCAGATACGCCACTGTCATTTTACATAGTCTTCTTCAACACAATTTAATAGGAGTATGTACATCTCCTTATATGCATAAGTGATTTTCTTCTATTACAAAATATAAACGCTCCATGCAATTACAAGTGTTCAGTGAACACAGAGGCTGGCTATTCTACTTTAGTCTTACAATAATTTTTAATTACAACAATGCAATATTCAAACATAAATCAAATAGGTATACCCAAACTGTCTCTTTAGGCATGTCATACACTTTCCCACGTTTTGCCTTTGCACATATTACATAATAATATAGATATTCTTCTTACCAAAATTCAATGAAATAAACACAGGTGCGATGAATGACACAAATTCAGCTTTGCTGCTGGCTAGACTATGACAATACTTTTTAGTTTTTGTTTTACAAATAAAAGTCAAACTTCTAGGATCACATCGACCTGATTCAGGAACAGATGTTCTACAAATGGCGAAAACCTATCTGTTTTCCATAATATAAAATGCATTGGCCAATCAGATTGGAAGACTAAGCTTTTCAATTTGAATTTGAAAATAAAGCCAAAATTACGGCCCAATTTCAAATGTACGTCGGTCACATTTTGGCATTAAAAGTTAAAAACAGTCTTGGTTTTAGACCTAACAAGTTCTGCCTCTCACTCACTTCAAGATTTCCACTGCCAAAATATATTTAATTTTAGGGCCATCCCATAATATCTCTCCCTCTTTCTACCCCCCTCAATCAGATTACATGTACCTTGGCTTGTCTCATTTCCCCTAACGCGTCCAAAAAGTCACCGTTAGTGAATGCAAAATGAATGCAAAAACTCCAGTCTGTTCGTCTGTATGTACGAACCAATACCGTCTTTTGTCAATAACTTTCTTATTATCTGGGGAATTTTGTATTTTTAAACATATTATTTATCAGGAGATCATAAGCTATAAAACTAACCAACTTTGATGGTCCTAGTATTGCAAATAAAGAATTCCATATATTTTCCATGTGAGTTTCAATTTCTAATATTACATAAACACGCCATCTCTCTCCCCGCTTTCCGTGTAGTTCAATTCCGAAACAACAAGTCTGTGACGTCATAAAATGTACCAATTTGCAGACAGAGCGAGGCGTGTGTGTTTCTACCAGTCACTCTGCGTGCTTATGGAACGAACAAATATTGGACTTAGTGTCGAATTTTTCCATCTGCTGCTAACAATATCGCCCGCGTTTGCCAACAATTTTGCGTGTTTCAACCACCTTGTGTCAAACGTCTCCTTCTAAAAATACACTTGCCTGTCTCCTCCTTTTTCCCTCTTTTGGTCCGACACAAGGCTAATTCCGTCAAAATTTTTACCGCTATTTTCAAGGTCACTGGCAAACGATAGTACACTCACACTACGGTTCTGTCTTGCAAAAATTTAGCGCGATGACTGGCGTGGGGAAAGAAGACGCGTTACAACCCAACTATTTGTATTTCTACCTATCTTACTTTTTACTTACAAATAATAATTTTATCGGTGTATCAATGTAATTTTATCACAGTGTGTATATGTTATATTACAGAAAGCAATGTTAATGTTGAGGGCGCATCATGGGGCATAGCGATTGTGTAAAAGTAAATTAGGAGAGATCGCTCTGCACCATGTTGTGCCTCACCAAAACAGACACAAAATAAATATGGTCATTAACTATGACTACGGAGAGTAGTGAAGAATGACGTAGAGGACATAGTTACGTGAGATATTCAACGGTGTCCGCTTGTGTGGCGTTGTCCACTTATCCATTTGTAGAGAATTCTAATTACAAAGTATATATAAGATATAGATTTCGAAGCAGAAATCAAGTGTGATGTTAATTCATTATGGGGCAAACTCATCTTATAAGGATGTGTGAAATTCAGGGTAAGAATTAGGCTGATTAGCCAAAAGAGATGTTTGAAGACATGTCAAGGTTATTATAACCGGTATTCAAAGTTATGAACGTTGAAGAAAATATATGTAATTGCCGACCAAATGAAAGTGGGCAAGAAGGCACCGAATATAAATAATATGAACATTGAAGGAAAATTATAATGTGTTGAGAAGGAGTCGCATGAATAAAATAAACGGACAAAAGTATAAATATGCTATACAAGCACCAAGAGATTAGTCTTGATAGCGTGAAGAATTTTACAGAGATGTGGATTCATTTATAAATAGGAGTTTGAAGAAAAGAAATCGATATAGTTAAATGAAGATGTCAAACTGTATCAGAGCAATGTGTCGCTCATAAACGTTTTATGTGATAAATAAAGTTGAAAGTCGTTTGAAACAAAAGTCTTCGAGGAATGATTCAAAGCTGGGATTATAAGTTTGAATATATGAACAGTTAACATTTTATGACAGGGAGTCCATATTCGAATCTGAATATAAAAGAAGAACGATTATTCAAAAAGTTGTGGCCAGAGTTTTGGTGGCAATACTTCTACTAAAATAGAAAACCCTAGACAACATTCAGACAACGAAGGAAATGTTCTTAACAGTTAATATTAATTTATTTATTGTTAAAGTTAAGAATGTTTTAATTTGAAAACTATTTTGAGGCAATCATGAAAGTAACGGTTGTTACGGTTTCATTTGCGTATTTCAAGTAGCTGGAATATGGTGTCCAGGCTGTCTAGGGTAGATGTTTAATTTAAGTCCAACTTTTGCAAAGTCCTCAAAACGTAAGGCTAGTCTTAAACAGTAGAAAACTTCATAATGCCTGATTGACGTTTGATACAATACATATTTTAATGAACGAAACGTAGCTCCTCAATGAATGCATCCATAAAATAGACAATGGCAATCTCTAGCCCGTCCATAAAATCAGTCTATCGTTATGTAGACTACGGCAACAATGTCAGAGGCATCTTGCTGAAGTATTTAATATAATATTTCTCACTCATTCCTCTCCTTTCAGCACTGACAAGTCCGTATAAATATAATCACGCTTAGGCTCCAACTGTAGGACAACATAGCTGATGTGAAGATCATAAAACTCTATAACAAGAGTACACTTTTTGGAGCTCGTTCAAACTCGACTTTCTCACACAGAGAATACACAGCCAAAGAGACAGAACTACAGTTCAAATCTTCGATCTGAATCCGGCAACGAATCGTCTGCTTAAAATCAGCAGACTATGTGACGTACTTCCGGGGTAGTCTGGGCAACGCTTTATCAACAATGAAATGAGTACATAAAAGCTGTCGAGTGCGATAGCGCCTGTTATGAATTAAGTCATAACAACGGTTTACATCGGAATAAAAGAAGAGAAAAGAACACATCAAAAGTAACATCAGGCCAAAAAAAAAATAAAACAGTTGATCAAGGGCGCATTCCCATTAGTCAGTTATGATTGAAGGAGGCTACTTCATATCGCAATCATACAATCTACAAGACAGAACCTCCCATTATAAACCCGTGTGGCCATACAGCGGATGTGTAATAATTGAGAGAGAGTTGTATTTTCGTCTAGTTCGTTTCACTACCCGAAAGTAGGCAGTCAGATCATGTAGAGTTAATTTTTACCAATTAATGATTCTCCACTGTGTTGAAGAATACATAGGATGATGATGTTACATTCAGATGTATAGTCCTCACGCTAACATCAGCTGAACCAAATCAAGCTTTATTTACACAAAGAGTCAAATTCAACCCAACATTGGATGGCAGACATTCACTTGGTGGCACTTTTTTATTAAAATGACTGCTGTACAAAATGATACTGGCATTTTTCCTTTCTCTCCTTTATATCGTCGGTCACTACTTATGTCCGTGGTTAGACACTGTTCGAGTATCTTGGGGTATCTATATTTAGACTGGTCTAATACCAGGGCTGACAGTTTATACCAAGTCTCTGACTCCTAATATTCTCCACAGTCTCTTATTTTCTGTGCTGTATAAAAGTTCACCTTATTCTACACGATTGTATATTTACTTGCTAGTTTTGACATACCTGTAAATTCTTGCCTTGGGCTGACCATAAAAAAAAAAAAATACTTGACTGGCAACACTGCCCTTCTTGCTCCATGAATAACTAAACACCATAGCAGAAACCTGCACCTACATCTATCAAAATGGCTACATGGAACGGCTTGATGGCTGTGTAACCGCGTATACCGTAAGTTTTCAGATACAGGCTATATTAACATATAAAATAAATTTTTATAGAAACAGAAGATTAAAAAAGTCTTGGCGCAGATGTTTAATTAAACTAGGTTAGCTTCGAAAAGCCACGCATTATTTTAGGCTAAGCTTCGCTTCGTAACGCCAAGCATTGGTCACGTGATTTTCCCACCAATGGTTAGGCTGAGTCTTTTTTCCCCGGAATGAACAAGAGACGAAGCCATTTTTTTTAGTCAGTAATGAATTTAGAGCGGTGGAGACAAGACGTAATTCTCTTTGCTCAGTGATATTCTATAGAGGAGATTGACTTCGCACAATTAAAGCAACTGTGTAATTTCGAAACGTAGAATAATTTGTTTGTGAATTCATGAAAACTGTAAGTATTGCTAAATACTGAATGCAATAACTGTTAGAGCCCACAGTCATAACTGAAACGGAGCTACGCTCGAAAACTGGGTAAAGAATTGTAAACCCAGGCATATATCTGAACCTTTTACCAAGAATGAAGGTCCTTAAGCTGAGAGAAAGTCAAACTAAGGAATACTAATGAATAAGAGAAAGTTTGGCTCTTCATTGAAATGAAGAGATAAGAAAAACGTGAAATCTAGACCACATTAACAAATAAACGAAGGAACACTAGAAGGATAGAGGAGCCACGCCATGTTTTAGCAACTTGAAAAGATTACGAGATGCAATAAGGAATATTGCATCATTAAAATAATGCATTGACTTTTTATGCTTGTTTATTTAATGTCAACATGCTATTATGCAAATTTGGTGTGGTTACCATTTGACTTAACCCAGTTCTTGTTGGAAATTGAATAAACATTTGTTTCATTGAACACAAATGCTGTTGACGAATCATATGTTTGCAGTTAGCCATCATACCAATTATTAAAGGATCATGCCAAAGCTAATCGTTGCAGGTGCAACACAAATAATAACCATATGCTCTAAAAATAAAACATCATAGAGGATTGTCCCCGAACCTGGTAAATTCCTGTAAGTCTGTAGAGAGAAATCATCACCTCTAGCAGGCTTGCTAGTAATCAAAATCTAATACTCTCGAGTTAAACAGCAACCCCCACTACCCTGCCCGGCCACACATCTCAATTTGGTGCCGTATGACCAGTCCTCTAAAAAAGAGCAGAAGCGAAGATGGATCAATTAATGGAAAATTTTCAACAGCTTGGTGTGGACCAACAACAACAACAACAACCACAGAACCAACCTGTAAATGCACAACCGTTGCAGCCCCCAGTCAATCCAAATATGGAGGAACCCACATTGATAGCGCTACAGCGCCTTACTGAGAACTTAGAAAAGAATAGCAATTATGCAAAATTATCCCAAGTTAGGTCCATAGTACAACCATTCGAGGGAGATAAGAAGAAATTCAGGAGATGGTTGGCCGACATAGACAAATTTGCGGCAATAGCAGAAACAACAAATGATGAAGAGAAAAAGAAAATCGCTCTGTTAGGTTCTGATTCGTACGTGACTGATTTTTTAAGAAGGAGGTCCCAGCAGTACCCCACAGAAACCTACGAGTCCCTAAAAAAAAGAGCTCACCCAGAGATATGGGGAAATAATAGACAAAATGCATGCTTGGTCAGTCCTTAGAAGCATGAAACAGGAAAGAGATGAATCGGTACAACTTTTTGGAGATCGATTCCTCAATATGGCAGAAGAGGCATTTTGCGGAGAAATCCCTACCACACCTGATGTAGAAATACAGTTAGTGGGGATATTTGCCGATGGCCTTAGAGCGGAAAATATCAGAAGGCATCTTATTAGAAAAGACACCAAGACTATTGCTGAAACAATCCAAGCAGCAATACAGGAGGAAAATCTTCACCGAAGGTTCCAACAAAGAGCAGGTAGGGAACCCCGACCAGAATATAGGGACTATGATGAGCATGAGCCTATGGAAGTTGACCATACCAGGAGGCAATGGACTCGCCCACGAATACGTGATGATAGACCCCGCAATTATAGACCCCCCACACAGAGGCAAAACGACGTCAATAATGTCAATACAAACGGATGCTTTACATGCGGTAGGCTCGGACATGGTTACAAGTCCTGTAGAGCAAATTACAATCATGCACCACCCAGAAGAGGAGGTTACCAACCACAACAACCCGCACCACCCCCACGTGATTACACCAGAAATCAGTATACCAGAGGCGCACCTCAACCCCTCATGCGTCAGGGAAACGGCCGCGCCACTCACTAAACAGGACCGTTAGTGAGGGCAACAATCACAGAAACTGGTCCAAAACAAAAGAAACAACACAGAACAGAAATTGTCAAGTGGGCCCATCCAGTAAAATACAATATGAAGAAATGTTGCATGATGGAACTAAAATACATCCGGACCCCAGTTCCTGCATCATGTCTATACAGGGCCAACAATATAGGGCACTGGTAGATACAGGAGCATCCATCAGCCTTATTAGGTTCCAGCTGTTCAAGAGGATCCAACACTTAGTACGATTTCAACCGTCCAAAACACACCTAGCTTCAGTCACGGGACAAAGACTAAATTCAGTTGGGACAGCATGGCTAAAATTTTCCTTAGGCGAAACAAATTTTGAACACCCATTTGTCATTACTAAAGGAATGTCTAGAAATCTTATCCTAGGGAGAGATTTTTTTAACAAACACAAAGTTCGAATATACTATGACCTCCACAAAATCAAAGTCAACAATACGTACATAGATCTCCAGGACGATATCCACATAGCGTCTTTAGTAAGGATTACAGCTCCCATAACGGTGGCTCCAAACTCCCTGGTCATAGCAAAAGGCAGAGTAAAAAATTCTGAGTACATAACACCAGGGCAATCAATTCAAGTACAGCCCCTAGCAGAAGAAAGCATTATTGATGACCCATTGTTGCAAATTACAGAGGGAATCGCTGAAGTCTCGAAGTCCAGAGATTTCCCCATCATGATATTGAATATGTCAGGAAAAAAACTACCACTATAAAAAGAGGCACAGTTGTAGCGCAAGTGGATACGTCAACAATAAGACAAACCAAAACCAATAGAGACCATCCACAAATTGTCTCAACCACTCCCACTGGACATAATGCACGAAATCGCAGTACAAATAACCATAGTACACGGAAAGTAAACAGTTATAAGGCAGAAAAAGGCAGTAACATCAGTCACAGTCATGTTACACCACAGCATACCCTACCCAGATGGCAGAAACGAACCAGTCCATACATAAGAAGAGAAAGGCCACAGTATGAAAATGACTATAATTACTCATTCTTGCGCCCCAGCACACCAAGAGAAAAGATGAAGTGCTGTATATCACAGAGTAACAGAGAAACAGAAATTGTCTTGCCAGGAGGATATCCAAAGCGACAAGACAGTGATACATGCCCCATGGAGTATCAATATAACTCAAAAACAGGTGGATATGATAAAGTCCCAAAACCAATTGAAATTTCCGAAGAAAAGGAAGAATTCTTATATGACTATACCACAGGAGGATACTATAGCAGCAAAGTTGGAAACAGAAAGAATGAAAAATTTTCGCCCAGGGAAAGAAGACAGCCCTATAGCACAAACAGAAGAAATACAGTAACGTACGCGGATAAGCGCAGTTACGACAGAAATAATCAGAAAAAATGGCACAACAACGACTACCCCAGAAATATAATAAGAAATGAATATACAGTAAATGCAGTGACAAATGGAAATGCACACAGTACATGGCAGAGGAGACAGTACCAAGCACAGCCCAATGAACGGCAAAGAACTACGCAAAAGAAAGCCACATACCAGGAGCAGAGATTTTCACAAGATGCAAGAAAAATGTCCCAAAATTATGGGAATGAAACGGAGGCATCAAGACAGACCAGAGATATCATAGCAGATCATAAATACAGAGAGAGAATAGCTCAGTTACTTGCAACCCTGAATGCCACAGAAGATAATAAGCAACGTTTGAAAACGTTTGTAGAAAAGCACCAAGATGTATTCGCACTCAATGACATGGAATTAGGCAGAACTAACACTGTCACAATGGACATTCAAACAACCACAGAGGAGCCAATACATATGAAACCCTATCATACGCCCTTGAAAAATAGAGAACTCGTGGAAAGGTCTATAAATGAAATGCTACAGGCAGGAATCATCGAAAGATCCCGTTCCCAATGGTCCTCACCCATAGTGATCGTAACAAAGAAAGACGGCTCCAGTCGCTTTTGCTGCGACTACCGTGCCCTTAACAAAATCACAAAAGTCATTTCCTACCCCCTCCCCAGGATAGACGATCTACTTGCGACGTTAGGAAAGTCTACATACTTTACCACACTTGATGCAAGGTCAGGCTTTTGGTGCATCCCCATGACACCTGAGGCAAAACAGAAATCCACATTCTGTTCACATATGGGAAGTTTTTTTTTTTTTGGAATGTTATGCCATTTGGTCTAAAAGGATCTCCAGCAACATATATGTCACTCATGGATGAAGTGTTAAAGGGTCTACATCCATTTGCCCTGGCATACATAGACGATATCCTGATACATACCGCAGGCACGATGGAAGACCACCTCCGCAAGGTTGAAACAGTGTTTGATAGACTCAGGCATCACCAAATAAAGTTAAAACTGTCGAAGTGTGAGTTTCTAAAGACAGAAACAAAATATTTAGGCTTTGTCATCAATAGACATGGCGTCAGACCTGATGAAGATAAAGTCAAAGCCATAAGAGAAATGCCTAGCCCCAAGACGGTGAGACAAACACGCTCATTTATTGGTACAATAGGGTACTATAGACGCCACATCATCAATTTCTCCAGAGCAGCAGAGCCTTTGATAGCCCTTACCCGCAAGTATGCACGCTTCAAATGGACAGAAGACTGCCAGAGATCCTTTGAGTATCTAAAAAATGCCCTAACCACCATCCCACTGCTTGGACATCCAGATATTTCTCAGCCCATGATACTATACGCCGATGCCTCAGATAACGCAATTGGTGCTTGTTTGGTCCAACCTGTACTAGAAGATGAAACACCCATCCTACCAAACATTCCAAATGAGAAACCCATTGCATTCCTATCCCACGCATTGTCAAAGTCACAAAAACGGTGGACCACCACTGAGAAAGAAGCATATGCTATTCACTATGCAGTACAAAAGTTTGACTTTTACGTCAGAGGAACTAAACTCATTATAAGAACTGATCATCAACCTTTGGTTAACTGGCTCACCAAAACACAAGAACAGCCAAAGAAGTTACAGACATGGGCAATGAATTTACAGTCCTACGACACCACTATCGAACATATCCCAGGCGAAATGAACACCTGTGCAGACCTCTTATCCAGGATTAAATATGATGATGAAACTGAAGTGAAAACAAATAGAGTCAAAAATGATGGCACATCCTCAGAGATTGACGATAATGCTAAAGAAATTAATGAAATTACTTCATCAAGTCGAAGAAGTACCTCAGATTCCGCCACTCAAGTAGAAGAAGAAAGCCAAGAGATGTTTGACATGAGAGTAGAACAAGCGAAAGATGCAGAAATTGTCAAGCTGCTCACATACGTGAAAGAAAACCCAACAAAAAGTAAAGATTTTACAGTACACCCAACGGATGGAATTCTATACTATATTGATCAGAAACAAGAAGGGACACTAAGAAAAGTCATTCCAGCACATCTAGTCCCAGAAGTATTGCTACAGTTTCATGATAACAACGGGCACATGGGAAGAGACAAAACAATTGATGTCATAAAGAAAAGGTATTATTGGCAAACTTTCTACAAGGACATTACAGAATATGTAGCCACCTGTAGAACATGTAAATTGAGAAACATGAAGCCACATTTAATTCCCCTTCAAGAAATGCAACCTTCCCATTACCCCATGCAAACAGTGAGCATTGACTTATCAGGTCCTTACCCACTCACCCAATCAGGCAACAAATACCTCCTGCACATAGTTGACCAATACTCTGTTTGGCCAGAAAGTTACCCACTCAGTGATGCCACATCGCAGTCCATCACGCAAATTTTTTTACAAGAATTCATTCCCAGGCATGGCTGTCCAAAACGAATCATTTCAGACAACGGTAAACAGTTTATAGGTAACCCATTTAAAGCCACCTTACACCAGCTGAATATTGAGCATACTACAACCACTTATTATTGCCCAAATGCAAATGGCAGAAATGAACGCATGCACGCCACCCTACATGATATTATTAGCAAATATATCAAGGGGAACCACCAATACTGGGACCTATACATTAACCAAGCTCTTGAAGCCATCCGAGTAAACGTGAACGATACCACAGGAATGTCACCCTTTCTCATGCTATACGGAAGAGAACCAAACTTTCCGTTAGACAACCTACTTCGCCCACAAAGAAAATACATGGGAGAAGACCCCATCGAAATAATCCTTCAAGAAAAGTATAAAGCTCACCAGATTGCACAACGAAATACGCAGAAGGCATTTCACAAGAAACAGAAACAACATGATAAATCAGCCAAGCTACCAACATACAAAATAGGAGACAGAGTATACTACAAGAAACATGTACGCAGTTCAAAATTCGATGACCGATGGTTAGATGGCTACAAAATCATGAAACAAACTACGCCTGTAAACTTCATTATTTGGAATGAAGAGAAACAACACCAAACAAAAGCTCACGTAAAACAAATAAAAATTGATAATCACCGGCCCATTCCGCCTCTGACGACAAATACAAGACCAGTCAGAAAAGCCACCCTAAATTATAATCCATCCAGCACAGATTCGTCTGACATATCAGAGTCAGAGACGACAGACTCTGAATTTTACCAAGACGACCACATACCCAGACCACCCACAGATGAAATACATCGAGCAAGACAACAACGAGACTCGTCCGAAAGCGAAGAAGATATCCCACCACTTGAATTGCGTAATCGACTCCAGGACAGAGACCTGCGCATTAGAAATGAAGAAATAATGCCTCAGACGTCACACGATGACAACAACCAAGCACCTTATATCCACACTCAAACTTACTCCCGCAGTGATAAATCGTCAGCTGATACCTATCACACCCCCAGTTCAGGCAGTTCTAGTTTTAACACTAGTGAAAACCAAACACTGCTATACCACAAGAACAAGATTGCTCGTTCAAAACAATCAGATCCTGAAGAAACTATACCCAAGCAGATTGTTGAACCATATACCAGCGATCTTTATGGAGACGAAACAGAACAAGACAGCATAGCTTTGTCAGACCCCAACGAACATAATGACAGAAAAATGGTAGAATTATACCAACAAGAAACAGACATTGATACAGCTAGTTCCATTGAAACCAGTGATGCGGATAGTACATTATTTGTACCAGTCAGCTCCAGCGTCAAACGCGCCTATAAAACAGAATCTGATGACTCAATCCCTAGCAACAAAATTCCGCGTATACAGCACAACTATATCAGACGAAAGATTCTGAAGAAACGCAATCATGTTCCAAAACCAAGCCGAGAAGTGTTAGCCTCATCTCAACTAGTCAAAAACAACAGTGTGCAAATTACTGTGCCCATTGTAACCGGTGCTAACGTTCAGCACAACCAGGTCAGAAGAAAAATCAAGGCGAAACATATACCTGCCTCAAAACCAACAGATGTTCCAGCCATACAAACCCCTACCACAGTGAAACCATCACCGCAATCAAAAGATGTTAAGCCATCACCGCATTCGTCAATGTCCTCAGTGTCCCAACAATCAGCAAAAATGCAGTGTCGTCGCCTATCACACCCGTCACCACTGCTACTCAGTATGATGCTCGCCTAAGCAGTCGGGACATTGCAAGGTTAGAGATGGCAGAGAAACTGAAGGAACTACTAAAACTTTGCTGAGACACGCCCCTCAAGTCTTCAATGTACATGCCATCCCATGTACCGTCACCGCGAATGTGCACTTAATTTTTAACAATGTACTAACTCTCCCCATGTACTCTATTTTCAGTCTTGGACAGTTCAAATGACTTGCTTACAGACTAAGATGTCAAAGCCTCACTGAGAAAGTTATTTTTTCCAGCCTTAGAATAATGATGCCCAGAAAGAAATCAAGACCAGCCCACGGAGGATTCTAGTTAGACATTTTATTTGGATTATTGAAATAAAGATGACACAGATGATACAATGTTCTTTGTTTACAGACACCCTTATTAGTCAGACAGTTTTTGATATTCAGAATGTTACACAACTTTACCTATAACACATGTGTCATACTATTCTGTTGTAACATTGATCTCTACTTTTGAAACGAATCATATTCCATGTTTCATTCACCAGACTTCTTGTCCTTGCAGATCCAGAGTCCTGTATTTTCATGCAGACACTGTACACCAGTAGTTTTGTTTTCTTACCCCATACTAATATTTCTTTGATCTATATTATGCTAAACTCCTTTATATCTATCACCTTGATCAATCATACTGTTCATACTATGACATCTCTCAACAGCACATAATTCATACCCAAAACTAGTATTGTAGGTTATGCTATTTTTCTCCACAGGATTATTTCAAATGTACATTATTATTTTAGACCCAGATGTATATTAGTACTGTCAAAAATTTTACTGCCTATCACAAATACCCCAATGACATTTGCGCATGCTGAATTTCTGCAAATGAAGAATCCCTTGAGAGCATTAGTATATGCTAACCCCAGATTGAACAAATTGCACCTATTTGTTGATGATGCCTTTGCCCATGTTAAAGAAATAGCATTTGCACATGCTGACCTAGCAAATGAAATACCCCATTACCGCATGATAACCACTAATGACACATGAGATGAAGAAGCAACAGGTTATGTATGATGAAGATGACATTTTATATTAAGGTGAAACTTTATGTTGTCACAGCTGAGATTTTGTTGAAATGTTGATGCACAAAATCCCCCACATTAACATTGGAGGAGGAATAATCTTAGTCTTTCGTGGTTACGAGATAAGACAAGGATATAATAGAATATTTGATGAATACCATGGAACAAATCAGAGCAGATGATTGTTGCACATATGAGGACCATATTTGAAGTCATTATTGAAGGATTATCAGTAGACAAGAGACATAAATGAATTATGATAATCCCATGGAACCACAGGTACTAAGGACACAAAATGGAGATTAAATAATGGAGAAAAAAAATAATGACTGAATAATTGCTACACCCAGAGGTAAAGGAAATAGAGATACATCCGCATTTTTGGAGAAGATATTTTTTTTTTTTGATTTTTGCTCATTGCCTTTGTAATATGAACATTGTTGTATAACAAATGACTATTCCTTATCACGAATTACAGAATGTTGTAAGATAGTTAGAATAAATTGACAATGTACTATACTCATAACATACCCAGAATTACAGGAGAGAAAATAAATAAATGGTTGATGAAATTGGACATACTGAGATTTGCTCACCCCGAGGATATTGGATAAGAAAATAACGTTATCCCAAGGACAGACATGTCACAGATATAGTACATGGACAATTAATAAGGATATATTTCCAGTACAGAATAAGAGGAATAGGAAGGATCCACATTTTAAAATATTGGAGCACCATGAGCGATGAATTGGACTTATAAAGGAAATGGAAATGGTACACTGTATGCAAGGATAACCAGAAATAATATGGTTAAATAGTAGTCAGAGTGCAAGGAACTTTGTCTTATAAGAATATTGTAGATTCCTCACGATCAATTGAATATTTTTTCTTCCTTTCTATGTCACATTTTTTGAGTGATGACCCCAAAATTTTTTTTCATCTCATATTGTCAAAAGTTCTTACATCTCAGTTAAATGTTTCCATAAATAATTGTTTGATGTGTTTTGCATAAATGTATTGCTAGATAAGGTACATAGGGAGTTACTAAGGATGAATTCTCAAGATAACAGGAGGACTAGAATAGATACAATGATATTGGTACACCATAAATGATACATTGGTGTTAAAAAAAAAAAAAAAAAAGGAGACAAATATAAATTGTATACAAGGATGCCTCGAGAGTGACAACATGGATACATATTGTCAAAAGTATAAGCAGTTGTCTTAAAAGAGAAAATAAAGTAATACGGAACCCAATGTAGAAAATTCATGATGATTTGGAAACTATATTTTTCTTTTCCCTTATATTTCATAAAATGATAGTAACACATTCGTCTGTTGGTTGCTGAATAATTTGATGTTTGAAAATTGATGTATGGTAAGTCAAAGAAGATCGTTGAAGAATAAATATATATATAAAATAATATTTCTAGGGAAGAGTTCACAAAAAAAAAAAAAAAAAAAAAAAAAAAATACTGTATTGACAGAAAAGAAGGAATGATTAGAAATAACTGACTAATGGACAGGATCACCACCAGACGTACGGATATTAGAGACAAACATCACATATTTAAAAAAAAAAAAAAAAAAAAAATGTAATATAGAACATTTTCTACAGTGACGGACTTAGAACGAGTTTATACACTTACCATTTGGAAAATGTCTATAACAAGGAAACATACAAATAAATAAATAAGGATAAGCCATGAGGTTTTAATGCTTTTATTGTGAAAAATGATTACTTATAAAAATGATGCTGGTTGTATTATCGTATGATAAATATGCATATTATGTTTAGAGATGTTTTCTACATGTAATAATGAGCAAGTGGCTCATTCACTAGAAAAAAAAAAAAAAAAAAAAAAAAAAAAAAGATTTTTTTAGTACTTGCAGGCTTTTAATATGGAGCAAATAACAGTACAGAAAAGAGATAACACCCCCACCACATCCAAGAGAATGTAATCAACTATATTTTTGAATGAAATGTAATAGATTATGATAATCCAGCCAAGTTCTGCAAATAAGATAGTTTATTGTTCATTCCCCAGTGTTGCCACTCGTCACATTTTTTTAGTGATGACCTTATGAGTGTTTTGCAGATTTTGTTAGGCAGTGTTGCCAATTTGTAAATTTGGTGAAAAATATTATGATGTGATGAATAAGTTACACTTTTTGAAGTTGATGTCCACTACTAGTTTTTTTTACATAGCAGACGACCTCATATAGACATAGGACCCCAGTATAGGAATTAAATTAAATTTTTTTGGAAATATTTTTTGGACTTAGAAAAATTTTTGAACTTTAAATTTTTCTGAAAATTTTTTTGAACTTAGAAATTTTTGGGGATGGATTTTTGTTATTGATAGTACTCAAATGTCTCCCTACGGGATACATTTGCAGGGCCCCGGGATCTGTATGTAACCGCGTATACCGTAAGTTTTCAGATACAGGCTATATTAACATATAAAATAAATTTTTATAGAAACAGAAGATTAAAAAAGTCTTGGCGCAGATGTTTAATTAAACCAGGTTAGCTTCGAAAAGCCACGCATTATTTTAGGCTAAGCTTCGCTTCGTAACGCCAAGCATTGGTCACGTGATTTTCCCACCAATGGTTAGGCTGAGTCTTTTTTCCCCGGAATGAACAAGAGACGAAGCCATTTTTTTTAGTCAGTAATGAATTTAGAGCGGTGGAGACAAGACGTAATTCTCTTTGCTCAGTGATATTCTATAGAGGAGATTGACTTCGCACAATTAAAGCAACTGTGTAAGTTCGAAACGTAGAATAATTTGTTTGTGAATTCATGAAAACTGTAAGTATTGCTAAATACTGAATGCAATAACTGTTAGAGCCCACAGTCATAACTGAAACGGAGCTACGCTCGAAAACTGGGTAAAGAATTGTAAACCCAGGCATATATCTGAACCTTTTACCAAGAATGAAGGTCCTTAAGCTGAGAGAAAGTCAAACTAAGGAATACTAATGAATAAGAGAAAGTTTGGCTCTTCATTGAAATGAAGAGATAAGAAAAACGTGAAATCTAGACCACATTAACAAATAAACGAAGGAACACTAGAAGGATAGAGGAGCCACGCCATGTTTTAGCAACTTGAAAAGATTACGAGATGCAATAAGGAATATTGCATCATTAAAATAATGCATTGACTTTTTATGCTTGTTTATTATGCTATTATGCAAATTTGGTGTGGTTACCATTTGACTTAACCCAGTTCTTGTTGGAAATTGAATAAACATTTGTTTCATTGAACACAAATGCTGTTGACGAATCATATGTTTGCAGTTAGCCATCATACCAATTATTAAAGGATCATGCCAAAGCTAATCGTTGCAGGTGCAACACAAATAATAACCATATGCTCTAAAAATAAAACATCATAGAGGATTGTCCCCGAACCTGGTAAATTCCTGTAAGTCTGTAGAGAGAAATCATCACCTCTAGCAGGCTAGCTAGTAATCAAAATCTAATACTCTCGAGTTAAACAGCAACCCCCACTACCCTGCCCGGCCACAGCTGGACAACGTAGTTTTCTGCACAATACAGAAGACAACCACCCCCAGTGGCCTATTCGCCGTAGTGCACCATCCAAGCTAGCGTTCACCACTAAACAAAAGGTTTAATACAACAATAACTTTCGCTGGGCTCTTTTTACTTCGCTACCTCGCGTTCCCAAAATCAGACTGACTTAATCTCATTCCCGATTTAACATTCCCCCGTTTTCTCCTAAAATGTGTTCACCTTCGCAACACTTTCTCGTGCATGTTTATTTTGATTACTCATCAAAACCTTTCTAGGGACGTAATTTAAAATCATCTCCCTTTGCTGATTAAGCACAAAACCCATACAATCTTCTTTAATCTTATTACTAAAACATTACTATGCAAATCAGATACACCATAATTGAGAACTCACATGAAGTACTAAACCAAAACACCAAGCTACATCTCCCAAAAAGGGGTTTACGGAGTTACCTCCCTTCCCTCAAAACACTCTTCTGCTCATTTCACTTCCCCTTAACAAAGACATATAGTCTATTAACAACTCTATTTAACTTTCTTAAACCATTTTTCTGTACTCTCTTTAATTTTTAAAGTCCCAAGCTACCAATTACAGATACAATTAGAAAGACACCTCAATTTTTAACACATCTCAATGTAAGCGTTTTGCGAACCCTACAGCGTATTGTACGCTGTACAACCCAATGCCTAGAATTCGGCTTTTGGCTGGGATCATGTGTCTACACACAGGGACCAGTAGTGACATTTATGTCATGAGGTCTCTTGTGTGAGAACACAGAAGATCACTACAGTGACACAGTTTGTCATTGGGTCTTCTTGTGTTGGGACATGTGGTCTTGACCAGGGCCGGGTTTGGGCGGGTACTAATGCGACCTCATGCGAGGAAAAAATATGCGACCTCAAGCGAGGAAAAAAAAAAAAAAAAAAAAAAAAGAACCCTACAGCGTATTTTACGCTGTACAACCCAATGCCTAGTATCCTGGCTTTTGGCTGGGATCATGTGTCTAGACACGGGGACCGGTACAGTGACATTCATGTGTCATTAGGTCCCTTGTGTGAGAACACAGAGGATCACTAGGTGACACAATTTGTCACTGGGTCTTCTAGTGTTGGGACATGTGGTCTTGACCAGGGCCGGGTTTGGGTGGGTAAATGCGACCTCATGCGAGGAAAAAATATGCGACCTCATGCGAGAAAAAAAAAAAAAAAAAAAAAAAAAAAAAAAAAAAAAACCGGTACAACCCAATGCCTAGAATCCGGCGTTTGGCTGGGATCATGTGTCTAGACGCAGGGACCATGACATTTATGTCATGAGGTCCTTTGTGTAAGAACATAGAAGACCACTACAATGACACATGGTGTCATTGGGTCTTCGTGTGTTGGGACATGTGGTCTTGACCAGAGCCGGGTTTGGGCGGGGACAATGCGACCTCATGCGAGGAAAAAAATATGCGACCTCAAGCGAGGAAAAAAAAATAAAATAAAATAAAAAAAAAAATAAAAAAAAAAAATAACGTTAGCTCTTCATGCATAGACTCTAAACTTTTACAAATTTAAAAATATTTTGCCTCGTTTTGGCGACAAACACACACACACACAATTCAGACCCAAACACAAGGTCCATATTGATATACTAGGGCTTATTGTTCAAATATAAAAGACCTTGTGGTCTGTGTTAATAACTTGAAACTTTTACATGTTCTATATTTCGTGTTTCAGTATTTCTGCTTCACTGTCACTTCAGTCTTGCAATTAATTACTGAAGACACTTACATTTTCTACGAAAAATAATTTACTAAACCAGTGGTTCCCAAACGTTTTCGGTTCACGGCGCCCTTAGTGTACCAGGATTTTTCCACGGCGCCCCAAGTCAGAACATAAGCCTACCTAACAGTTGCAGTGCGAAGTTGGTGCGGTTAGGTTGGCTAACTAAAAAAAAAAAAAAATGAAACACGTATTTCAAATTCACAAACAATTTATGTAAAAAGTATTAATAAAGTAATAATTTGGAACAATAGTATTACTATTGAAAAGCGATACAGTTAGTGGTTTGTACAGTATCCGTTAGATGTCCTTCCTATCATCGCATCAACACATCGATGGTCCGATTCTAAAACCACGTGGGCTAAGTGTAATTTCAGTAAAAATATTGGAATATTTCGCGGCGCTCCTGTAAACTAGCCACGGCGCACCAGAGCGCTGGGGCGCACAGTTTGGGAACCACTGTACTAAACTCTGGGAATAGTTTTTGTTGATCAGACTCAACATCACTGCACTCCGGTAAAACCCAAAGGTCCTCAGTCTCCCTCAGCAAATGTCTAAGGGTATGAATGCTGATTGTTCCTGCAGCTTGCAGGTTATATATATATATATATATATATCTATGCCGGGTGCATCTTCGAATTTGTCCCTCACTGAGGGTCTTACGTTTGATACCAAATTCCAGCAGTCTTAGCTCTGTACATTCATCGTCTGCAGTGTTGTTCTCTAACAGGTGATCATTAGACGTCTTTAGTACCTCTCACTTACCCATAGCCAATGTCCCCACAATGGGTGCTCTCGTAGCTAGTCTGTTAGCTCTCATATTGCCACCTGCAATAACTTCAGCAATTAAAAAAATAATAATAATAAAATGTACACAACCACATACGCGGCAGTGGGTGAGAACTAAGTAATAACCACACACATGCACACACACACGCACACACACACACACACAATCTCACCTCATCAGTGAAGACAATGACATCCGGCGTTTATAAAAGCAAAAATGGCGACAGATGGTCTTAGAAACAGCTGAAATCGATAACATCTTACACCATATTTGCACCAATAGAAATAATATCAAACCTTCAGCCTTCATATAATATAAAATGAATTTGATGGCTTTACAAGATGAGGAATAATACATAATTTATAGTAAGTTGTTACTACATTTGAAAAATTAAAACTCGTGTACTGCCGTTGTGTTGAGGTGATATCGTTGCCGCGCACACCAAAATAATAATGTGGTAGCTGTGTGGTTGTCGTCGTAACAGATGTCCTTTTACCAACTTTGAGCAGACTTTGGTGGTTTGTCTGGTAGATTTGGGGATATCAATCAAGATCATAAACACCAAGGTATTGTGAACATTAAATAAAACTCTTACGGTCCAATAACTTTTAAAACTGTACATTAAGGGTTAATTTTCGTTCTTCGTCTAAATACAGATGCCTTGTTGTAGAATACTGTATAAAATTTAAAAACATGTATGTAGTTATGAAGTAACCCACATGTGACCCAATGGGTATTAATGCAAGCTTCATTGCAAATTTTAATGCACAGTCACAAATGATAGATCGCATTTTGTGCGTAAGTCATTAAATGCTTAACTCGACTAAGTTATGCGTCCATCGTCCAAATGGCAGAGTGGTTAGATAGCCTACATCTTGCGGCAAAGTTACTGAGTTCTGGGATTGAAACACTGCTGCGTCACGCTCCTGAGTGTACTCAGCTGTAACTTTGTACCTGACTCCGTTCTTAAGTTAAGGAAGGCAAAAGCAGCGAGGAAGGGAAACTTTCACCCCATTAGTAATAATAACTATTTAAACATAAGTGGGAGTTGGAATTAGAACAGCAAGACCGACCACCCATTTTCAGCCTTACTATGAAAGCCGTCAACATTGACATCTGTAGCGCCCACGGCGGGGCTGCGAACGTCAGGTATGATAACTGCTCAGACATCGATTTTCTCATCGACTCCAGCCCTTAAGGCCATACAACTGCGATAACGCTGACGGAAGTCAGTATTGTCTCACTTTCTGTATTATGTTTGTTTATGTCACTCAGCATAAGTGATGTGTTACTTAATGAATCCGAGTTTCATCGCTATAATTAATGTAATGGCTTCACATGGTAAATCTTGGTAAACACGTACCAAGTCCTCCTGACACATGCCATCAGCGCAAACACTTTCAACGTTGCCTTCATCATTTTCACATCTGTCTCCAGTTCTCTTCTCCATGTGTTTCTCAATCTACCTCTGCCTCTCTTACCCTGGAGGTTCCAAAACAAAGACTGCCTTGTAATGCTATCTACAAGTTTCCTCAATGTGTGCCCTATCCATCGCCAGCGTCTGTTTCTCATATCTTGTTCCACTAGCACTTGTATGATTCTTGTCATCAGTTCCAGTGTTGACTTTGTTGCACCATTTCAATCCTTCTATTCTACGCAAGCACCATTTATAAAAGTATGTAGCTGTTTGGTTATTGTTTTTGCTGTTCTCCATTTTTCAGAGCCATACAATAGGACTGACTTGACATTTGAGCTGTTATTTTAGTGTTGAACTTCATTTGCCTTGATCTTCATATATAATTTCCTTAATACTTATGTAATTTTTTAAAAATGCAACTATATATACACCAGACAAGTAGTTCTTTTATATGTGGACTTGCGCCGTAATATAACCGATGGACTTTGCATCTAGGTTGAATAGTGCGCACCTTGACAAAACGAGGCAAAACTCCCACTAAAACAATAAATTAATGCAACTCAATTTGGTATGTATTTTTTCAGTAGCTGATCTAATTATACTCATGTAACGGAACGTTGTTGGAAATACTCGGCATATATTTCCATATACTGAGTTTTCTTAACGAAACGTTTTTAACTAGCAATACAACAATACCACCAGCGGTTCCTGAAATAATGGAAACGGCGCGCACTGCATCATGAAAACTAAGTTGAACACCACATAAAAAAAAAACACGAATGACTTGCAATCTTTTTACTGTGCATTTTCGGGAAAATACGGAATATACTCCCAACGGGCTGATCACCCGTTTGCCAGTCACTTTGATTACGGAAACAACAGCAAACGGATTGATTTGTCGTTGCCCTAAAGACGCCATTAGGCGTGATGGGAACAACGGCAAAGAAAATCTATTCGCTGTTGCCCTTAAGACGCCACTAGGTATAATGGCCACTGACTGCTTTGCCGGTCGTTGGCTAAGGACGGAAGAAAAAGAAAAGACGGAATATACTGCACCACGTAAGCTAAACTGAACACCCGTTAAAAGAACACGCATGCTTTTCAGTTTTGTTTCATGTTGCATTGATCATACGTCACGATATGATTGACATGAAAGTGTTGTTTTTCTGTTGTCTAGTGTTCTACTTCTTTATTTCTTACGAGTGCCTGAAAACATACCTTTATGTTTGTCTAATATTTATTTACTGTTTACAGCCTCGGGTTTCCCTTCCTTATGTGTTATTAATGTTTATACAAGAATCCAATGAAGTTGAAATGAAATGAAAAAAAGAAAGAAATGGCCACATGAGACATGTCGTCATCACGGATATGCAGCAGAAACAGCATCCCATAATTCATTTCCTTGTTTTGGCGGGTTACTTGATCGTATTTTATATAATTATGTTACCAGATCTCAAAGTTATTTAAATATTACTCAATCTTATCTACACGAAGATAGAATAAGGGGATTGTCACGGATTGCCTCCCCTGCTTTGCAGTAGTGTTCCAACAGTGACCAAAACTCAAGAGTATCTAATATTGGCTTCCAAGGTATCTACCTGCGCGGAAGATACTCTTGGCAGAGATGTAGATAGAAGATTAATGACACTTCTACCTTAAGGGAGCTGTCACGAGATATTTCCAGAAGTCATGAACAATGTTGCATTGGGCTGAACAATTGTTAACGCATTATATCTGGTCCGTCGCCTTTTGTGAAGGGTTCAAGCAATGGGTTAGCCCGTTCAAGCCTGTGACGGCATTGCCTCCCCTGCTTTGCAGTAGTTGTCCAACAGTGGCCAAAACTCAAGAGTCTCTATTATAGGCTTCAATCGAGTCTATCTTTACACAGGATTACTCTTGGCGGGAATGTCGATAGAAGAGTAGTAAAGCTTCTATCACATGGGAGTCTTCATAAGATATTCAGATAAGCGAAAACAATGCTGGCTGTCGCTAAGCACGTTAATTCTATAGTCTGCCGACACTTTTATGAAGAATTTAACAATGGTTTATTCTAGCTCGCTAAGCCCCCACCCCTGAGTTAATCAGTGGAATTATTATTACAATATATTTAAATATATGTATATAGCTCTGGTTAGAGTGTGGGTTTAGTAACTTTGACTGAGACAAACATGTAGTACATGTAAAAGGATTAAATTGAAGTTAAATTTGTAACATTACAAATAACAACATTTAATAATCACTTTAAGTTTTAACAGTTGGAAAATAAATTGAATAGTTATGGAAAAGTTTCATCACTTGATTGGGATTTAACTGAATAAAGAAGGTCACTTGTAGCAGCGGATATTTGCACTTAGCTGCCAATGGTAGTTTTTTTCTCCTGCTGGGTCAGTTCTTTTCACTCTGCTCTCGCTCGTCTCTGGTCAAAGTTCCGGCGCCGCACGTTCCATGAACATTTAAGGAGTAACGGCCAAGTTGGTTCTGCGTCTGTCTATAAGACCCTCTTATGATGGCGTCTTGCAAAACGTCAGTCCACTTCTACCTTCCCTTGGTTCCAGAGATAGTACTTTTTGCTGGTACAACCAATAGCTGGTAATAGAAATAGAAACGAAACGCCCTTCTGAGTATGGCGTTTTTCCGACACATTTATGTGCCCCCCCCCCCCTATTCCCCCCCCCCCCAATTCTTCTATTCTACCATCCCATTTCAGAATTTACCCTCGATGAGAATCAAATTTAATCCCTCGGGATAAAACTTCCTTTACATTTTAACTGAATAGCTTTAGCTTTACATTTAAATGAAAAAGGTTAAACGTACAGATATAATATGTTTTACATTTACATCTCCACTGTTTGAAAAGTGTTCACAATATAAATTCATTTATGTTTCCTTTACATTTACACTCGTGGAAAAGTTTGAAACTTCTATTAATTAAAATTAATATTTTCGCATAGACATTTACGCTGGTTTAAGGCGTGAAACCTTACATTAATTTTAAAGTGAATATGTTTATAGGGACATTTACACTGCTTATAAAATGTAAGTCTTATGCTTAGAATGTACATCACGTCTTTCATCTTTCCCTTCTACTCCATAGGGAACCTGGAACTACTTCATGCGTTTAGTTCTCTCTTATGAAACTATCAATAAAGCAATCACCAGCCCGTGCAGTGGTGGTTCATGAATCATCATTCTAGATACTGAGGTTGCCAGCCCCAAATGACTTTGACCTCCAATAGCGAGTTTCACACATTAAATTTCACATGGTAATATACACATATATATGTTAGTTCACATGTTAGTAATAAAATATGAAATGTAAATCACAACTTACGCCAATCCTGGCTACAGACTTGTCGCATAGATGAATAAAAGATGAATTTTTCTCTTACACGAGTCTGGGATTTCTTTTAATTTTATAATAGATTGCCCCTTCTGATTCCGTGTTTCTTCAGTTTCCTAGTCCTGGGGTTCCTTATTAAAATGTAGAGATTTCCTGTGCTTTTGTAAGTCTTATCTGGTGTCGTACGGTATGTTAATTGGTTTATTGGGCCCAGTCTAAGTAAAGAGTAAAGTTGACAGATACACGAGAATGTATAGAAAATAGATTTCACACGTGGTAGGTTGAGGGAAAGATATGTCTCTGGAGTGAGTAGGTTTGTCTCATCCAGCCCATCCGTACAACTGTACTTTGTTACAAGACAGTCTCTTCCTCCCTTATCAAAAATAAGAACAGGTTACTCTACACACACACACACACACACACACACACGCACACACACACACACACACACACACAACAATATGTGACAACAATGACACACACACGTGAAGAACTAGGGATAAATGGGTGTGGGTCTGACCAACACACAAAGTTAAGTATTCTTGTTGTTTATTATCACTAAACTGTTTTACAACATCAAGTTACCCAAAGAATATCAAGAAAAACATTTTCTTATAGAGGAAGTAAAGAAGAGTGGTGCGCCTTCGCCGTAAATAACCCAAAGAAAATATTTACCCAAAGGTTGAAGGTTAGCACTAGGTTTACAGAATAACAATATTGGTACAATAAAAGACCAAGTAAAGTAAACAGAATCAAATCAAACCACCAAAGATTAATAGATAATTTCCAGCAACAATAAAGTCAACACACGCTCTCTCATTCATGTGGCCACCTCTCACACTCTTACCTATTTTGTATTTCTTCCCTTGGGTCTGTGGTATCACTTGGTACATTTATTCCATGAACATCATCCCTATTTTACTGTTGATTTGTTTATCACCCCCAGCTGTCGAGAACACACATTGGCCCCAGTTCATCCCACACAAAAACTAATGAGGTGAACGCCGAATAAGTTAAGGTCCACGATGAATCCTGGAAATAATATAAATCCTAAAGGGTTGTCTTCACTGTTCTAAAAAAACTAGCACTGTTCCTCCGATTGTGTGCACAGGGGAATGTGATTCTAGATACAGGAACTACAGCTGAATAATTTCGTTGCGACAACTCTTGCAGTGTTGAGGGCGGGCGGGGAAAACCAGTCTTGTTTCCCGCTCGGCTGGAACGTCTATTTGGAAATAGGGGTTTACCACAAATATTGAATATGTGAGGGTCCTTGGCGTTTGCCGTTTTAAGAGAGGGGAACACTTCTAGAAAATCTGGAAAAATCCGGTTGTTACAGATATTCAAATGATGATGATGGATTTTCTATCGGCCGACTCTTTGTCAGAGTGCCAGTCCTGCACAGTGTATATTTTAGTACTCCACTTGGATTACAACTGTCAGGTGTTGGGGAAAATAATAATAATGTTTCAGGTGTACGCCACTGTTGGCTGATAAAAACAGTATCCTGTATTTGGTAAGTCCAGTATTATAATTTATAATCATACAGTATCCTCGGCTTGTACACTCTTAAGCATGGAAATGGAAAAGAAAAGACCGCTGGTTCGTCCACTTGGGATCAGGTCTGCTAAAAATACAAGAAACATTTTATGGGAAAATGCTACCACTCTATGTAAATATAAATATGTATAGACGGGGAGACGATAGTCTCTCTTCCGCTCTGTCAAATCCTGACGAATTTAAAAGATACACGGTGTTTTTCCCTACGCCTTACACACAGACACCGCTGGCCGCAGAGGTGGGACGGACTGAGTCAATGAAGACTCTCCCGCCCCTTCTCGCGGCTGTCAGTTACACGCACAATCTGTTATTTATTATTTTCTTCTCACAATGCGCCACGTACAAATTATTACCTATCATTTAGTATCTAGTAAATTGTCGGTGTCTGTTAATTTGTCGTATGGAATTTTTAAAAAATAACTTACTTACTTACTTAGTCGTTCCCCTTCTACCGTGAGGTGTAGAGGTTTGGAAGAGAGAGCGCCAGACCATTCTATCAGCTGTCTTCTTCCTGGCCTGGTTCCATTCTAGTCCTCGATCCTTCAAAGATTGTCTAATGTTGTCCTCCCAGCGGACTCTGGGTCGTCCTGGAGGTCTGGATCCCTGGCTCTTTGTTTTCCATGCTTGTCGTGGTTTTTTACGTGGTTTAAAAAATAACAATAATTAAAAATAATGAAATATAACCCGTCTTCTGTCCTCCCACTGTCAGTCGTTCTAACACCTCTAAGTTCGGTCTGGTTAACAGTCTACACTGTAAACACAAATTACCGTCTCGTCTCAGCTAGGTAGCGGTCGGGAACGTGGTCTAACATTTTAATTGAATATCTGGTTATTGTCGTGATTTAGTCTGTCTCACAACACAGTTTTCTGTATAATTAGGAGTAAATCTGACCATACCGCACGCCATATGTTGAGAACTCTCTGATACACTAACCAATGAAAACGCGTCATTCTTGGTGTGTATTGTAAAACGTACTAGGCTTGAACATAGAGGCCCATTTTGTGTAACTGATGGTACAATACCATTTAATTTTGGAAAGAATAAAGAGGTATCACCGGAAAGGATTATATAATTCAACAACGGGAATGTTACGCTAGAGGTAGGTGTAATAACTTTCTCGAATAGTATTTTAGTAAGATAGAAATCGTAAGGGAAAGGGCTTCGTTACATCAGGTTAGTCCCAATTTAGCTAGTTAAAGCATGCATATATTAAAATGCATTTTGCAAATTAACCAATTCATAGAATAATTCAAGCTTTAAATGACAAAAATCGCCCCATAAATAAGAAAGATAATGAATATTAAAAATTTTGCTAATTGAAGGCAAAATTATGCCTCATTTTGAGATTTTTAACACCCTTTTTGCCCCATGCCATCCGATACGGCGGATGCGCTAGTATATAAGACTTTGCCCTTAGCTAAATTGGGGCCACAACATTTAAAAAATACAGCTGAACAGAGGGAAGCGGTAAAAATGTAAACGTTTTGTACCTTTGCCAACCGCATCTGCCTGGCAGACCTAGATGCCAATTAACAGCCTGATACAGCTTGTATGTATTGCCTGAGGGTAAGAATGAATATATATATATATATATATATATATATATATATATATATATATATATATATATATATATATATATATATATATATATATATATATATATGTGTGTGTGTGTGTATATAATTATGTAATTTTCCTGTGATTAATCCACTTGTGCGTTAGGAAGTGTGTAGCCTGTGTAAACTCTTGGAGACGAAAGCCAGCCTTGTAAATGTGTAGAATAATTGAGAATGATGGCCAAAGTACGTCTGTAAGTTTGACAAAGTGTTTGAAGGAGTATTTCTTAAAGGAACGACACATTTACCGGAACATAAGGAAGGATGACAGGAATTGTTTTAAGGTATTGATTAAGATATTACTTAGTGCTTTATACTAGACCAAATCATTATATGAAGGCAGATCATGGACAACTGGATCTAACTTAGGATTTATAAGGAAAGTGTAGTCACCGTGAACTGGCTGTGAGGGGTGTTGAGGTAAATTGTCCTGTGCATATGTTAGCACAATGTCTGACACTGTTTGTTATGTCCATTGTATGTGAGGACAGAATAGTGCTGGACCATACAGGGGTTGTGATTATTTGTATTCCAGGTTTTATCTTGCAAACTACCAGATGTGCATGAATCATCTATCTCTGTGGAACTCTGAGGTGCAAGTGCTCTTAAAGTCATTGGAGCCAGATACCCAGTGTCTACTGCCTGGCAATTCACAGACGTGTTAATCCATGGCGGGAGAGTGATTGATTTCTACATAGAAGATAAGTGGCAACACAAAGCCACTGGTCAGCCTATTCAGACTCTACCTCTAATATATACAATAAAAAGATAAAAATACAGTGTATGATGAATCCTTATGAACATTGATAAGGTCTCTTTTTGGGAAGACAGACGTCATCATCAGTTGATAAACTCTTTTAATACAAGACCCTTGCCCTGAGCAAGAGACATGCTGAAAAATCTGAAGCTCACTCGAACATCACCAGAGTTAAATACTGTGTTGTTGTGTTGCTCGTGGTTTGAGTATGGAATGTCAACTTGACCTACGCAGTGGTGTGTAGACATAGATTGAGTGTATAATATGCGAATGATAAGACGAGTTCGTGGTGTTGACAAATGTTCTTTTCTCACACTCATGTATGGCTGGAAGTCATCGACACCAACGACTGTGTACCTTTACTACAGTTTAATTGGACGTACACACTCGACAGCACAGATAGTGACAAATCACAGGTTGGCATAATACATCATGGTACAGTGGATAAATGGTCTTGCAATGTTACATGGGCACTCATGTAGAATAATAGTATAATGGACTGTCAGTAGCCAAGCACTCAGTATTGCCCATATATATATATCATCTGAGTTTACTGACAAAGCACGTCAGATTATAAACAATATCCAAGATGGCTTCTAGACCTAACCTCGTCTAGTGAAGATTCCTTAACATAATGTCCAGCACAGATTTTTCCATATAATCAAATTGAACCGCTAGCAATGGGTTCTCATGTGTAGCAGTGATCTCTGGACTAATCAAGCGATAATACGGGCATCCCTTTTCTCTTCTTGAAAGTCACTAAATGTTTGGTTACAAGATGGCTTCTCTCGTGAGCTGTCACTCACGTTTGGATACAGATAATGAATCTGTCTTAAAGTTAGTCATTCATTAAATGTTTCATTGCTCCGTAGATTCTATCATGATACAATTGACTGCATTCTACAGGATATAGTGCTGCTAGGAATCAGAGTCGTTTTCCATCTAGTTAAATGCATCCTCTCAGATGTACAAATCATACCTATCGAAAAACGGTGGCTTCGTACGAGAGTTCAAAAGAGTATCTTTTATTACCTGCGTATCAGAAATATGATTCTGCCATTCCTTGGCAATAAGAATAAACACTGGGGTAAAGCATACACGATAGGTCTAGACGACTATCACTTTCCCCATAAATATAGAGATCACTTTTTCCGGCGACAAGCCGACATAGGAAAAACACAGCCCCATCATCAGGGCGAAGCCAAAACACACCTCTCTAGCGACACATCCGCCGAACAGCCCTTTGACCTTTCTATGCACAAAAAGAACATATAGTTCGACTTAGATATGTAAAGATATACAGATATAAGACAGACTCGTCCTACTCCGACAAACAATACACATAAATTCAGGCCATAGATATTCTGAAGCAAGAACAATCTATTACTACCCAAACAAAGAATAAATCGCAGTAAAACTGGATTCATCCGCGGAGTTCGATCGAAAGTGACGACACAACTTTCAAGGGAAGTAACTCAATAATGACTTTTCCTTAAGCACTAAAAAGTATCTATTTTGTTTACAAAATATTTGCGAACATAACAAGTATACCAATGTATAATATTGTAAGATATCAAAGACTGCACGTAACAGTCTTACCACACCTCCCGGGAAAAAAAATGGAACTTTTTTTTTTTGAAATACATCTAGGAGCAACGTACAATAGGCTCACAACGCATGAATAATGCGTAGATGAAAATATCAGGAATAAATATAACGCCTAATATGAGGCTAAGTCGACTTATGGAGCGACTGGTGAGAATGTGTCTCATAAACTGAGAGAAATTATTTCTCTACAAGTATATTTTTCCAGGAAGGTGTCATCAAAGTATAATACAATTCTGGCAATTACACGATGCCTAAAAAATTCATACCATAGTTTCGTATTAGATATCTTACATTTATGATTTATGAAGAAAAATCATCAAAGCACAGCGGTGAATAAACATCAATGAACCGCTATGTAGTGATACAATCATTATATTATTAAATTACAAATGTGTATCTATCATGATATAGAAAAGGAACTACTATAGAACTAGACATATCAAGAAGTCTAAGCCCTAATAGTTATGTGGAATCATGTGGGCATCTTGACAGAATGTCTGCCATCACATTATCTGATCCACGAATAGCTCGCACAGAGAAATGAAAAGGTTGAAGAGCGATTGCATATCGAGTAGACCTCGAGCTCTTCAAATTCTTACTCTGTATAGCAGTAAGAGCTTTTTGGTCGGTTTCTACTATGAAATGTGCGCCTAGAAGGAATCTCTGTAGTTTGAGGATCGACCAAACCATAGCTAATAGCTCACGGTCTAAAACCGAATAATTCCTTTCTGCCGCATTAAGTTTTCTGGAAATATACATTACAGGATGCAGAGTTCCAGAGTACTCTTGCATTAGTGCCGCTCCAATCCCAGTGGATGAAGCGTCACTACGAAGAACGAATGTCTTATCTTTAGTAGGTAGCACTAAAATAGGTGGTGTTGAAAACAATGTTTTAATCTTATCCAGAGAGCATTGGCATTCCTGAGACCAGTGGACCATATTAGGCGAACCTTTCTTTAGAAGTGTCGAAAGAGGTGCCATGATAGAGGATAGATTCTGAATGAATCTGCCATAAAATTGAATAAGACCTAACAGACTTCTCACCTGTTTTTTAGTCTTAGGGATCGAGATGTTAAGTATCTTACTAGTATTATGGTCCTCTGTCTTTAGGAAACCATGACCAACTCGGTGGCCTAGGAAAGAAATTTCGCTAAAACCAATATAGGCTTTAGAGGGTTTCGCTGTCAGGTTGTGCTCGCGCAAAGTAGACAGCAATTCATCTAACCCTGAATAGTGATCTTCCCAAGTATCGCTGAAAAGACAGATGTCGTCTAGATATGCAATGACATCTGACCGATAAGATAGGATTCGGCGCATCATGCGTACGAATGTAGCTGGTGCGTTCATAAGACCGAAAGGCATAAAATTCCATTTGAACAAACCTCTAGGTGTTGAAAAAGCCGTGAGAGGTTTGGCGCGTTCAGATAAAGGAACTTGCCAATATCCTTTAGACAAATCAAGTTTAGTGAAAAAATGAGATTTGGAGAGTCGAGTAAGTAGCTCTTCCAGTAAAGGCATAGGTTCGGCATCGAACTTCGTTACTTGATTCAATTTTCGATAGTCAACGCAAAGACGTATGTTATTGTCTTTTTTACGAACAATAACCATCGGCGAAGAATATGCAGAGGTGGATGGTTCGATTATTTTCAAATCTATCATCTCATCCAACTCTTTCTCAACCTGTGCTTGAAAATGTATAGGTATAGGATAAGGTCTAACCCTAATAGGAGTATGGTCAGTTAGAACAATGTCATGTTCAATGACATGCGTTTGTCCAGGGATGTCAGTGAGTACATCCTGAAATGTTTGCAACATAGTTGAAACTTGTCGCTGTTCTCCTAGAGACAAATCAGGAGAGACAGTAACGTTCTTCCATGATTCACTAGAATGAAGTGGGATCATTGGAAGAGGAAGATTTACATCTGAAAAACTTGTTTCCTCATCCTGTATCACGGACAGTGATGAGTAATGACCATGTTGTACTGGAGAATTGTCCGTTGCTTGGAAAATGGGTTGCAAATAATCCGGACGTTCATGGAATTCAGTAAGCATATTGATGTGGAAGGTTTTATGCTTCCCATCAATATTGACAATATAGTCGACATCGGAAATTTTCGATATTATATCGTACGGACCTTTCCAAGAAATAAGTAGTCTGTTTTCCCTACAAGGTAGTAATACAAATGCTTTGTCACCAGGACAAAGTTGTCGTAAGCATCTCTTCTTATTGGCAAATTGCCTTGCCTTCTGTTTCGCAAATTCAGAAGAAGAAGTTGCTAATTTGCATGCTTCGATAATCTTTTGTCTCAACGCGATGACATATTCGTAGGATGACTTTGTGTCATCGTCAATATTGTCAGCTGTTATGAGATCATGAAGCAACGACATAGGGCCACGCGGACGCGCGCCAAAGACGAGTTCAAAGGGAGAAAATCCTGTATGTTCATTGGGTACCTCTCTGTAAGCGAAGAGGGCCGCAGGTAAAACTCTGTCCCAGTCTTGAGGATGATCCTCAGTTATCTTCCCTAGTAAGTTTTTAAGTGTTCTATTAAGGCGTTCGACCATACCATTAGACATTGGATGGTAGATACTACTTAAAGATCTATCTATCTGCAGAGTAGACATTACTTGAGACATGGTATCTGATATTAGTTGGGTGCCATGGTCTGACAATATCTCTCCGGGGAACCCCAGACGAGAAAATATAAGCCAAAGAGCATCTGCAATATCAGCAGTAGTAATGCTCTTCAGAGGAATAGCCTCTGGCCAACGTGTGCACATATCAACACACGTCAAGATAAACTGATGTCCTCTGGCAGACTTGATCTTAAATGGACCAATAATGTCTATGGCCATTTTTTGAAACGGCCGAATAGGAATGTCCGCCGCCTGAATGGGTGCAGCATGCCGTGGACCTTTGGATTTAACTTCCTGACATACTTTACAAGATCGACAATAAATCCGTATGTCCTTGTTTACCAATGGCCAAAAGAAAGCCGCAAGGACTCTTGACTTAGTACGGGAAAAACCCATGTGTCCAGCACACTGAGAGTCGTGAGCGTGCTGCAAAATTTTAACTCTCAAATTCTTGGGACCCAGGATTTGAGAATGACTTGACGTAATGGAGTCTTGAACCATACGTACAAGTACGCCATTCTTCTTTGTAATCCACGATTTACGACTTGTGTCTTTATTCGGATCACCTTTAGTTGCAAGAATGAAGAATTTCTTCAGAGTGGGATCATCTTCTTGCTGTTTTATAAACGAGTCACGAGAAATTACCAAGGGATCACCTTGGTTATGCACTTCATTATCTTCAGTAGATGAAGTTTGAGGCATATTAAGAGCCTGAGCTCTAGTGACTACAGCGTTAGCAATCTGCATGTTTTGCCTTTCCCACGCGGAAATTTGTTGCGGAGTGCATTCTTTGACTCCATGAATGCGACCGATGATGAGGTCAGGGATCGGATTCGGAAGAAGACATGCGTGTACATCTCCTGTAAAGAAAGGAGTAGCAATCCTAATGATAGCAGTAGAGTATTTCTCTAATGTGCCGCCAAATGTTACACATTTGACTACTTGTCCAGTGGCACGGGAAGGATCTACGAGTGACTGCCTAACACCAATTGTGGTGCATCCAGAATCAAATAGCACAGAGACTGGATTGTTATTTACTAAACCCTTATGTAAGACAAGAGAACCTCTTCCATCATGCGCGACTGATGCCGGAAGAGCAGGAAGAGGATGGCCACAGCTTAAAGTAGACACTGTGGTTGGCTCAAATAATGTTTTGCATTGGGGGCACTGAGATGCTCTCCCAAAATCAAAAGCGGCACATGCCATATTACTAGCATCATTATTATCTTTACTCTGTTTATAGGCTTCATGGGACTCTTGTTGTGCAGAGTTTGCCTGAAAATGTGGTTTATGTCTTTTGTTTTGAGATCTACCTCGGTTATTATCACCTCTGTAGTTATTGTTACCTCTATTGTAACCCCTATTTGGGTTTGAGTCATAGTTCCCTTGGTTACCATTATCATATTCATTATAATGAGTATCTCTGTAATTATGATCTTGTTGACTCCAAGACGGATAACCCGGATAGTTTCTATAATTACTTCCTCTACGGAAATTCCTATAATTATGACCACCCCTGTGTCGAGAGCTATCAGCTCGTCTCCAGTTCTTTGAAGAAGAACCCTGAAATGATTGGTTACCTTGGTTTTGATAACTATTATGGTTACCTTTTTTATCAAATCTGTTTTGAGGTCCCTGAAATCTGTGTGAATAATTGGGATTGTATGGTGTTGCTGAAGCAACTGGCATACTCTCCTTAATCTTAGTGTTGCCAAAAGTCACGTCGGGGTGTGCAGTGACATATTGGGAACAATATTCTTCCATTTCCTTTAGAGATTTGGGTTTACGCTCATGTATAAATTCAAGGAATGGTTTGTTAACACATGACATAATCTTATCTCTGAGCAACAAATCCATAAGTCCTTCATACGTTTTTTCTGTTTTGGAAAGCTCAATCCAACGATCAACTGTGAGACGTGCCTTTGCAGTGAATTCTGAGAATTCTACACCTGTCTCAGGCACCATCGTTATAAACAAAAGGCGATAGCCTTCCTCACTTAGCTGGTATTTCTTTATCAAAGCCGCCCTAATGACATCATAATTATCCTTATCTGCTTCTCCTACAAGGCATAATCTAGTCAAAGATTCACCTTTCAAGTTTTCTGCTAATTGATTAGCGTATTGTGATTTATCCACATTATGTGTACGACAAGAACGTTCAAATCTATCCAGCCAGAATGTAATATCGTCACTGGACTGATTGAACGGTGGAACCTTAACCTTGTAAGTAGAAGGTTTACCATTACCACTAGATGCCTGATTAACATTACTCATACTTGTCAATCTCAATTTCTCTAACTCAAATTCATGTTCTCTTATTGCTTTTTTTTCTTCAGCCTCTCTGTCTAATCTTTTTTGTTCAGCTTCCCTGTCTAATCTTTTTTTTTTTGTTCAGCTTCTCTGTCTAATCTTTTTTGTTCAGCATCTCTGTCTAATCTTTTTTGTTCAGCAGCAGCTTCTCTTTCTAATTTTTTTTGTTCAGCTTCAAATCTCCTTTGCTCCATCTGCATCTGCAATTTCTTTTGTTCAGCAGCAGCCTCAGCTTCTCTTTCTAATCTTTTCTCTTCAGCCAGAGAGCTCTTTTCCTCTCTTCTGCAGCAGCTTTTCTCTCTTCTGCAGCTAATGCTTTGTCATATTGAGCAACCGCCCATTCTTCTAATTGTTGACCAGTTTTATCAAGGGATTTCCCTTGTGTAATGAAGTATTCTAATGTAGACATGATGTCTAACAATAATACTAATCACTTGAAACAATAATAATACCACAAGTTCTTAATGACTTGATTAATCAGTAAACTATCCCAATATCTGTGGGTCACAAGCCTTAATAAGGTCTTGTATAACAGTAATAATAATCAAGTACTGGTTTATACCATAATCCAAGTGCAGTGCACAGGCAATAGTGTCTTATGAAATATACCTATATAAAACATATGTCAACCAACAGAATACATAAAGTACAAATAGGACTGACAATACGAGAACGTTTGCAGAAATCAAATAAATCAAATAGGGAAATCAATGAAAATAATCACTGAATCTGCAAGGGATAACAACACAAATGACGTCACAGTATATGAATATAAATTGTGAATAGAACTGAAAGATAGAAAAGGGTAGACCAACAAATTACAAACAAATCAAAACAAAACTAAAGAACAAAGAAATATTACAAAAATAACAATAATTACAGTCTTCACAGCTAACACAAAAGCAACAGTTGTCGCAGCAAATTTTCAATCAAGAAAATTGCACCTATAGAAAACGCCCACAACGGACCCTCTATGACGTGGGATATTCTGTTGTGAGGACTCCGCCCAACCTAAACACAACCCGCTGACATAGAAACTAACATACTATACAACCAAATAACATGTAAACATAAATATATAAATTATGTGTATGATAGTATGTGTTGCGAAATAGGCTCAGTTTTACAGTAATGGCAAAGTTATTCTTATGAAAATAAACAAACTGCCACTTTATTCAATTAAACATTCTGGCCTTAAATATTAAAGTTCATATATAGAAAACAAGAAGATCCATCGATGAAAATAGGACTTCTTAGTTCAATAATACTGTCTTCCTGTTAATATTGACAAGAATTGATCCAACTGTTCTGTGAAACTCTGTAATGTCTAATGTACAAATGTCAACAACGCTGACCTACATACTGCATTCACTTGACAGGTCACGTGACGAAGTGTTGACAAAGAGCAAACCAATACTGCAAGTGTGTCGTATCAGCCACAGGAAACGGTCTGGTATCGGTAATCTGTTGACTTCTGAACTTCTGCGAGGTCAAACCCAGAAAGCTGGTCCACCAGTTGATAAGGTCTCTTTTTGGGAAGACAGACGTCATCATCAGTTGATAAACTCTTTTAATACAAGACCCTTGCCCTGAGCAAGAGACATGCTGAAAAATCTGAAGCTCACTCGAACATCACCAGAGTTAAATACTGTGTTGTTGTGTTGCTCGTGGTTTGAGTATGGAATGTCAACTTGACCTACGCAGTGGTGTGTAGACATAGATTGAGTGTATAATATGCGAATGATAAGACGAGTTCGTGGTGTTGACAAATGTTCTTTTCTCACACTCATGTATGGCTGGAAGTCATCGACACCAACGACTGTGTACCTTTACTACAGTTTAATTGGACGTACACACTCGACAGCACAGATAGTGACAAATCACAGGTTGGCATAATACATCATGGTACAGTGGATAAATGGTCTTGCAATGTTACATGGGCACTCATGTAGAATAATAGTATAATGGACTGTCAGTAGCCAAGCACTCAGTATTGCCCATATATATATCATCTGAGTTTACTGACAAAGCACGTCAGATTATAAACAATATCCAAGATGGCTTCTAGACCTAACCTCGTCTAGTGAAGATTCCTTAACATAATGTCCAGCACAGATTTTTCCATATAATCAAATTGAACCGCTAGCAATGGGTTCTCATGTGTAGCAGTGATCTCTGGACTAATCAAGCGATAATACGGGCATCCCTTTTCTCTTCTTGAAAGTCACTAAATGTTTGGTTACAAGATGGCTTCTCTCGTGAGCTGTCACTCACGTTTGGATACAGATAATGAATCTGTCTTAAAGTTAGTCATTCATTAAATGTTTCATTGCTCCGTAGATTCTATCATGATACAATTGACTGCATTCTACAGGATATAGTTCTGCTAGGAATCAGAGTCGTTTTCCATCTAGTTAAATGCATCCTCTCAGATGTACAAATCATACCTATCGAAAAACGGTGGCTTCGTACGAGAGTTCAAAAGAGTATCTTTTATTACCTGCGTATCAGAAATATGATTCTGCCATTCCTTGGCAATAAGAATAAACACTGGGGTAAAGCATACACGATAGGTCTAGACGACTATCACCTTCCCCATAAATATAGAGATCACTTTTTCCGGCGACAAGCCGACATAGGAAAAACACAGCCCCCATCATCAGGGCGAAGCCAAAACACACCTCTCTAGCGACACATCCGCCGAACAGCCCTTTGACCTTTCTATGCACAAAAAGAACATATAGTTCGACTTAGATATGTAAAGATATACAGATATAAGACAGACTCGTCCTACTCCGACAAACAATACACATAAATTCAGGCCATAGATATTCTGAAGCAAGAACAATCTATTACTACCCAAACAAAGAATAAATCGCAGTAAAACTGGATTCATCCGCGGAGTTCGATCGAAAGTGACGACGCAACTTTCAAGGGAAGTAACTCAATAATGACTTTTCCTTAAGCACTAAAAAGTATCTATTTTGTTTACAAAATATTTGCGAACATAACAAGTATACCAATGTATAATATTGTAAGATATCAAAGACTGCACGTAACAAACATAAATATGATAATCACTACTTCACAGTCCAGTAAGGGTGACAAAACATATATGTATTAGATAATAGTTAATCAAAAGATGAAATTCATCATATTGATTCATTTTGATAATTGATATTCCATGCTTATTTATTTCATTATGTAAATACATTTGATACATTATAAGTTACCTAACCGAAAAGAGAAACGGTATAGGTAAAATAAATTGTAAATATGTACCACCAGACTTGCTAAAATTATTTAAATTGAGTTCCACGTTTTGTTGATACATAATATATATATATATATATATATATATATATATATATATATATATATATATATATATATATATATATATATATATATATATATATATATATATATATATATATATATATATATATATATATATATATATTATCTTGTAAGACCAGTCTCTTATCTGGCACTATCCTGGTATCATCTGATACATCTTTTTGGTCCAGGATAACTTTAGACAGATTACAATAACATCACAAAACCCTTTCGTGACAGTTATGAAAATCGCTACGCGTTATTTTATGTAATACGCCTTACTAGCAAGAAAAAGATCTAAGTGAAGAATTTAACTGTATGTTTAAAGTATTTAAGTGTTTAACTTTAAATGATATCACTGAAAAAATACCTCTAACACTTAGCACTATTTGCCAGAAAATCCAGAATAAAAATCTCAACGAATCACTTTTTAACCAATAATCCAAAAGAAATGGTTTACAGCTGCGCGCTAGATTCTTCTCAAATTCTGAGTGAACACTGATAGTTGAGTTATAGAAACAGTAGTATATATATAATTAAATTTTTCTTGATCTCTAATGCGTTATTTCGCGCTCCTATGTGAGACCAAAAATTCAGAAGCTAGGAATTTCAAGATAAAAGACTGCACGTTTCAGTCTTCCAGGGTTTCTCGCTTGAAGCTTTGACCGACATCAAAAGACTTTCTGTTCACTAGCGGGTTTCCTTGTAGGATGCCCGGGTTCCCAGATCAAAGGGTATTGTGGATTTTTAGATTTTCCCTGAGCAAACTTCAAAGACGTCTGTTATGTGTCTCTCTCTCACGTGCTGTCTGTCAAGTATTATATGATTGACAGATAAGCTCGCGTGAGTGGAACGAGGTAAACAAAGCGTGATTTGTTTCCTGTTATGACTGACAGGTCAACGACGATGGTAAACACTTCGTTAGCCCGTGTTTACAGAAAAGAAGGCGGGGACAAAATGGTACGTTGCAGAAATAGACAGTTGGTATAATGCTCTAATGTTCATTTTCTGAAGAAGGGGTTCCGAGCCTTTACTGGGAAGTCAAAGAAGCCCATAGCATAAAAAAGGTTAAGAAACCCTTATCTACCGAGGGAAAAAATTGGGAGACAAGATATAACAGTCTGGTTCTTATACAAATTATATTTGACGGAGATTTTAAGAAGTTAAAAAAACTGGTTTGGTTTGGTTTAGTTTAAGGACTATCTTCATTGCACACGGACTACTCCATTAGAGCTCCGATCTCCTCCCTTAGATCACACTAGGAGGATCTCAGCACAGTGCACGAACTCCGTAGCACCGGTAAGAATCCCAATGTGTGTATATAGGAATCACACATTCTATAAATATTTTTGTTGTGGGTAGGTTTATAATTTTTAAATTTTGCCACGGCAGCGGCCTGATAGGCCTACTCTTTATCTTTAAAAAAAAAATCATAGTATTCTGCTATACAAGCCATATCTATCGCAGAAACAAAATATTGACAAGGTCAGTGAAAGTTTTTGTTTCTTGTTCTTCTTTGCCCAGGTAATCAACCAATCAATGTATGTGAAAGGAAAGCTAGCTGTACCAGACAACTCTTTGTCAAATTAACTCAATCGTCTTTGTTCATATGGTCCGATATTTTAAAAAAAAAATAATTTTTCTTCCCTTCTTATTCTATCCATGAAATTTTGTTGTTGTCCTCTTCACTAAGCACCAAGTTATTGCCCACTGATGTTTTCCTGCGTACTACTGATGAATCGGCTTTATTCGAGTAAACTCTTCCGGTCTGGCTGCTAATTTATCACCTCTAATAATTCCTGCCAGTCGACCGATACCTCAGCGTTCTGTATGCTGATGTTGAATTCCCTCACCCCATTCATAATTTCTGTGTCGTCCAGCTGTTTTATGTGTTGATACTATACGTTATCATGGCATGTGGCACTGCTTCTACTGGTTTTAAAGTGTGCAAAACGTTCTTCTTCAGAAATGAGGTCGAAATATACCACACATCTTATGTCATTCTCCAAAACATGGTCCTTAATTTTTAGACGGGCAACTTTGTCGGACTTATCAGTTTGAGCTAAATATCGATCGAATAATGCTCGTCCCTTCTTTTCATCCTGCTTAGACTTATTCCTGCCGAGTTTTTAATGTTAGGGATGGGTAAGTTTGAATTTTCCTATTCATTCTTCTGTGTAACGACCAGAACTGCTGTAGAGTTTTTTTCATGCCCACCAGTGTCAGGAAGGCATTCCACACTTAATCTTTGGCCTCCTTCACCAAGCTTTTAAATCTATTGATGGCTTGCTTTTTTACTTCCTCCTTCTCTTTAACCAGAACATCATTCCTCATATTCCTCTTTTGTGCATTCCGACATTCCTTGGTTGCCCTTCGCTTTTTAACACATGCACTCTCCACCGTCTCATTCCACCAGGGTGGTTGGACGAAATGTGTTTATGTTACCTTGCCCCTTATAGAAGGACACTTGCCTATGGTTGAGAGGTTCATATCACATTAATGTGTTGAAAATCAGTAATTGGTCGAAAAACAGTAATATCTGGGAAGGGGTCCTATCTCGATTAAGAGAACAAAACTGTCTGTTTTTTCTTATAATTATAATAATATTCTCTATCCTAGTTAGTTTTGTGTGCATTTTTTAAAACAGAAATGAGAGGATAGCGGCCTAATGTTAATGTTAATCAGAATCGACCTCATTGCACTCCGGGCTAACCCATAGGTGCTCAGTCTCCCTCAGCAAATGTCTAAGAGTATGAATGCTAATTGTACCTGTAGCACGCTGGTTGTACATACGACGGATGCATCCTCTCTCACGCCCATGTCTTCTAGTCCCACGTTTGATGCCAAACTCCAAAAGCCTCAGCCTTGTTGATTCATCCATTGCAGTGTCATTATCCAGCAGGCGATCAATAATAGCCCTTAATATCTCTCCCTTAGCCATGTCTTGTGTCCCCACTATGGGTGCTCTCGAGGCCAGTCTGTCAGCTCTCTCATTGCAACGTACCCCTGCATGACCAGGACAGTAGATCCACACCAGTTCTTCGAGACTTGAGGATTCTATTGATGTTTTCCATTCCTGCCGCAGCCATTCGTTCTGAACTTTCCGAAGCGTTGCTTGAGCGTCTGACAATATAACTGCACTGGTTGATGGAGTTTCAGACAGCCACCTCAGTGCTGCAGTAACTGCCTCTACCTCCATTCTCATGCTGGAGATTGTTGTCTTGTAGGCTCCACTCTGTTCAGCGAAGACCATGCCCTTTATTCTCGCAGAGAAGCCACATCCTGATTTCGCACCACGCACTACAGACCCATCAGTGTACACAATGGCGTCATCATCCACAGCATGATAACTTTTCAGCTGATTAATCGCCAGCTCTGCTTTTCTATTGCCCCAAGATCTGCACTCTCTGCCAAGGCTAATGATGACCTGCTGATAGTTTATCCAGTTCTCTACTGACTTACTCGACTCTTCCCGTTTGGATACATTTTCAGCCCTGGTCACCTGACCAATCGTAGCTTCTGCCTGTGCCATCTATGACATCCCCCTCTTGATTTTTGCTCCTTTGATGTCAGCTACATTCCCATGTAGGGGATGTCTTTTGTAGGTGGTTACGCGCATATGCTTTTGCCTGGGCCATCGCATATCTGGATCTAATCGACAGCAATCCGTGTATGTATCTCATTGTCACAATGGGAGTATCACGCGTACAACCCAAAGCTAGTTGCATCCCTTCATTTTGAATGCGATGCAGTCGTTCACATTGTGACACTGACTGCGGGAGTATTCCTAGTCCGTACTCGATTACTGAAATCACGAGCTGATGATACAGAAGAAACAACCGTCTCTGTTCCAAGCGCGCAGCAGCGATTGTTTTTAAGGCTGCCAGTCCTCGTTTGCACTTCTGTATGATCAGTTCGACATGATACTTAAATGATAGCCCACGATCAAACGTTACACCGAGATACTTCAGCCTGTCTTGCCTTTCAATGTTCTGCCCATTGAAAGTGATGTCTGGAAGGTCTGCTTTCACTTTGGAGTTGTTCAAAGAGCACCACATCACACAGGCCTTGTTGGGATTGACTTTTGATCCGCTTTACTCACATCATTTAGAAACCGCCTGTAGTGTCTCTTGTATGCCTCGTACCATTTCCTGTCTGTGTGAGCCAGTTCTATACATGAGCATGTCATCCGTGACAGTTAATGTTCGTCCCAGTTCTGTTGATTGAAAGGTTGCTACTTTTGCTGTGTAGATGTTAAGCAGCACTGGTGATAGTGGAGAACCCTAGGGTAGTCCCGGGCAAATGCGCATTGGTTCTGATGTCCAAGTTCCCAAGCGAAATGCAACTGATCTCTCCATTAAGGCAGCTGCTATCCACCTTGTTTTCCAAGGGTTTACACCACATGCTTTTATACAGTCTATTAGGGTTGCAAAGTCCAAACTGTTATAAGCATCCTCTAGATCAATTGCGATAGCCACCATTTCTCTTTTACCCTGGAATCTCTCGTACACATCGTTCGCAAAAGTTCCAGCGTTAACCCATGTTGTTTTCATAGGCCTATAGCTACCCAGGGTATCAGGAAGAATGTGTGCATTTTCGAGGTGGCCCATTACTTATCTTGTAACTATCTTTTCAAGTAATTTACCACAGACATTCTGTAGAGTGATAATTCGATAGCTGTTGAGCAGTATGGGGTCTTTGCCAGGTTTAGGAAGTGGCCAAAGGTAACTATGTAGCCAGTGTTCCGGCACCTCAGCATTCTGTATGCTGGTATTGAAATCGCTCACCATATTTATAATGGCTGTGTCGTCGAGCTGTTTAATGTGATGGTATTGTACACCATTAGGACTCGGAGCAGAGTGTCTGCTGGTTTTCAATGTGTACACCACGTCCTCTTCAGATATGAGATCGAAGTATATCTAGCCCCTTAGGGCATATTCCAGCACACTGTCCTTTATTTTCAGGCGGGCACCTTTATCCGTTTGAATATATCGATTCATATCTATTGAATAATGCTCTTCCATTCTCTTCGTCCGTCTTCAGGCTTAGTCATGTAGAGCTTTTGATATTAAGGATGGACTGACTTGCACTTTTCCTATTCATTCTTCGATGACCAGGATTTCTGTAGGGTTTTTTCCGTGCCCACCAGTGTCACAAAGTCCTCCCACACTTTATCCTTGGCCTCCCTTGCCAAGCTCTTGAATCTATTAACAGCTGTTTGCTTTTTCTCCTTTATCTCTTCAACCTCTCCCTCATTCATCATTCTTCTGTTTCATGCTTTACGCCATTCCTTTGTTGCTATTTCCTTTTCTATCCATGCTTCCTCCACTGTATTATTCCACCAGGGAGGTTGGGTGAGAGGTGTTCTTGCTGTCTTTTGTTTGGTATTGTGACGCAATGTGTGTAAAGGGTTGTTACGGTCCAGTGGGCCTGTAGAATACTTGAAGGTCTGTTTAGGTTTCCTGTGTCTAGTGGTTCTACCCTTTTCAATGAGTATGACGCAAGGTAGATGATCACTTTCTTGTGCACCTAATACATCCCAGCGTGCCATGGTGGTGGCAGCACTAGAGATGAATGCCAGATCTATGACACCATTTGTATCCCCAGGTTTAGTTGCCAATATAATTGGGCGTCCATCATTCAGGATGGTAAGGTTCATGTTAAGTAACGCCTGGCTCAAAGCTATGCCCTGCCTATTATCCGTGATGTTCCCCCACTCATTGGATCTAGCATTGAAATCACCAGCAATTAAACACCTTGTTAGAATCTTCAGACAATTCTGCCAGAAAATTCCAATCACTCTCTGCTCTAAGATGGTCGACATGAGCATATAAATTGTAGACTCGCCACGCCTGACCGCCTATATTCACAGCAATCCCCTGCAATTCCGCATCCTCACTAGGAACTTGTATCCAGCCACGTATGAGGGAGCTCATGTTTTACATATATAGCTTGTCTTCGTCTGCCAAGCCCACATGGCTTGGAGTAACATTTGTAGCCTGGACACTTTTGGCTTTTAAATTTGTCTCCTGGATCATGAGGATATCGAAATTGTAGATGATTGTTTGTATAATGGCTGCACGCTGATTGGCACTTAGACACTTCCAGTATCCTATACGCACATATTTCATCGAGATGCGATCTGCTTTCTTTCTGAACTTTCTCTTTCCCGCCTTTCTTTTTCTCTCTCTCCTCTTCTCTCCCCTACATCTGCATTTATATTTCCTCATTTAATTTGCTGCAGGTATCGACGACAGAGCACGATCTCCGTAGCTCCCGCGATGATTCTGGATAGTTAGAATTTTCATGGTGTATTTGCAATAAATGGTGGAAATATTCGGTCACCCTGGTAGAGTCACTATACCAGGAAAGAGGCAAGGGATGTTCCGACGGAGTCCATCTGCCTGGTGCAGCCCCGCTTGCCCTCCAGACAGCCAATGTTGCGACTGCGTACCCAGTAGCCATTCAGTCTCTCGGCACATTGGTCCACCTTAGACTTGGGGTCATTCACTGATGACACAGTTATAATTTTACCCATGATCTGAGAGTGGATTGATGGGTGTCGGAGTTCCTCACACCACATCTTTAGGGATCCACTGACTCCAAGATCCTCTGCCAGTTTAGATCAGACACCGAGAGGGGCCGTTATCCGTGGCGCACAACGAGGACGTATGGCAGAAGTCTTGCATGAAATTCCGTTGAAACCAGCACGGGTAAACTTATGAAACTGCCCCCATTTCTCTTTGTGGCTAGCTGGCGCCCCTAGTGATAACCATGAGGTTACCCCCACCTCTGTCACCGTGGCGCAGTGGGTTCATCTCACAGGCATGAGAGCGGCCTTGCAACAGATAATCTCCTGTTGCCTTCGCTCATCCAATGTCTTGGTCTACCCTACCTCTACCGTATCTCCTGCCCCTTACTTTTAAATGAATGCAATATTTGTTACCCTATATTCATTTGGCTTATAATTCACCTTTCTTTCGTAGCTGTTCTAAGATCATTATATACATGTTGTCTTCTTATTATTATATGAAATGTCACCTTTCTTCTGCAAAATGTGTTTAAATGTCACATTTAGAATGCTTCCAATCTTTCATCCATTAGCTTATGCAGTATCTATATAACTTATGCAGTATCTGTAAATCTTATGCAATATCTATATAGCTTAACAATATCTATTTAGCTTACGCAGTATCTATATAGCTTAACAGTATATATATATATATATATATATATATATATATATATATATATATATATATATATATATATATATATATATATAGCTTATGTAGTATCTGTATAGCTTTACAATATCTATATAGCTTATGCAGTATCTTATTAGCTGCTTAGCAGTATCTATATAGTTTATTCAGTCTCTATATAGCTTACGCAGTATCTATATAGCTTCGCAATGTCTATATAGCTTATGCAGTATCTATATAGCTTATGCAGTATCTATATAGCGTATACAGTATGCATATAGCTTACGCAGTATCTATATAGCTTATTCAGTATGTTAATAGCTTACGCAGTATCTATATAGTTTAACAGTATCTATATAGCTTATGCAGCATCTGGATAGTTTATGCAGTATGTATATATCGTATGCAGTATGTATATAGCGTATGCAGTATCTATATAGCTTAACAGTATCTATATAGCTTATGCAGTATCTGTATAGCTTATGCAGTATTTATATAATTTATGTAGTATTTATACAACTTATGCATAATCTATATCTTACGCAGTATCTATATAGCTTAACAGTATCTATATAGCTTATGCAGTATCTATATAACTTATGCAGTATCGCAGTATATAGCTTAACAGTTTCTGTATAGCTTATGCAATACTTATATAGCTTGTGCAGTATCTATGTTCTCTCACACACAATAATAAAGATTATACACCGTATTCCCTCAGCTGTTTCAAACTTCTTATGTTGAATTTTCAATTTGCTCCACTTTGCTAAACAGTAAACCTCAAGTGGACACGCAGGACAAAGCACGACTGGACGTAAAAAAAAAAGGTAATTCTGTGTGTGAGAATAATTACGATATTCGAGACAACTGATTCCGAATTTAAGAACCAGACATGAGCTGTCAGAGGACGAGACCTCGTTCTGAAATTGAAATAAGTAAAACTCGATGCAATGAATCTACGACACATTGTAACTGTCTTTTTCTCTTGTTGAGGTGATCACTTGCACAAGACAGTATACATGTTGTTAAGATGTGTAGTACTTGTAATGAGGAGCTGAGTGTGGGTGCACATGAAGGCGCGAATGTGTTTAGGCTCGTATATGTTGTGTCATGCAACCCATACACTCACATGGAGTAGTCAAAGATGCTTGGACACTGCGGGCACATTTCAAAACATTTATTGACGGTAACACACACAGTAGCATCAACAGGAATAGTCAGTGTAAACAAGGTCATGCTGACCGGAAATCGTTAGGTATACATCAGGCATTCAAAAAGGGCTGGTAAACATTCCAATATACGTTCATGGTCAATAGTAGTATGTTCATGTATATACAGTTATCAATGCCGCTTTGGTACCTCTGACTAAACGCGTCAGATACCTTAATCACTTTGACATACAGGTACAACTTGGCATTCCCCGCCAATTGCCCATTATCAGGCTGAAATATATTAGCCTTAACACAGGCCTCGTTATGGCGTCATCTGTGTACTTCTTCTAAGCAGGTTAACATCAACCCTGCAGTAATGCTTATGTAGATATAAATATACCGCCAATCTGCGGTTTCCACAATATAACTTCGTCACTGGACTTCTGTTCGTTTAAAGACAAATAGTCTTACATAGCTATCTTGAGCATAATGTACAAGTTCTGTAACGTAGGACCGGTGAGCTGTAGTTCACAGACTAGGTAATCCTTCAACATGTTCTGCCACCGAAAGCGTAATAATGAAAAAGGTCGGTATTACCTGGAACCGAATCCTCAGAACACAATAAGGAACTCTGTCGCCATTTCGACGCACAGAGATTCACTGGGGAGACCTGCCAACGCAGTCACTTCGAAGATTTTCCCCGAAAACACAATGGACCTACACGTCCTCAGAAGCCAGGACTTCACAACTCAACAAGACGGAAGTCTCATTTCGCGCTCTCCACTGCGCATCGCATATAGCCCAGAACTGTATTACCTTTGACCCAAAAGGTCAAACACAATGAACGAACAAAACAAGGGAAGACAACCCCTAATCAACCTGACACAGCAAAGTCAAGACATAGTTACTAAACTTTGACCAGGGTGGAAAAAACCTACAACCAATAGATCGATGTTTGAAACTCCATCAAAAATGACAGCAACACACATACAAGAACAGAATGTTGTCACAAGTAGATATTCATTAAATAAACTGTATCCCAAAGTGTGTGACGCATAACTCCGGGGGTTATGCAAAAGGGTTCAATGGGGTACTTTATGATACTTTTTATTTTAGTTTCAGAAATCGCTGTTATTTATGACAAATTGAAATCAAAATAATTATTGTCTCTCCTTTTTTGGCTTATTGAATGGATACGAAAATATTTGGTGTCTAAAAAGGTCAAGGTCATATGCTGTTCCTGGGGTCTCTTAAGAGATAAACGAAGATTAGGAGCATTGCTTCCTCAGGTATCTCGCACAAGCCCCAGTTGAGGGTCACACAGTAAAATAAAACTCCCTTGTAAGGTTGGAGCCTCACCAAGAGCTGACGCTCAGTGACAGTGGATCAAAGAAGGCTGAAGCCTCTCCAACCCGTAGCACTGCACACCCAGCAATTAACAGGCCTGTGGACCTTGAACAATACACTGGCGGATCTATGCAGATACTATATATAGATACTGGCAGATCAAGGAATTGTCCAAGGAAGGGGTGATACATACATCAGAATAATAAGGCCCCCTCCCCCTTTTCCGCTCCTTATATACATATATTTTTAGACAATTAATTATTTAAAAAAAATAACGAATGTTGAACAGACATGACAACTTTATAATTTTATTATACAGTAACTGAAATAATTTTCATTTTTATAAAAAATAAACATATAACTATTTATAACATTATTGCATAAAAGTAAGGTACAACTGCAAAGATACAAAATTTGATACAAATTCAAACATATTTTATGGGACCTAAGACGCATCAAAAGTGGAATGCAGTCAGCGACCCATAGCTGACTGCTTGCGTCAGGGTCAACGAACCAGAGCTGACCAAGACCCTACTCCACCTCCAAGTGGTGGTCCTGTAAACAGGCTGCATCACTGCAGTCTGGCTGAGAGAGTAGGGATCGAAGTGGGAAGGCAAACCTGGTCCTAAAAAATGCCGTGCCGAAGTCGGATGTGTCGGGCCGAAAGGCGCAGATATCGCAGCTTTGCTGTAAACGGCGACACAACGCACCCAACGTCCTTTTCAGGACGAACGAAGTAGAAGAAGAAGAAACATATTAGCACAACATTTTTTAATTTGGGTTTGGCCGCCCGATACAGAAATTATCCGCCACATGTCACAAAGTCCTCTGTTTTTGCGGCTGGAGTGAATTTCCTTGTGTCGCCTACCTGGCGACGTCTTTTGTCTCACTGTTGTATGGTGGTTCCATTTATTGTCTTTCCTGGTGCTGCCACGTAGAATTATTTGCAAACTACGTTTGTAACCTTTAGGATACCATTGTCCAGTACCAGACATGTTTTAATGATTACTTACATTTAAGTCCCAAGTTGGGGGGGGGGGGGGGGGGGTACTGGAACGGTTGATATGAAATAATGGTTTTTAAAGTCCCAAGGGAGGGGCGATCGCCCCGTCGCCACCCCCTTGGATCCGCCAATGGACATTAGCTTCATTTAGTCGGATGCAGGGCAAGGAACTAAGAGTAACTTAGAGACCAATGGCAGGAGAGGGAGAAGCCCGACGTGAAACCACCCGATCCACGACGTGACACTCCTGTATGTCCTTACACTCCTGGCAGCTTAATCCATCACAAAAACTTAATTTGCTCCAGCAGACTATCGGTGGCCAGGAATGGACAGTGATGAAGCACACATGGGACTCCACACTTCAAAAACAGAAGGAATCCCACAACTGTCACTCAAAACGCCAGCCAGGCAATAAACAGTATTGCGTCAAGGTCTCAAGACCTTCTGACTTGCAGCAACCCTCTAGGTCTGTATTTTTAAAAAATACAATTTTGCCTCGTTTTGGCAAAGCGCGTCTCGTTCAACATAGTCGGTTATATCAGTGTGCATATTGAAATATAAAGGAGCTTTAGGTGTGGTAACTATAATCTCTAGGTCAGGCTCTGGGAATAGCTACTTGAACTAAGGAAAATACGGAAACACCAAGAACAACACTAAAGCAACTGAAAAAGACGCACACTGTCCTTTACCTGGCAATGGGGGAAAAATAGTGAAAACTCGTAACCAAAGAGATCAGAAAATATCAAGTGAAGTCAATTAACTTGGTCGTACGTCGTGACAAGGTTCGCTGCACGTTGTTCGGATGGACCAGGATCGAATCTCCGTTGTGCCTATCATTTTTTTTAAATACCTTTCAGTTCTCTAGAGTCCTCTTTCTTTCTTCCTGTATTTCTCTCTCTTTCTCTCTCTCTCTCTCTCTCTCTCTCTCTCTCTCTCTCTCTCTCTCTCTCTCTCTCTCTCTCTCTCTCTCTCGCTTTCTTTCTCGTGAATGCCTTCCATGTCATATTTTCATATTAATAATAATAATAATAATAAATTCTTTAAGCACCAAACACGGCGCATAAGGCAGAAACCAGTGCTCTCCAGGTTGTTCGTTGTGACGCCACTCCTCTTAGCTCTTGCACATTATTTAGGCCCAACGTTCTTCCTTCTCTTATTATTGTTCTTCTGAGTGTTTATTTTGGTCTTCCTTTTTTCCTCTTACCCTCAGGAACCCAAGTGAGCGCCTGTAGTGGTATTCTGTTGTTTTGCATTCGTAGGACATGACCGATATAAGACCATCGTCTTTTCCTTATATAGTCGGAGACATATTTCTGCCTAGAGTCTTTCATATTACTAAAGTAATAAAGTCTAGGCTGAGGCAAGAATGCACTTTGAAAAAAGACCATTCCTCTGCCAGGACTTAAAACATCAACATTGAAAACAACATTCTATAGCCATCCACGGTCTCCATTTTAGTCACTTTTCCTCTACAGATTCATCAGTTTTAGCAGCATCGTGAATGTTTTCGTTTTTCAGTTCTGACAGTCAGTAGGCAAATAAAAGCTACTTTGACCTAATTTAAATTATTGCTGTCTGGTTACTATGACAACGGCGTTATCGAATGAGAGGGCTTCCGTGTGTGCAAGAGAGGGGAAAATCAGGTTATCTTGTGTGGCAAAGTCACAAATAAAGTTTAATGGGGTTAATGGAAAATGAATAATTGATTGTTATTGACCAGTCCTCTTTAAGACAGATGAAAAGTTATTGTATTGTAATACAGTAAAGAATGTATAATAAACACAATCACGAAAGTAGCAAACTAAATGAAAAAACAAATGTCATGATATAACCAACAGTTCCATGTGTACGGTAAATGATCGAAAGGAGCGGGCTACATAAAAGAAAGTAGCAAACATCTTTAAAATTGTTTAAATATTTTTATTATTTAAATTGGGTCTCATGTGGAAATAGATTTGAACAAGGTACATATTCACGAAAGTATGCTGTATACATTTTCAAAGTATTATCTTCATTATAACCGTCATTATCCGTCACCTCCCCTAGAAGATTAGGCCTTCAACAAGTCCATGCCAAATCCAGCTGTCACGCGCCATCAGCTCAAGTTCTTATCACGTCTTCTGTATCCCATTCACGCCTGTCACCCGCTCTCTCCTCCATGTGTTTTTTGTTTTTCCGCTATATCTTTTTTATCCTGGGGATTCCAGAACAAAGACTCCCTTGTAATGACATCAACAAGCTTCTTCAGTGTGTGTCCCATCCATAGCCAGCGACTTCTTCTCATCACTTGTATCATTCCAGAGTGAAGATCAGACCCATTACAATCCTTCTATTCTACGAAAGAACGCATTTATGAAAGCCTGTAACTTCATGGGTGTTTTTTCTTTCCTCCATGTTTCAAAGCCACACATTTGGACTGCAGGGACATTTGAGCTGAAGATTCTTATTTTTGTGTCAGACATGATCTCTTTTGCTTTCTGTACATTTTTATCCACTTTAACTAAATCAAACAAGGGTAAATCAACATACACAGTTCTTTATCAAAGAGTCCTAATAAAACAGTAAACGTTCTACAAGACTAGCAAGTCTCTGATTTCATCAATAATTATAGAAAGAAGTTACTTAACGTAAACTCAGCCTAAATCATTGGAGTGAGTAAGACGTATGGTGTCTGCCTCTAATTCTAAAGAATGTGTATCACTCCATCCCTCGCTCTCTTGTTTAGTATTTCGAGGACTAAGACATGTATGTTTTTAATGTAAAATCCACTGTGTCAACCTCATTTTCTAACCGTTTGAAAGGGTCATATGCCTAACGGCCCATTACATTTTAGTTATGCCACTATTGTTGACGATTGGTCTTAAATAATTTGTTCCCGAGACTGCGTTTAAAAAAAAAAAAAAAAACACTCCACGCAGTCAGGAAACGCAGGTCTTTGTTAGTTCCTTCTAGCATTAGCTACATATATAAATAACTGAGAGGTCATAGAAACAAGATAACTGCACAAAATATGAAATTGTATACATTATTAACTCTTGTTAAGTTAATTTTAACCCAAGAGACGTATGGAAATATGGTAAACCCGTTTGGTTAGAATCAGATTTCCTCTTGTTTACACTACACTGAAAGTGAATCAAACTTAATTGTTGTATTTGAGGCTTAATATACTTCAAATAACACTGGCTAACAAAAAAAATTTATTTTTTTCTTTCTCTAACATTTCTATGTTTTTCTGGTCAATTTTAATGCGCTGTTTTTAAATCAGCAAACCGTTTTTCTCTATCAGGTCGGGATCTCTAGAAATACGCAATTGAAGTTTTTTAACAACGCATACAGTATTACAACATCATTCGTACAAGAAGTATAACAGTTATGTAGGCTTGAATTTCTTTGCAGTCGACTTTCGTCGGTGAATGGCATGTGGTACATCGTGATGAAGCATCCAACAATAATCGGCAAGCATGGTCACACTCCACCGTCCTTGATAACGTGATTCCATTACGGCGATATCTTGATGGAATCGTTCTCCATGTTCATCGCTGACTTCGCCAAGGTTGTCAGGGAAAAAGTCAAGATGCGAATCGAGCAAATGGATTTTGAGGGACATGTTATAGCCCATAATTCTGTATGCATCTATGCACTGCTTAACAATATGCACATAGTCGACAGATTTGTGATTTCCCAGAAAGTTATCGACGATCGATTTGAATGTCATCCATGCGCGAAGTTCACTACCATGTAACAAGTTCTCGAATTGTTTGTCTGCAATAACTTTCCTAATCTGAGGTCCTACAAAGATACCTTCCTTTATCTTTGCATCGCTAACTTGCGGAAACTTTTCTCGAAGCTTTGCTTGTTTTATCTAACGCTTTTACGAAATTCTTCATGAGCCCCAACTTTATATGTAACGGTGGTAAAATGATGCTGTCTTTGTTAACTAATGGCTCGTGTATTACATTTTTATGCCCGAGCTGCATACGATCCCTGATAGGCCACACCTTTCTTGCATAATGTTCCTGTCTGTTGCGGCTGACCCATTCACATAGGAAGCAACAAAATTTTGTATACCCAGTCTGCATGCCCGTGAGAATTGAAATGACCTTTAGGTCTCCACAAATCCGCCATTGGTAGTCATTGTACTTTATTTTTGCCAAAAGTATAGCCATATTGTCATAAGTTTCTTTCATATGAACAGAGTAGGCGACTGGAATTGATGAAAATAAATTTCCGTTATGCAATAACACGACTTTTAGACTAGTCTTGGAAGAGTCGATGAAAAGTCGCCATTCGTCGACTATGTGCTCATGACCGAGGTGTACCATTAGACCGTTTACATCTTTGCAATAGCAAATGTCATCATCCATCTCAAAGTATTGAACAAGTTCTCTGTGTCTATGACGAAATTTAGATATCGGAGTATTGGGCGCTAAAAGATTTCATTCTTTGAATCGCGAACCGAGTAATTCCGCTTGTTCTTTGGTAAGAGCACGATCACGTATTAGATCTGAAAGGTTAATTAAGTGAACACCATCATTCACCGGTATATAATCCGAGTCAGAATTAGTTTCTAAAGCAGGTAAACTATCCCTTTCTGATGGTTCATTCACGTCCAACGGATATTGTTCTGGTGGAACTGGGATCGGACACGTGATTGGATCATGAGGCACTGGTTTCGAAACCGATTCAATATTTGGATAAACCACAGACTTTCTAGTTATAAAAGTGAAACCATGGATATTTGTCAAGCAGATATAACAATCGGTAGCGTGATTTGTCGGTTCACGCCATATTACTGTCACTTTTTTTATGTAAAACTTTTGCCTCGTTTTGGCGAGGCGCATCCCGTTCAACCTAGTCGGTTATATTAGGGCGCATGTCCAAATATAAAAGACCCTTAGTTCTGGGATTTTACTGGCACTCCAAACGGCATCGACTAATGCTTCGGCAATTTTCGTAACCAACCTGCCAATGTATTTGCACAAGTCGAACAAACTGCATTTGGCATCCAAGATTTATTTGCATCATCAACTTTCGAATCGAAATAAAGTTCATATGCTTTTTTTAGTAATGGTGTAAAGTTTTTCTGGTGAACACGATCGGTAAAATATCCGCAAACGTAACAGAACAGATCAGCCGAATTTCTACAACTTCTAGAAGCATATTTCGCTCAGAATTATTTAAAATACAGTAACTATTTGCAAAATAGCGTAACATATGTCATACATCTTTTAGCAGTATAAAAAGTAGAATTATTTTGCATTTCATTAATTTTTAATAAGTTATATAGTAAAAATGAAACGGAGCAAATAACGGTTTCCCAAAAATATATTTATTCACAAATATCTTAAGAACCCGATGTGATGGAGATAAACGGATTTCAGATTTGAAATCAGCGCAAGAAACTAACCTAGGAACACTTATTCTTATATAAGAAAGAAAAATGTTGTTTGTCAGTGTAATTTACAATGATGTTATGTATTTATAATATTAGATGGTGTCTCATAAAGATGTGTATTTGCTGTCGGTTTCAAAATGTGATCGTGTACACCATACTCCTCTTGCACCATCATTCGGTATGCGTTGCAAATACTCAACCTGGAGCATTATTCTCGTAGAATAGAGAATTTAATGTATATGTTATAAATTTAAAAGCTAACTCATAACGTACAAAGGAAACGTGAAGCATTATTTCTCGCATTTAGTTTTACAAAAGTAAAACGTAGTTCACTTTTGATGACCCTGGGGTCAGCAGGATTCACTGTGCTACAAGCTATAGACAAAACAAATGCATCGCTCTCGTTGTTTTGGTAGAATCGCCTGGGTAGTGAGATCAGATGCCTAGCCTTCTCGGATAAGGACGAAAAAAATAAGAAGGTCACTTGTGCAAGTTTCGCGCTTTAAAAATCTCTCAGCAGTTGGAAATCGTAAAGCGTAGGCCATACGGCCGCTGCCATGGCACAATTTTAAAAATTAGGAAATCTACCCACCACAAAAATATTTATAGAATGCGTGATTCCTGTATACACAAATTGGGATCCTCGTCGGTGCTACAGAGTTCGTGCACTGTGCTGAGATCCTCCTTGGGTGATCTAAGGGAGGAGATCGGGGCATTCATGGGGTTGCCCATGTGCAAAGAAGATGGTCCTTGCAGCCAAAACCTAAAATCTATTTCATCACTTTCTCCTTTCTTAAACATTTAATTAATAGTAATAGTGTTCCTTTTCATCTCAAAATATATCGTGTGCTTTATCGACTTTTTTGTGGGCAAGAAGATAAGGTTTATTTGCATTTATCCATTTCTTGTGGGCAAGAAGATAAGGTCTATTTGCATTAACAGTGTAGACCTACGACACAAGCACAAAACAGCGTATCAGCCAGTGAGGTTAGCTTAATCGAATCTTTAAATTCCAGATCTTTCAGTCATTCTTCATTGATAGCTAGACTGTAATAAAGTTTGGTTTTTAAATTGATCTCCATTTTACCGATGGTTCACAGGAATTCATTTCAAACGAAGGCAATTTACCCATTACGGATTCAGAAATTGCAATCACAAAGTGCTGAAATGGAAATCACAAAACAAAGAAATTTTAAACTATAGTTTACTTACTTACGTTTAGTTTTTTTTTTTAGTCCACTATTACCATGAAGCGACGGGGGGAGCTAAAATTTTCGGTCTTGAACCAAGTGTCATTTATTCAACAGGCTAAAGATAGGAACTACCGATAAGTGTAGCTGTGTCACAGAAAAAATGACCACTGAACATCAGCTTCAAAGTTCCTCAACAAATGAGGAACAGAGAAAGCACATGTGGCCATCACCAGTTCCATTCCTGGAAAAGCTCTATGAAGATACAAATAGCCTCAAGTTGACCACTGCTTTCTTTGAAAATATTCAAGTAGACGTCGGATAGTATTCGAAGAACGTATCGCGTGTTACCGGATTTTAAAAATATTGTCTGTCCATCTCACTCTTCCTGTTCCCTGAGGCCCTAACCACATCTTCTTCCGTTTCAGGTTTTAAAATAAAAAGTAAAGGTCTCCCCACAGCAGATACTACCGTATAGGAGTGAAGTGTTAGAGACATCACTATACCAGGTCCAGCTTCGAGAGGTTCAATTTCTCGCTGCCTTTTCCTTCCATAACTCAAGATTAGAGGTAGGTAAACATTAGCAGTTGGTAGACTGGAGCATGGCGCCATCATATTTCGAACCTGGTACCTTTGCCGCCAGAGGAGAGCACACTAACTACTCTACGAATCGGACACTCCTGTTTTAAATAGACTGGTAATTCATCAGGGTCCATTCTCATGGGATGGCCCAACGACTTTATTTTCGTCACTGTATATATGTGTTTCTAATGAAGATCATTAACTTAATAAGGAAGACCTATGAAGACATGACATGTAGAGTTCTTCATTAAGGACAACTTACAGAACCGTTTACGTTTAGAAAGAGAGTGAGACAGGGATGCCTCTTGCCTCCATTTCTTTTCTTACTTGCAATAGATTGGGTTATGAAAACATCAACATCACACAACAGAAATGGAATCTAATTGAATTTGACTAAGAAGGTTGATGATCTGGATTTTGCAGATGACTTGGCTCTTTTGTCCGATAACCATAATCAGATGCAAGTGAAAATGAAAATTCTCGATGAGAGGTCACAACAAGTGGGCCTGAAAATACACAGGGAAAGACAAAGATTATGAGAATAAATACAAGAAATGATAACAAGGTTGAACTTGAAGAAACACCACTAAAAGATGTAGAATCGTACACATATATTTGCAGTAATATTGACAACGTTGGAGGGACAGACAATGATATCAAAATAAGAATACAAAAAGTAAGAGGAGCTTTCATTGCATTGGGAAACATATGGAGAACAAGAGAAATCAAGTCCAACACGAAAATAAGAATCTTCAACTCAAATGTCAAGTCATTCCTGTTGGTTGTATGGCTCTGAGACATGGAGAGCAACAAAGTCAACAATCAAAAAGCTACAGACTTTTATAAACGGGTGCTTGCGTTAAATAGAAGGACTGAAATGGTATGACAAAGTCACAAATGTGGGTGGAATTGATGACAAGAACCAGACAAGTACCAGTGGAACAAGAGTTGAGAAGAAGACGCTGGCGATGGATAGGTGTCACAGTGACTGTTAATTTATTTTACCATTCCGTTCCATATGTTATTACTTTTTAATGTTCGGGTTTCCTTGACATTTTGTATTTTCATATTCTACCTGCAATTTCCCCCTTCGCAGACCTACCCCGCGCTTTGTTTACGTTCTGGCATTCAACGGTCAGATAACGTTACATCAGCGCACCTGGTGTTCGTTTGACCAGAGAAACATTTCTGCTAGCGGGTGGTACCCTTTGAGGCCCGGGTAACCGTTTCATCTTCGAAATAAGGGGGAGATAACAATCGCGGTCAGTCTCTGGGTTTTGCCCCTTAGACGAGTTAGAGCTCTGTCGTGGTTGAGTAAAGTGTAGAGTATTTGTCGAGTTGGACAATAGTAGTGAAATCGACAAGGGATAGTGGACTGACAGAGTTATAGATTACACACAGAAAGGTGTAAATAGGAGATGGACTTGAGACAACCTGGAAGAAGATTTATCAAAATGATCTCTCTCTCCAAGCCTCAACTCACTTTTACTGTCTAAGCACCTCCTGCTCTCGGAGCCGCGGTAGCATAGTGGTTAGTGCACTGGCTTCGTAGCGCAGTGGTCTATGGTTCGATCCCCAGATGAGGCGGGAAATTTTTAGGCCACAAACGGCTCCTGGGTCGACCCAGCCCCAAATGGGTACCAGAGCAACTCTGGGAAGGTTAAGGCGGCCGGCGTGATGCCGACCACATCACCCCTAGTGTGCCGACGGTCAAGATAATATGGGCCTAACACCATATTCCCAATATGCCTCAATGGGCGTGTCACGGGTTCCTTTACCTTTTTTTTTTTACCTCCTGCTCTCACTCTTTTCTCTTATCAAACATAGAAATTATAGTAAAGAGCTAAAACAAGTTAATTATGGATGGAAGGGTCGTGAACAGCGCATTAATAAATGTGTAAACTTTATTAAATGAAGAAAAGCATGGAAAATAATGCATCTCATCATACACAGCATAAAATTACATCAATAATCAAAATATTCATCAATAGTCATCAATAACCATCAATAACCACAATAATGCAAATACACACCCACAAACACACACACCACCAACACTCATAAAACCTGTAGAACACAGAGAAATGAAATAAACTGAGTGGCAGTCCGTCCGCTTTCGTGGGACCAAATGTAATAGTCCAGAAAGTGTCTTACATGTAGATATTTCAAGGCGAGGGAATAAGCCTACAAAACTTTCCTTGTTGGTACTATCATTGGTGACCTCTAGTTGCGCGAGGGGGCTGGAAGACTCTATTTACCTCTGGTTTACCAAATGAATAAAACTGCGTGTCAGTCCGTCCGTTTTCGTGGGACCAAAAGCTAGCTCCAGAAAAGTGTCTTACATGTAAATATCCTTCAAGGTGAATGAAGTGAAATACAAAACTTTCCTCGGTGATGCTAAACGTTGGTGAACCCTAATTGCGCGAGGGGCTGGACTATGTCTATCTTTGGTTGACCGCTCCTAAGTGCGAAGTTCTACATAAATCCAGAAATACACCAGACGAAGTTACTTGAGTACAAAGAGTCCCAGGCGCTCTTATCCGGCGCTATTGCTTGCTTGGCTGTAAATCCTGTTTAAACTGGTTTGGCTGTGGTTTGGCTGAGTGCCCCGTTTAGGCACACAAAGTCGGGTGATATCAGATTCTGCTATAGACATGCTGAGCGGTTTTGATATTCTGGAAGCCGCAATGCTCTGACTGGTAATCCAATAGGCGAGTAGAGAACTACTACTGCATTTGGTGATTCCAGATTTAGCGTTGGCTCGTTCCACTGCGTGAGCTTAACTTGGCGTTGACAAAAGGGGTTTTGATTCAGGAACGGGGTTGACAATTCGTGACGCTAGCGGTATTTAGAAACCCTCTAGATCGAAGAGAACATGACGTTCTTCGCCTGACTGGAGTCTGCTCCAGCGATTCGGTATCCCTGAAACTGAGACCCAAAAAAGAAACACCCTTTACATCAAGCAACAACAAAATCCCTCTATCAATTATAGCATGTGCCCGCATAGGCTTAATATCTTTTGTACACCCATGTACCTGTCAGTAAATGTTCTGACAGCAAAAACTACTCCTCTTCTCCCAATCTCAACATACAGGAAACCTAACCTTGTAGTTACAGTTAAATGAATATGCTTATTCATCTTACAACATTAAATGAATTTACATAAATAGATTACAGCATTTGACATTACACAAATAAATCGTATGTCCCCTTGGGGAAATATATTAACATTCCACAAAATGAGTACATAGAAAATGCAATCTTCTTGCTATAATAATACAGTGGTGACTGTACATAAGATAGAATTATATCTATGGCGGGTGTCTGCTTTCTGTGAAAGTTATGACTAGAGTCTAGCTACACAAGTAAGCATATAATGATTCTCCCTTGCCACTAGAAATATCTATCAAAAAGGAATAAGTGACTATCTCCTATAATTCAGTGTTTAAGTACCTGTCCACACCTCTGACATTATCTTGCAGAAATGACAGTTAATTGGCTTATTCTTAACCCATGATTAGCATCTGTAGACTGATTCTACGCCTAGTGAGTGTCTGTTATTGTAAGTTTATCATTTCCCATTATAATCCGTAACAGTTTAAGCACCACTTAACTAAGGCGGTAGACCGCGCTACATTATCACTGAATTAAATGACTAGGAGAAGTCCTCAAAAATGAATTAAGTCACATTCCTATCAGATATATATATAAGAAGCTAACATGAATATAATATAATAAGATATGTCAACTCACCCCGAAAAATGACAAGAACATAGGCAAACACATTCTAGTTCTGCTGTGCTAACTCTGCCTAAATCTCATATGGTCATCTACGGGCCAGGAATATTCACGAGTGTGTTGGCTTATTAAACCCATCTACTCTTATAGATTACAAAGGACGCTCCCCCCGGACCCCTGGCCTGCATATTTCTACAGATGTTCGGCGAAAGACGTAATCGAGAGTAAGACAAAAGGTTTCAGAAGCAATAACTTTGAGAAAATTTCCCCGATAGACATAATATTATGGTTTCTGACTCGTTTAAGGGCAAAACCACACAGACCGCAGCGGGTCGTTATCTCCCCTGAATCGAAAATCAGAACATGTTTACCGACCGCAGAAGATTGGTCCCTGCTAACAAGCCGTGTCTTCACAGAAACCGTCTTTCGCTCGTTCAAACACTTTAAGCGTAACAGACGTTCTTCTGATCAGTTAAACGCCAGGTGCAGTTTAGATAACATTACGTTATATGACCGTCTGCTGGTCCAGTGGAAATTTCTACTGAAAGCCAGAACGTAAATTAACCTCGGGTGGGGTTTGAGAAGGTGAAAAAATTGGGCCACGAAAGTGTGGTAAAGTGGGATGTTATGAATATTTATAGGGGACTTAGTGTACTGACTGAGATCAGCTGTGAAGGTATCTGTATCTAATAAGTGTGGTGTATTACATATGACCTTACTTTGCTACCACATTTATACCTCAGTCAGACTTATTCTGGAATATTGTGATGACTACGTTGAATGTCTAGGGTTATGATAATGATGAAGTGTATGTTCCCAACTACCAACAGACAGATAAACAATTTAATTTAATCCACAACACTTTACAACACTGTGACACTCACATACATATAACACTCTATAAGACTATCTTAATAAGTCAAGGGTAACTTTTAAAAATATGTATTAATTCCTTTCAATAATAGATATCCCGATTCAACTACAAAGTGAACCAGGAATCACAATCAAATATAATCACAAGTTGTATGTACACAATTTATAGATAGGATCTTTGTATTGACATATATTATTATTGCAATATGTGTGTAAGCTGTGATGTAGGACTATGAGGTAATACTGGCTTTTCAAGCTAAGTTGTTGTTTGTCATCATGACTTCAAGTGTTTGTTTCTGGTGGAAATAATATTGGTAAGGTTCACAGTTTCTTTTGATTTGAAACAAATAAATGTCCCTCTTGAATTAAGGTAAAGTCACTTTTAGAGGGGGGTATACACAAGATTGAGCTGCTCTGGCCACGAACTCTTAACTTCTGTGTGGGCGGCAGGAAACAGTCTCCACTGCTCGCTTGCTTCACCGTTTCCTTGAGAAACAATACTGGTCGCTATTTTGACCAAGGAGTATGCTACCAGCCTCCGGGTTCAGCAAAACTCAGACCAAGTGCTGCTTCAATACGTTAGTACCACGGTCCCTGAAACAAGAAGGTTGTACCTCCTACTTCAGAACTAATTTATAATCTATTTCCACACTGAAGCACAATACATAACAAACACTGAGTTCAGCGCTGTAGGCCAACTGTTAGCTTCTCATGTAACAACATTCACCAGTATTCCTCTCCCTAATGGTCACAACGCCTCTGCAATTTCAGCTGTAATTCCTTCTATACAATAAGATAGGTGTCATAGTACTATTTGGCAATCCCATATAGTTATACTCCTCTCCGACAAGTTTTGTTCAGGTTGGAGCAATATCTAGACTTTGCCTCATGTTTGTTACTGAACCACACACATATAGACATAAATTATCAATTCACATTCAATTTTCATCTAAAAGAGATCAAATATGTCTAGCTTACCACAATTCAAGGAAATATTAAACAAATACGTTGACTGGCGATGAGTTATGGCACAATTCCGATCTGCCTCTGTCCCAGGCTTTCATTAGAAAAATATGAACTGGATCTCAACGCACTTGCTTCTACACAGTTTAATTTCAAACAGTGGCACTGAACAGACGCTCCTAATTGACTATATCAACTGGTCTAGCCAATAAGACCATGTTTACAAAAGCATTTGAAAAAATTTACCCTTCCTACGTTTCCCTTAACAACCAAAATAGTATTTGCAGTCGACTAATCATGTTTCGCCTTACATATAATTCTAACCAATCAAATCGGATTTAACGTAGTGGCCTCATTCCCCTAAAGCAGTATCCAAACATGAGCAAATATGATCTGGTGCTGTCAGACAACACCCCTATAATATTTTGGCTATAATTTGTTAATTACTAGACTATGTGCATAACACTTAACATATTCTTTGTCAGCAAGTCCTAAGGCACCCAAATATATAAATTTAATGGGGCTAAGTGGCTCCGTTCAAAATATGTATTCTAGGATAGTCGTGTATTTGTTTTTTTTTTATTTTTTATTGTTTTAGAACCGCCACCTGTCCTGCCTTTTCGACTGTTCTGTCAGTATAAAGTCAGGATTTCAGACATAAAACAGTAGAATGTCATGTTTCCTAATAAGCATTAAACATGTTTTCAAAACCTAACAGTGTATTGGTAGTGTTTTTTGTCACTGTTTATTTGAAAAAAAGTTAGTGCTTCATGTCTTACGCGTGGGATTGGCGTTACTATTAATCGCGAGACTGTGGTAGTATTGCATGCGTTCCTCCGTACATCTCTCTCTCTCTCTAAGGCCGTCTGTCTTTTGTCTTTTCGTAGTGCATAAAATGACATTAATGTAATCTAGGTCATTACGCAGTGTGTCTATCTCAAGGTTTTCTAAGAAACACAGTACCGGTTTTATTTTTTTTTAAACGCGTGTAGTTGATGCAGTAGGCTTTACTAGTAAACGTGAAAGCGTTACAATTATGCAGACGGAGCATTAAAAAATGCGGTTTTCTTGTTCAGCCATTACAGCGGTATACACGCTGGCGTATGCCATTGAGAAAGCACTGGTCTTTCACCATTCTTCTTTCCTTTTATTGAATTAATTCGTTAGGCTTTACATTTACTTTTTAATTTAGATATGTGGATTTAGAATGTTTCACGACAAATTCTCCCCACTTAAAACAGACGTTATATGTCAGTCTATAATTCTATATACACATAGAGAAATTTAATATTATTCCTGGGGCTTACGGTGATTTTCATCACACGGATGGCGGCTTAGAAAATCCGCTCCCAGGTTAGTTTTTCCAGAAATATATTCTATGCTGAACTGGAATGGCTGCAAAAGTAAGGACCATCTGAGTAACCTTGAATTTTCATGCCTAGCCTGCGCTAGAAACGACAAGGGTTTGTGATCCGTTTGCAACTTAAATGCCTTCCCATACAGATAAATATTGAATTTCTTTATCGCCCATATTACTGCAAGACATTCTTTTTCGCTAGTTGAAGTAACTGGTTTCAGCTTTATTCAACTTTCTACTAGCATATGCCACTGGGGTTAATTTCCCATTTAGTGCATCTGATTTCTGCAACAGGGTCGCGCCCAACCCGATATTACTGGCATCCGTTCTCACAATGAATTCTTGACTTAAGTCAGGTAATTTCAAAATGGGTTTGCTAGTGAGCTTTTCCTTCAGTTCCTGGTATGCCAATTCACACTGTGCTGTCCAGGTAATTCGATCTGGATTTCCTTTGCGTGTCAAATCAGTTAACGGTGCACATATGGAATTAAAGTTTTTGATATACTTTTGGTAGAAACCACATAATGAGACAAAGGATCTCACGTCTTTCTTGGTTTGTGGTCTCGGGGCTTTCTTTAGTTTCTCTAAATTCTTGGGGTCAGGGGTCATGTTTCCCTGATGGACTGTGTGTCCCAAGAATTCTAATTCTTTACATCCAACGCAACATTTGGTTGGTCGGGCTGTTAAATTCGCTTCTCTAAGTCGATTAAACAGCGTGTTCAGAGAGTCAATGTGTTCCTCAAATGTTTCTGTTGCTATAAGGATATCATCCATGAAATTTGTGATGCATGGATTATTCAGGGATCCAACAATTTTCTCATCAATAAGAGAAGACACTAGGCGCATTCTTCAATCCAAATGGCAATCTGTTAAACTCATAGTGTCCCTCTGAGGTACTAAAAGCTAGGTATGGTCTAACCTCAGGCTTTACTGGAATCTGATAGTATCCTTTGCTCAGATCCACTTTTGAGAAATATTTAGCTTTATTTAGCCTGGCAAACAACTGATTTGTATCCGGCAATGGATCCACCTGACCTTCTGTGATAGCATTCAGTCTCCTGTAATCTATACAGAGTCTATGTTCTCCAGAGGGTTTCCTTAAGAGCACCACACTGGAACTATACGAAGATTCACTGTGTGAAATTATTCCTTCCTTCAACAAATAGTCTATCTCTTCCTTCAAGGCTTTCTCCTTAGCAAAAGGAATCGAATAGGCTTTCATACAGGTGTGGGGTCTATCAGTTTCATATCATATTCCAATAAGTTTGTATGCTCCGGTCGGTCCGTTAGCACCTCCGTATGATCATCTAAAACCTGTTGCACTCTCTTCTTCTGATCTTTTGTTAAGTGTGTACTGATTTTCACCTGTGCCGCTGTCTCACAGGGATGTAATGGATATTCAAATGATGAAAGTGGTTCCTTTTTCATCTCCATTGCAATGGACAAGGTCAACAAATGTGTCTCTTCCTGATTTTCTCTTTCCAAATATTTCTTCAGGAGATTCACATGATAGATTTTTTTCTGTCCCCTTCTTATCTATCTTATAATTGGTTCTAGACACCTTCTCTAGAACTGTATATGGACCTTGCCATCCAATTTGTAACTTATTCTGACTACCGGGTAGAAGAAACAGTACCTTCTCTCCCACAGCCAAATCTCTGTCTTTAGCTTTCCTGTTGTAGTAGGCAGCATGTTTTTTCCTGGCTTGTCTCAAATTTTCATTGGCAAGTTTCCAGCCAGTTTTTAAACGAGTGGTCAGCTCATTCACATATTGGTATGAGGATGTAATATTTTACTCTGCCTTTTCATCAGTCCACGTTCTTAACAGAGTTACATATGGACTTTTAAATTCGGAAACTTATTTTTCCTGGTACATGTCAGGTCCTTTGCACTCGAAGCTCTGTTGTGATGACTTTTCTTCCCAGAATCATCATGCACAAAACGACCGCTACCAATTTTTTTCTTGGGGCTCTCTCCCCACTTAGAATTCTTGATGAGAGATTTCCTCTCTACATCTTCTTCCTCCAGTTTACATAAGTCCGATTGAGGGATTTTCGGCTTATTCTGGGGTAAGACATCTTTTTGCACTCTCTGCATAGTGGCCATTGTAAAACAGTCAATTGCAGATTGTCCGTGAAAAGGGGCTTCCCAATCCACTTGGTCCACTTTATTAAATTTATTTTTCTTTTCAGTGTCAGGCCTACGTTTGCCCCGTGGCGTGTAGAGGTCCTGATCACTATTCCCACTTGTGGGTGTTCCCTCATGTAATATGCCACATCTCTCTACAAAATTTTCAATGTCCCACCTTGCCTTGGGCCAATAATAATTCTGAGCTACCTTTTGAATGATGGTACCTATTTTTTCATGGTCCCCATCTTTTCTCACATGTAAGCTCCTTATTAAGTCTGTCCTATACCTTTTAGGAAGTACCAGCTGTCCCTGACCTTTGGATCTAGTTCCAGTCTTCCGGTATATCAGTTTGTTCTTCATATAGAAGTCTCCTTTTCCTGGAGGTGTGTGACAATTGGACAATTTTCTAAAACAAGGCTTGAGGGTCTTATCCCCAGCCTGTGCCTTCCTCAACTCTTCTGGAGTGGTATTTAACATAATATCCTCCTCCTTTCTTGAAGGGTGGCCATTACTTTAGGATTCCTTCTACAACGGTCAGTATCATGATTGTCCATCCGACATATTTTACACCACCTCCTTTTTTGGTTGAAAGATTTTCTTTCATCAAATTTCCTTTCATCGAATTGTGGGGGTTTTATTTTTATTGTCATACCGTGACCTATCAAACTGGTGCTTACCTTTGTTCTGATCTCTAGGATCAAATTTATTAAAGTTCTGTGGTGCCTTAAAATTATCTACCTGTTTCTTTTTATTACTTGTTACCTCTGCTTGAGCTGCTTGATACCTTTCAGCAACATTTAGTAACTCACCCAGCCTCTCTGCACCTTGTTCCATGAGAAACTTTCTCAGGTCTGGAGCCATGGACTCTCTTAGTTGTTCTATAAGGATCATTTCCTTAAGATCTTGGGTTTTCCCCAGAGAAGTCCATTTCTCCAAGTATGTCTCTAACCGTGCAGAGAACTGGTGATAGGTTTCACCTGACAGTAGTTTAGCATTCCTAAATTTTTTTCTATAAAATTCACCATTCTTTTCATATCTTAACAAAAGAGCCTGCTTTAGCATGTCATAACTTTCTTGATCATCTCTGCTCATTTTGGCAAAAACTTCATAAGCCGTACCACGAAGCCCTTGTGATAACTTTAAGCTCCACCTTTCTCTCTCTAACCCATACGTGGTAGCTAATAGTTCATATCTATTTAGATAGCTCTCGATATCATCTTCTTTCTCAACAAAATGATCTAAATGAAAGTTCATAGCTGAGATTGAGGCTCCCTGACTAGAAGAGGCATCACAGGTAAAGGGACTGGCACCATTTTCAGGAGCATGGCCTTGAAACTCAAACTCCCTTAGTCGTAACTCATGTTCCCTTTGTAATCTCTTGTCTTCTGCTTCCCTTTCTGCCGCTAATCTCTTGTCTTCCCTTTCTGCAGTCTGCCTTCTTTTCTCTGCTTCCCTTTCTGCAGCCTGTCTCTTTTCTTCTCTTTCTGTAGCTTGCCTTCTTTCCTCTGCTTCCAATTGTAACTTTTTAGCCTCAGCCTCAATCTGCAACCTCTTAATTTCTTTTTCAGCCTCTAACTTTCTTTCAGCCTCTTTTTCTAATCTTTTTTCTTCACGTTCAATAAATTTGTCACATTCAGTAGTGACATAAGCAATTATAACGTGCCCGTCCATTCCTAACTCTTTAGCAGCCTGCACAGCAGCAGATCGAAATTTTGCTAGGTCCGCCATTTTCTAACAGGCAAATGTAAACAATTCAATCTATAAATAACTATCTAAGGACAACCACAGGCACTGAGAGCTCAACCTTACTTATTTTCCACCCAAGATACCTTTTAATTTTTTATTATTCCCTGATGTGAATTACCCCCAATATATATAATAGGGAAAGATTCAAAATCCCGGACGAGCCCCTGATGCGTGATGCCATATGATGATGGATGGCATCCGCATGTCTGGTTTTGTGTAGTGTGTAGATGTGTTCAGTCAAAACAATGTTCATGCAACAATAACAGGGCAATCCACATAGGACGTCAGTAAACTCACGACGTATAAAGTCAATGAGTCTTGAAACAGCCGTTGACGTTTTTCTTCATTATTTATTGTGGACGCCACAGTGACAAAATGGTTACGCAAATGTGTAGGCACATCAAACAGTCATTATCACAGCAACATTCAATACAGCAATAAACGGTAGACAGCATTACAATGATGAGTCAGATGCATGTTATATTTCAAAGTGCTGTAAATGTAGTCAGGTGAACAACTCCATCCTTTTCTATAACAGCCAGGAGATGACCAGATGTATGAGATCAGTTCACTCTCCTTAGTTTGACTTCAGCAAGACAGACACGTCTGCCGAAGTATAAATAATGTCCTCAAAAATATCCTCTAGATAGTAAAGGTTTTCCAAACCTAGTTCATTTAACAAAGTAGCAAGTAATGGTCCTTGGTACCTGCATCAACCGATGCAGTACAATGCAGCGACATGTGAGCTAGGAAAACATCTCGTGACGACGACTTTCGCAGACAGGCTATGAATCGAAATCGCTCACGACCCAAAATCAATAGAGTTAATGAAAGAGTCAATTTACCTTGCTTTCATGAAATACACAGAAATATCACGCCTCCCGACATGTGGGAAACACTAGAGGTATTATCTCGAATAAACGAAATATCCATTAAGAGGACTACACATCCCTGACAGAACAAAAATAGCGGAGATCCCCTCTTCAACGAGGCATCTCTTTCGCCATTCCAAATCGCTCACTCCACTAGTCGTGGGCGGAAACCGATCGACAAAGAAGCAAGACAAGTCATGCGCAGTCCAGCGCAAAACGACCACAGCTCAAACTTAACTGCATTCGATACCAACGCGAGAAGACAAATGCTTACCGAGAAAAGTGACTATAAATTCCAAGCAGTTGTTGCCCTTGCGTTATAAAACAGATATTGAAATAAAACGATGTTGCGAGAATTTATCACGCAACATATCACCACCTCCTCCCGATAAAAAAAAAATGTGGAACATATTTTTTTTTTCAATATCAAAGAGCAAGCGATAAGCGGCTCAAAACGCACGAATTATGCGCTGATAATTAACTAAATTGCCAAACAATAGGCTAATTATAGAGTGTCTGGTGAGGATATACCTCAACAGAAAAATAAATATGTCTCAAAAAATATTCACATCGGGGAGGTGTCACCAACACACATCACGTTAGCATGTAAACACAATATACGTATGCAAGTTACTATAATCATCATTAAACAGCATACTCTAATATTGTCTTTAAAAATGGATGTACAAATCTGATAGGAAAATTTAGATAGTACATTCTTTGACATGTAATGACATAAGTACATAGTAAAGTTAAACTACATGACGATCCAGGACATATGCTCTGGTATTCCGAGGGTAAGTACACAATCTAGAACTCGTAAGGTAAGTCCTCAGCTCAACAATGACATTCTGAGAAAGTACAAGCAATATAATGCTAATTAATAACTAATATGCTTCATAAGGTACAATACATTATTAATAATTGTGGCTGTTTAGTAAACTAACGGCCCTTATATTAACTACTCAGTCCTCCTCTATCATCTTAAAAAACGAACAGAAGAAGATGACAACAAAGCACGATAGTGTGTACATATAAAGTAAGTACAGATGTGCTAATCTATTGTAGAAATATAGGTGTGTTATGACTCTGTAATATATGGAAATATAGGACAGAAGTATTAGTTGGAGTCATGTGGGCATCTAGACAAAATGTCAGCCATCACATTATCCGCACCACGGATAGCTCGTACCGTGAAGTGAAAAGGTTGAAGAGCTATAGCATATCGAGTGGATCTCGAACTCTTCAAATTCTTAGTCTGAATAGCTGTAAGAGCTTTCTGATCAGTCTCTAGAATGAAATGTGCGCCCAGGAGGAATCTTTGTAGCTTTAGAATTGACCAAACCATCGCTAACAACTCACGGTCTAAAACCGAGTAGTTCCTCTCTGCCGCATTTAGTTTTCTAGAAATGTACATAACAGGATGCAGAGTATTTGCATATTCTTGCATCAGTGCTGCTCCAATCCCAGTGGATGAAGCATCACTCCGAAGAACAAAAGTCCTATCAAGAGTAGGTAATCTTAAGATGGGAGGAGAAGAAAATATATTCTTGATTTGGTCTAGTGAAGATTGGCATTCTTCAGACCAACGGACCAGATTAGGCGAACCTTTCTTCAACAATGTTGATAGAGGTGCCATGATCGAAGATAAATTTGGAATAAATCTCCCATAAAATTGAATTAAACCTAAGAGACTCCTAACTTGTTTCTTCGTTTTAGGAACAGAGATGTTCAGTATTTTGGAAGTATTGTGGTCTTCTGTCTTCAAGAGACCATGACCAACACGATGACCCAGGAAAGAGATTTCACCAAAACCAACAAAAGCTTTAGAAGGTTTTGCTGTCAAATTATTCTCACGTAGAGTGGACAGTAAGTCATATAACCCTAAATAGTGATCTTCCCAGGTATCACTGAAGAGACAGATGTCATCTAAGTATGCGATGACATCCGAACGATGTGACAGAATTCGACGCATCATGCGAACGAAAGTGGCAGGGGCGTTCATGAGACCAAAAGGCATAACATTCCATTGAAATAGACCCCTAGGTGTAGAAAAAGCAGTAAGAGGTTTGGCATGCTCTGCTAAAGGCACTTGCCAATAACCTTTAGACAAGTCAAGTTTAGTGAAGAATCTAGAATTAGAAAGTCTAATCAGTAGATCTTCTAACAAAGGCATCGGTTCAGCGTCGAACTTTGTGACCTGATTCAATTTGCGATAATCAACGCAAATTCGTATGTTCTTATCCTTCTTCCGGACAATAACCATGGAAGAAGAATATGGTGAAGTCGATGGTTCAATTATATTTAATTGAATCATTTCATCCAATTCCTTTTCCACTTGCGACTGAAAGTGTATAGGAATAGGATACGGCCTAACCCTAATTGGATTATTGTCGGTAAGAATTATGTCATGTTCTATGACATCTGTGTGTCCAGGAATGTCAGTGAGAACATCCTGAAATGTTTGTAACATCGACAAGTCTCGTCGATGTTCGTCACCAGAAAGATTAGGAGAAACAGAAACGTTTTTCCAAGATTCCGTGGAATGTAATGGAACCACTGGAAGGGGAAGGTTGACATCAGAGAAGGTAGCTTCCTCATCCTGAATGACAGACAGGGATGAATAATGACCGTGAGGTGCAGGAGCATCATCCGTTGCCTGGAAAATAGGCAGCAAATAGTCCGGACGTTCGTGAAATTCCGAAAGCATGTTTATGTGGAAAGTTTTATGCTTTCCATCAATATCGACCACATAGTCAACATCGGAAATCCGAGAGACTATTGCATACGGACCTTTCCATGCAATAAGAAGTCTATTTTCCCTACTGGGGAGTAGGACGAATGCTTTGTCACCTGGACAAAGTTGTCGTAGACATCTATTCTTGTTAGCAAACTGCCTTGCCTTCTCTTTAGCAATTTCTGATGAAGCAGTTGCTAGCTTACATGCCTCAATGATCTTTTGTCTAAGAGCAATGACATACTCATATGAGGATTGAGTTTCATCGCTAATATCATCGGCAGTGATGAGATCGTGTAATAAAGACATAGGGCCGCGTGGACGCGCGCCAAAGACAAGTTCGAAGGGAGAAAATCCTGTGTGTTCATTAGGGACTTCTCTATAGGCAAAGAGAGCCGCGGGTAAAACCCTGTCCCAATCTTGAGGATGATCTTCAGTTATCTTACCAAGCAAAGTCTTGAGCGTTCTATTCAGACGCTCAACTAACCCATTAGACATAGGATGGTAGATACTACTGAGAGATCGTTCAATATGTAAGGTAGACATTACCTGTGACATAGTGTCAGATATGAGTTGAGTGCCATGGTCTGACAATATTTCTCTGGGGAACCCCAAGCGAGAAAATATCAACCAAAGAGCATCTGCGATATCTGTAGTAGATATGCTCTTAAGAGGAATAGCCTCTGGCCAACGTGTGCACATATCGACACATGTAAGGATAAACTGATGTCCTCTGGCCGACTTGACCTTAAAAGGGCCAATAATATCTATGGCCATTTTCTGAAACGGCCGAATAGGAATGTCAGCAGCCTGGATAGGCGCAGCATGTCGTGGTCCTCTAGATTTGACCTCCTGACATACCTTGCATGATCGGCAGTAAATACGAATGTCCTTATTGACAAAAGGCCAAAAGAAAGCCGCAAGGACTCTCGACTTCGTACGGGCAAAACCCATATGTCCAGCACATTGCGAGTCATGAGCATGTTGCAATATTTGGACTCTCATGCTCTTGGGAACAAGAATTTGCGAATGTGCCGACGTAGCCGAATCTTGTACCATACGTACAAGTACGCCGTTTCTCATTGCAATCCAAGATTTTCTATTTGTATCCTGATTCGGATCACCTTTCTTCGCAAGAACGAAGAATTTTTTTAAAGAAGAATCTTCTTCTTGCAATTTTATGAAAGAGTCACGAGTGATCACTAAGTGACTATCTTGGCTATCAACTTCATTATCACTATTCAGTGAAGTTTCGGGTGTTTGTAGAGCTTGTGCTCTTGTAACTACTGCATTTGTAGCTTGCATGTTATTATCTTCCCAAGCAGCAATCTGCTGTGGGGTACACTCCCTAACTCCGTGAATACGACCAATAATAAGGTCCGCAATAGGATTAGGTAAGAGACAAGCATGCACATCTCCAGTAAAGAAAGGAGTGGCAATGCGAATTACAGCAGTAGGATATTTTTCTAGAGTGCCGCCAAATGTGACACATTTAATAACCCTTCCTGTAGCACAAGATGGATCTACAAGCGATTGTCTAACACCAATAGTGGTGCATCCGGAATCGAAAAGTAGTGAGACCGGAGTATCATTAACAAGACCCTTATGTAGAATTAAAGAACCCCTCCCGTCATGCGCAACAGCAGCAGGAAGAGCGGGAAGTGGGTGACCACAACTCAAAGTAGTTATGGTACCCGGTTCGAATAAAGTACTGCATTGGGGACATTTGTTTGCTCTCTCAAAGTCAAAAGCAGAACTAGTGACAGCGTCAAAGTTTTTACTATCAACAACATGATTACAGGCTGCCTCAGTTTCCTGTTGTACAGCATTAGCCTGCTGATATCTCTTTTTTTTTTGTGTTGAGATCTACCCCGACTATTATTACCTCTGAAGTTATCAGAGTTATTATTATCTCTGCAGTTATTATTGTCTCTATTGTAATTGTTATACTGGTTCGAATTCCAGTTTCCACGATTACTATCATGTTCACATTGATGCGAACATCTATTTGTTTGGTTTTGAGGTCTTCGGCAGGAATAACCTCTATTACCATATCCTCTTTTGAAATGCTTATAATTATTAGGGTGATAGTAACGAGTACTATCAGGTTGTCTCCAATTCTTCGAAGAAGAATCACCATGAAATTGATTTCCATGATTTTGACAGAAATTACCGCTACTCTTTCTATCAAAATTTTGTTGGGATCTACGAGCAAAGTTTTGACCATACGGAGCTGCCGAAGCAACTGGTAAACCTTCTTTCACCTTAGAGTTACCCATGGTTATGTGTGGGTGCGCAGTTACGTATTGGCAACAGAAATCTTCCATTTCTTTTATTGTTTTAGGTTTACGTTCATGAAGGAAAGCAAGGAAAGACTCATTGACAGACGACATGACTTTGTCTCTAAGTATTAAGTCCATAAGTCCTTCATAAGTTTTTTCCGTCTTAGATAGTTCAACCCATCGTGAGAAAGTAATGCGTATTCTTGCAATAAACTCGGAGAATTCAACTCCATTTTCAGGTAACATGTTTTTAAATTGTAGACGATAGCCGTCTTCGTTAAGCTGATATTTCTTTAACAAAGCGGCCCTGACAACCTCATAATTGTTCTTGTCAGGTTCATCCACCATATTTAATATACTTAGAGCTTTACCTGTCAGTATCCCTGATAACTGATAAACATATTTTGCTTTGTCTATGTTATGAGCTGTACATGCTTGTTCAAATCTGTCCAGATAGAACATTATGTCATCGCTGGAAGGACTAAATGTTGGTAACTTAATCTTAAAAGTATCATTATTAGCCTTACCAGAAGATGAACCCTTGTTTGAATCATTACCATTACTCATGCTTGTCAATTTCAATTTTTCCAACTCTAAAGCTAAGACCTTTTCTTCATGTTCCATTTTTGCTTTCTCTTTCCTCTCATCAGACTCTCTCTGTAATCTTCTTTCCTCAGCCTGAGCCTCTTTTTGAAGTCTTTCATTTTCAGCTTCTTTTTCAAGTCTTTTATTTTCAGCCTCTTTTTCAAGTCTTTTATTCTCAGCCTCTTTTTCAAGTCTTTTATTCTCAGCCTCTTTTTCAAGTCTTTTATTCTCAGCCTCTTTTTCAAGTCTTTTATTCTCAGCCTCTTTTTGAAGTCTTTCAGCTTCTAGCTGTAGCTGGAGTTTTCTCTCCTCAGCTTCTGATTCCCTTTTTTGTTTTTCCATTTCCATTTGGAATCTTTTTTCATCCACCTGCATCTGCAGTTTCTTTTGTTCAGCTTCCATTGCTTTATCATATCGAGCAGTTGCAAATTCTTCTAACTTATCACCAGTCTTCCCAAGCAATTTACCCTGCTCAATAAAGTGCTCAAATGTAGACATGTTGTCTAACATATGAGTCCAAAACCTGAAATAATTAACTAATTTATTTCAAACCTAAGTGTAACAAGTCTTAATTAAGCACTTGTATATTCACATCACCTTATATTATCCCAGTCTCTGTGGGAAACAAGTCTCCAATCAAAGAACTTGTATATGAAATATCAGCACTCAATTCTTGATCATAAGTGCACTTCTCATTCAATAGTGCACGACACTATTCATCATTCATTTATCATCAGTATAGTAGTAACAGTGCATTAGCATAGCCCATTAACTAATTACTATAACTGTAAACAATGACTATGTAAACACATGCAGAATGTAAACATTGAAAATGTAAACAATACAAACAATGTAAACAATAACAATGTAAACAATAACAAAGATCAGCAACAATACAAAAACTTTCGCAGAAATCAACTAAAAATAAAGCAGAAATTAATGAAATATCACAAAAAATGTGACGATATCTGCGATAGAATTAAACAAAATACATGACACCACAGTGTATAAACAAAAATGTTGTATGAAACTAAATTATAGACAAGAGTAGGCTAACAAACACAAACAAATCAAAACAAAACTAAAGAATGCGAAATAATAACGAAAACAATATTAAAACATGTCATCACAGCTAACATAAATAGCAACAGAAGTCGCTTAGCAAATTCCAGTATTGGAAATTTGCAAACCTTACAGAAAACGCTCACAATAGACGACCTCTATGACGTGGCATAATCTAACGGAGACACCACCCAACCGAGAACCCGCTGAAATATAAACATATAAATATACAAATAACATATAAACATAAAACATATAGAATGAGATGATACACAGAAGACTCAGCAGAAGTATAAGGGCACAGTTTACATACAAACAGGCCACTTAACTTATAGGCTTCCAATCGTAGAACAGCAGAAAAACGGATGTCAATCAACGTCCTAAAGAGCGAAGCTCCAACGATGATGGCACATCTGAACTGCTTCCACTGCTAACACGATGGTACAAGAGCTTCTGACATACTGTGTGTTGAGTTGTTTCGGCACTTGACCTTCTAATCCAAAAGTAAGTTGATGGAAATCGGTACTTGGCCTTCTTCAGAAAACAACCCGTTTCAACCGGCACTTGACCTTCTCAAAAAACGACAGCACTGGAACCTTGACAGCAGCAACTTGCTTGACTTGCGTAAAAGATAACAGCAGTCCGAGTTATCCGGCAACATGTAACAACGCCGGGTACTGTCAAATTCTTGTTTCCGTCAAAAAATTGAAATTTGACTTTTACCGGGCAACGCCGAGTACTTTGAAAATTTTGAAGATGTTGACTGTATTGAAGAATGTTAATTTCTTGAAGGATGCCACCAAATGATGCGTGATGCCATATGATGATGGATGGCATCCGCATGTCTGGTTTTGTGTAGTGTGTAGATGTGTTCAGTCAAAACAATGTTCATGCAACAATAACAGGGCAATCCACATAGGACGTCAGTAAACTCACGACGTATAAAGTCAATGAGTCTTGAAACAGCCGTTGACGTTTTTCTTCATTATTTATTGTGGACGCCACAGTGACAAAATGGTTACGCAAATGTGTAGGCACATCAAACAGTCATTATCACAGCAACATTCAATACAGCAATAAACGGTAGACAGCATTACAATGATGAGTCAGATGCATGTTATATTTCAAAGTGCTGTAAATGTAGTCAGGTGAACAACTCCATCCTTTTCTATAACAGCCAGGAGATGACCAGATGTATGAGATCAGTTCACTCTCCTTAGTTTGACTTCAGCAAGACAGACACGTCTGCCGAAGTATAAATAATGTCCTCAAAAATATCCTCTAGATAATAAAGGTTTTCCAAACCTAGTTCATTTAACAAAGTAGCAAGTAATGGTCCTTGGTACCTGCATCAACCGATGCAGTACAATGCAGCGACATGTGAGCTAGGAAAACATCTCGTGACGACGACTTTCGCAGACAGGCTATGAATCGAAATCGCTCACGACCCAAAATCAATAGAGTTAATGAAAGAGTCAATTTACCTTGCTTTCATGAAATACACAGAAATATCACGCCTCCCGACATGTGGGAAACACTAGAGGTATTATCTCGAATAAACGAAATATCCATTAAGAGGACTACACATCCCTGACAGAACAAAAATAGCGGAGATCCCCTCTTCAACGAGGCATCTCTTTCGCCATTCCAAATCGCTCACTCCACTAGTCGTGGGCGGAAACCGATCGACAAAGAAGCAAGACAAGTCATGCGCAGTCCAGCGCAAAACGACCACAGCTCAAACTTAACTGCATTCGATACCAACGCGAGAAGACAAATGCTTACCGAGAAAAGTGACTATAAATTCCAAGCAGTTGTTGCCCTTGCGTTATAAAACAGATATTGAAATAAAACGATGTTGCGAGAATTTATCACGCTACAGCCCCCAATATATGTGGTAAAGTGGGATGTTATGAATATTTATAGGGGACTTAGTGTACTGACTGAGATCAGCTGTGAAGGTATCTGTATCTAATAAGTGTGGTGTATTACATATGACCTTACTTTGCTACCACATTTATACCTCAGTCAGACTTATTCTGGAATATTGTGATGACTACGTTGAATGTCTAGGGTTATGATAATGATGAAGTGTATGTTCAAAACAACCAACAGACAGATAAACAATTTAATTTAATCCACAACACTTTACAACACTGTGACACTCACATACATATAACACTCTATAAGACTATCTTAATAAGTCAAGGGTAACTTTTAAAAATATGTATTAATTCCTTTCAATAATAGATATCCTGATTCAACTACAAAGTGAACCAGGAATCACAATCAAATGTAATCACAAGTTGTATGTACACAATTTATAGATAGGATCTTTGTATTGACATATATTATTATTGCAATATGTGTGTAAGCTGTGATGTAGGACTATGAGGTAATACTGGCTTTTCAAGCTAAGTTGTTGTTTGTCATCATGACTTCAAGTGTTTGTTTCTGGTAGAAATAATATTGGTAAGGTTCACAGTTTCTTTTGATTTGAAACAAATAAATGTCCCTCTTGAATTAAGGTAAAGTCACTTTTAGAGGGGGGTATACACAAGATTGAGCTGCTCTGGCCACGAACTCTTAACTTCTGTGTGGGCGGCAGGAAACAGTCTCCACTGCTCGCTTGCTTCACCGTTTCCTTGAGAAACAATACTGGTCGCTATCTTGACCAAGGAGTATGATACCAGCCTCTGGGTTCAGCAAAACTCAGACCAGGTGCTGCTTCAATACATTAGTACCACGGTCCCTGAAACAAGAAGGTTGTACCTCCTACTTCAGAACTAATTTATAATCTATTTCCACACTGAAGCACAATACATAACAAACACTGAGTTCAGCGCTGTAGGCCAACTGTTAGCTTCTCATGTAACAACATTCACCAGTATTCCTCTCCCTAATGGTCACAACGCCTCTGCAATTTCAGCTGTAATTCCTTCTATACAATAAGATAGGTGTCATAGTACTATTTGGCAATCCCATATAGTTATACTCCTCTCCGACAAGTTTTGTTCAGGTTGGAGCAATATCTAGACGTTGCCTCATGTTTGTTACTGAACCACACACATATAGACATAAATTATCAATTCACATTCAGTTTTCATCTAAAAGAGATCAAATATGTCTAGCTTACCACAATTCAAGGAAATATTAAACAAATACGTTGACTGGCGATGAGTTATGGCACAATTCCGATCTGCCTCTGTCCCAGGCTTTCATTAGAAAAATATGAACTGGATCTCAACGCACTTGCTTCTACACAGTTTAATTTCAAAAAGTGGCACTGAACAGACGCTCCTAATTGACTATATCAACTGGTCTAGCCAATAAGACCATGTTTACAAAAGTATTTGAAAAAATTTACCCTTCCTACGTTTCCCTTAACAACCAAAATAGTATTTGCAGTCGACTAATCATGTTTCGCCTTACATATAATTCTAACCAATCAAATCGGATTTAACGTAGTGGCCTCATTCCCCTAAAGCAGTATCCAAACATGAGCAAATATGATCTGGTGCTGTCAGACAACACCCCTATAATACTTTGGCTATAATTTGTTAATTACTAGACTATGTGCATAACACTTAACATATTCTTTGTCAGCAAGTCCTAAGGCACCCAAATATATAAATTTAATGGGGCTAAGTGGCTCCGTTCAAAATATGTATTCTAGGATAGTCGTGTATTTGTTTTTTTTTATTTTTTATTGTTTTAGAACCGCCACCTGTCCTGCCTTTTCGACTGTTCTGTCAGTATAAAGTCAGGATTTCAGACATAAAACAGTAGAATACCATGTTTCCTAATAAGCATTAAACATGTTTTCAAAACCTAACCGTGTATTGGTAGTGTTTTTTGTCACTGTTTATTTGAAAAAAAGTTAGTGCTTCATGCCTTACGCGTGGGATTGGCATTACTATTAATCGCGAGACTGTGGTAGTATTGCATGCGTTCCTCCGTACATCTCTCTCTCTCTAAGGCCGTCTGTCTTTTCGTAGTGCATAAAATGACATTAATGTAATCTAGGTCATTACGCAGTGTGTCTATCTCAAGGTTTTCTAAGAAACACAGTACCGGTTTTATTATTTTTTTTAAACGCGTGTAGTTGATGCAGTAGGCTTTACTAGTAAACGTGAAAGCGTTACAATTATGCAGACGGAGCATAAAAAAGGGGGTTTTCTTGTTCAGCCATTACGTCGGTATACACGCTGGCGTATGCCATTGAGAAAGCACTGGTCTTTCACCATTCTTCTTTCCTTTTATTGAATTAATTCGTTAGGCTTTACATTTACTTTTTAATTTAGATATGTGGATTTAGAATGTTTCACGACAGAAAGTAGAAAAGAAATACAAAATGTCAAGGAAACCATGGCATTAAAAGAGTAATCAAATTATGGACAAGATGGTAAAATAAATTATCTGTCTATGTGACAAGCTCTCATAATATTATGCATTTCTCTACCTGAAGGAACTTTCTTGCGGTTGTTGACTTCTGATGTCTCTAGAATAACCGTTGTCTTACTCTTTATTACGCATTACGCGGATACATCTGTAGAATCAGGTCATGCAGGTGTCCTGGGTGGCGTTGTATGTAAACTATAAATCTGGTTAGTCTTAATAGACTAACACACTCGTGAATATTTTCCTGGCCCGAGATGGACCATCATGAGATAAGGCAGACTTTAACACAGAACTAAATGTTAAGGCCTATCTCTAGTCATTTTTCGGGATGAGTTGACATGTCTTATTAATATATAAATATTCATGTTAGCTTTTTATATATCTGATAGGAATGTGACTTACTTAATTTTTGAGGATTTCTCCCGGTAAATTTAATTCAGTGATAATGTAGCGCTGTCTACGGCCTTAGTTAAGTGGTGCTTAAACTGTTACGGTTTATAATGGGAAATGATAAACTTACAATAACAGATACTAGGCGTAGAATCAGTTCATACAATGCTTACCATTGGGTTAAGAGTCAGCAAAATTAACTGTCATTTCTGCAAGATATGGTCAGAGGTGTGGATCATTCACTTAACACTGAATTATAGGAGAAAGTCACTTATTCCTTTTGATAGATATTTCTAGTGTCAAGGGAGAATCATTGTATGCTTACTTGTGTGGCTAGGCACTAGTCTATAACTTTCACAGAAAGCAGTCACCAGGCATAGATATAATGATATCTTATGATTCAGCCAAAGCTGTATTATTATAGCAGGAACATTGCAGTTTTCTATGTATTCATTTGTGGGATCATATTTTTCCCCCAAAGGGCATATGATTTAATGTTGTAATATCACATGCTATAAACTGTTTATGTAAATTCATTTAAATGTTGTAAGATGATAGCATAACCATTTAACTGTAACTACAAGGTTAGGTTTCCTGTATGTTTAGTGGGAAGAAGAGGAGTAGATTTTGCTGACAGGTACCTGGGTGTACAAAATATATTAAGCCTATGCAGGCGCATGCGGATAATTGATAGAGTGGAAGGAGCGAAGCATAACCATGTTATATAACATTAGTGTGATTTTGTTGTTGCTTGATGTAAAGGGTGTTTTTTTGGGGTCTCAGTTTCAGGGATACCGAATTGCTAGATTCAAGTCTCCAGTCAGGCGAAGAATGTCACATTCTCTTCGTTCTAGAGGGATTCTGAATACAGCTAGCAATCACGAGTCGTCAAACCCCCTACCTGATCCAAAACCCGTCTTTTGTCAACGTCATTTCCCTCTCACTGAAGTTAAGCTGACGTAGTGTAATGAGCCAACGCTAAATCTGAAATCATCGGTTGCAGTAGTAGTCTCCTACTCGCCTATTGAGCGCCAGTCAGAGCATGGCGGCTTCCAGCATATCAATCAGCTCAGGGTCTATAGCAGAATTTCAATCACCAGCTTTTGTGTGCCTAAACGGGGCACTCAGTCAACCACAGTCAAACCAGCCTCAACCGGATTTAATGCCAAGCAAGCAGTAGAGCCGGATAAGAGCGCCTGGGACTCTTTGTCCTCAAGTAACTTCGTCTGGTGTATTTCTGGGTTATGTAGAACCTCACACTTAGGAGCGGCCAGCTAAAGATAGACAGAGTTCCAGCTCCTCTCACGCAATTAGGGGTCACCAACGTTTAGCACCACCGAGGAAAGTTTTGTAGGCTTATTCCCTCACCTTGAAGGATCTACATGTAAGACACTTTTCTGGAGCTAGCGCCTTTGGTCCCACGAAAGCGGACAGGCTGTCGCTCAGTTTGTTTATTTGGTCAGCAGGAGAGATAGACAGAGTTCCAGTCCCCCTCGCGTAATTAGGGGCACCAACATTTAGCGCCTACATTGGATTTACAGGTTAATTCCATCACCCATGGAGTATATATTTACGTAAAGACATTGGAGCTATTTCATTTGGTCCCACGAAAGCGGACAGACTGACACTCAGCCTATTCATTTGGTAAACCGGAGATAAATACAGAGTTCCAGCCCCCCTCACGCAATTAGGGGTCCCCAAAGTTAGCGCCTTCATTGGATTTACAGGTCAATTCCATCACCCATGGAGTATATATTTACATAAAGACATTGGAGCTATTACATTTGGTCCCACGAAAGCGGACGGACTGTCCCTCGGTTTATTTATTTCTCCGTGTTCTGCAGGTTTTATGATTGGTTGTGTGTGTGTGTTGTTGGTGTATTTGGTATATTTTGATTATTGATGTAATTTTATGTTGTTGTGATGAGATGCATTATTTTCATGCTTTTCTTCTTTAATAAAGTTTACACATTTATTAATGCGCTGTTCACGACCCTTCCATCCATAATTAAATTGTTTCAAGCTCTTTACTATAATCTCTATTTTGATAAGAGAAAAGAGTGAGAGCAGGAGGTGCTTAGACAGTATAAGTGTGTTGAGGGCTTGGAGAGAGTAATAACTTTAATAACTCTCCTCCAGTTTTGCCTCAAGTCCACCTCCTATTACACTTTATCTATGTGTAAGCTATAACTCTGTCAGTCCACTACCCCTTGTCGATTTCAATACTATTGTCCAACTCGACAAATACTCTACACTCTAACTCAACCACGACAATAGGACACAAATTGAGGAAACATGTTGATAGCATTGCAAGGCAGTCCTTGTTCTGGAATCCACAGGGAAAGAGAGGCAGAGGTAGACCAAAAAACACACGGAGAAGAGAACTGGATAAAGAAGTGAAAATGATAAGGAAAACATGGAAAGAACTTGGGATAGGAAGACTTGGCGTGTGTTTGTTGAAGGCCTATGCTCCTCGTGGAGCTAAAGGGTATTGATTGATTGATTGATTGATATATGTGGTGCAAAAATTTTTTTCATGTCATTATTTATCATTTTGTTTCTCCTGGTAGCATTTATGGCTTTTCATAAACATTTATCTCGCAGTTTGATTTTTTTCTCTCATGCGCTCTGGTCTTGGCCCATCTTTGACGCTGATAGCAAAGAACTGGTAAGAATATCCTATTTATAAATTTTCATTTAGTTTCCATTCTGATATTCTGAAGTTTGAGCATTGTTGGCAAGTGGTGAGTCACTGATTGCACTGTTAAACCATAGTCATTTGGGTAAACTAATAAAGTAGGTAAAATCAAGGTACAGGATCCCGTTAAATGCCCATTGAGGCATATTGGGAATATGGTGTTAGGCCCATATTTTCTTGACCATCGGCACACTAGGGGTGATGTGGTCAGCATCACGACGGCCGCCTTTAACCTTCCCAGAGTTGCTCTGGTACCCAATTCATGAGGCTGGGTCGACCCAAGAGCCGTTTGTGGTCTAAAAAATCCCACCTCAACTGGGAAGCCAATGTACTAACCACTGTGCTACTGCGGCTCTAATAAAGTAGGCATAGACTAAACAGAACAAATACACAAGTAGTTGCCATCTCGAAGGCAAAGTCTTACAGAATTCCCCATCAAAGGAAATTGGGCAGTTTTGAATACGTAACAGATTAAAATGTTAGTCACTTTAACACCAAATGGAAGACACATTACAGAAGTGAGAGAAGAACAGCCAACGCAAATGCTGCGTTCGATAACATGAAAAGTACCGAATGCAAGAAATCTTTTTTCCATGGAAGTCGAGAAATGAGTACTTGAGTGTTATTTTGAGCTAATGCTGCATTCGCAAGAAATCACGTGAAAAATCAACATTATCGAATGAAAAGAATCAATTTAAAGCTCAGCTGCAGCTTATAAAGGTGGGCTATGTCTTTCCCACAGTCTCTTCTTGAAGTTGTTTCGATAATGATATTAAAATGAGTCCATAACTTTGCAGAGTTTTAAATTCATGTCTTTCTTAATTTCAGTCAGTATTCAACCAACAGTTTGACTAGAATACTACTTTCAATAATCTCAGTGCACGTTAACTCACCTCGTTTTGAAGCTTGAAGTTAGGAAGTCGTTAAAGTTCAATCAGTCAATACCTTTCACCTCTCCAAGGAGCATAGGCGTTCAATAAACACATGCCAAGTCCTCCTGTCGCTTACCATCAGCCCAAGGTCTTTCTATGGCTTCATCGTCTCCAGTTCTCTTCTCCATGTGTTCTTCCGGTCTACTTCTCTGTGTCTTATCTTGTGGATTCCATAACAATTACTTCCTGGTAATCAGTGGCGGCTTTCTTTATTGAGCTGATGAGCTGCAGCACTCCCTAAGAAAAGGACTGCAAACTGCTGTCTCTACTACATTATAATACATAATACGGACAGACCAAAAACATTGAGGTTACACCGGAAGGGTTGAATACAAAACCAACAAAAATTATCTAACACCTTATTGTGGATAGGGCACAAACAGCCGTGTGGAGCTGCAAACGATTTCAGTTCAAGTGACCTTGACCTCTTATAAGCGAATGCTTGTTATATATAAAAGCCACCTGCGTTTGGGTTGAATTTATTTAACTCTTTGACTCCGGAACAACGCTCTGAGCGTGGTTTTTAGACTATCTCGAATGAAAATTACGGCACAGGGTGAAAAATAATTGCGGAGTCAAAGAGTTAACAAGTGCTGCAAGAAAAGACAGCTCCAAGTGCAATGAACTGTAATTAAAGGAAAGTTACAATGAAAATTTTAAACATGAGAAAAAGCAGCATAAATGTCTGTGTAACCTGGTTTCTTGAAACTCGGGAAACTGCTTCGACTGACAAGGATTACTCCTAGTTGCAGTAAACTTTTAAAATAACTTTTCAGAACTTCTTGACAGATTTTAGATGAGATAAGACACTAATCATTTGTGTCTGGGTTGATATTTTACATGGTGGTCACAATTTGTGAGTGTTATGTACCGTATAGAATTTTAAATGAATGAACAGTGCAGCACCCCCAATGACAACCCCCTGGAACCGCCACTGCTGGTAATACTATCAGTAGGGTTCCTCAATGCGTGTCCAGTCCATCAATCGGCATCTTCGTACTCTCATATCTTGTTCCACTGACACTTGACTAGTTCTTGTCATCGATTCCACATTGGTGATCTTGTCGTACCATTTCAATCTTTCTATTCTGTGAAGGTGATGTAACTTTTTGGTTATTGTTGTTTACTGTTCTCCATGTTTCAGAGCCATACAATAGTACTGACTTGACTTTTCAGTTGAAGATTCTTTGTGCGTGTATGTATGTGTGTGTGTGTATGTGTGTGGGTGGGTGTGTTGGAATTGATTTCAATGTATACCTCAAAATAATGAAAGCTCCTCTTGCCTTGTGTATCCTTATTTTGATATCATTGTCTATCCCTTCACTTCTCTGTCTATTACCGGGTTCCGAAAGAGCAGCAAAGAATAATAACACAGTAACCTGCCATGCATGTCATCAAAGGCGACTAAGGAGGGTTGGACATGGGACCGACTAACCCATCTGTAGGAACTATGTCACGAACATTTCGACAAGCAACATGAACAAGCAATAGTCATAGAATGAAAATTTCAAAGAATATTAAATCCGTGAAAAGATAAGCAAATAAAAGAGAGACAAAAGATGCTCACATAAAGGAACACGGAAGCACAAATAGTGTCCAAAAAGTCGAAGATCTAGGTGGATAAACATGAGAGTTATAACATTATCTTTTATATAATTGTCTCAGCGGTAACGCCATGTTCTATCTTTTCCCGCCAAACTTTCAATCATTTATGGAAAAGCCGCGCAAATATGGCACAGAAACTAAAATGCACACTGAATGAAATAACGTGCACTCCTTCCCATCTGTCAATGGCATTTCGTTTAGAAATATTCATGCTTGTTGATTTGACAATATTTCTGGAATTTTCCCAATTTTATATTTAGCAGAGTTCATCCGGGTAAGTATGAATAAGTGCGCGCGCGCGCGCACGCACGCATGCACGCACACACACACACACATATATATACGAAGTGTGTTCAAATGAAACCCGTCCCAGTGGCTTTATAACAAATATATGTAAGGTACATCGGCAGGAGTAGTAGAATTAAATACAGCAATTGTTATGAAGCAAGTACTCACTGGGGTTCTTTAGAAATAGTCACCATAGGCATTCAGACACGCATCCCACTGCTTGGGTAGACGGCGGATGCCGTCCGAGAAAAATGACTTTGGTTGCTTATTGAACCATTTGGTCACCGAGGTCCTGACGTCTGCATCGGAGTCGAATCGTTGTCCCTTTAGAGACTTTTTTAAGGGTCCGAACAAATGAAAGTCACATGGTGACAGATCGGGGCTGTAGGCTGGGTGTGGCAGAACTTCCCCCCTTTTCCTTGATAACGCTTCCTGCACAATGTTCACAACATGTGGACGAGCATTGTCGTGCAACAGAATCACACCACGCGAAAGCATGCCGGGTCGTTTATTCTTGATGGCTGTATGCAGGTTGTCTAGAGTGTCTTTGTAGCGGATGGCATTGATGTTCACGCCAGGCTCTTTAAAGTCTGCCAATAGAAGCCCTTCACGGTCAAAAAATGCGGTCAGCATAACCTTACCGGCGGAAATCTGTGACTTGAATTTTTTGGGTTTTGGTGATCCGGGATGTTTCCATTGCATGCTCGCTGTTTTGCTGCACGGCTCAAAGTGATGGCACCACGACTCATCGCCTGCCACTATGCGCAACTGAAATGCATCACCCTCCTCTTCGTAACGCAGCATGTGGTTCAAACTCCACCCCATGCGTTTTTCCTTATGGTGATCGGTCAGCATCCGTGGGACCCATTGTGAACACACCTTTCGATACTTCAGTTTCTTCCTAACCACTATTTGAACTGTCCAAGAGACACAGTGAATTCCTCTGCTAGCGAACGTAAGCTCCGACGACGGTCCACCCGTATTGCTGCATCAATCTCGGCGATGGCTTCTTCTGTCGCAACAATATGCACCTGACCTGGCCGCGGAAGATCTTTCGTTAACTGACGTCCTTCTCGAAACATTCGTGCCCAGTATTTCACTGTAGTCTTAGACACACTTTTGTCACCATACACTGCTTTCATTCGGCGATGAATGTTGACTGGTCGACATCCTTTGGCTTTTAGGAACTGAATCACCACTCGCTGATCGACCTTGGACGGATTCCGTATCACACCAGCCATTATTTTAACGGCCTGCAGCACAACCAATGAATACTAGGAGAATGAAAACTTACACATTTGTACATTCGTATGTGCTTATTACGTCAGATGTGACGTCATCATGCTCCTCCTACGAATGTCCACTTGGCGCAGCACGGGCGGGTTTCGTTTGAACACACCTCGTATATATATATATATATATATATATATATATATATATATATATATATATATATATATATATATATATATATATATATATATATATATATATATATATATATATATATACAGCAAGTTAAGCATCGTTGCGCATCATAGACGTTTGCAAATCATTGGTTTACTTCGGAAGGAAAATGGAAATGAATGAAATGACCAGATGAGAATTAGTCTTCTAATTCCTTTAAACACATTCTTTAGGAGTTTTACCTCTGTATGGCTAGGCGTCTCGCGTTCAACCTACAAACAAGGAATGTTGGTTATATTAAGGCGCTTGTCTAATTAAAAAAAAGACTAGTGGTTTGATTTTAACAAGTATGTGTTTGTCAAACTCATTGTGAAAGTCGCCGCTTCTTGTCGCTCGTCTCTGTGCCCAGACCATGTGCACATCAAAAGGGTTCCGGTTGGGAATGACTTCCCATAGATCAAACACTAAAAGCCGCATGAATTTCCTGTTAATTTCCTGTGGGTAACCTGGTCTGCTAGAAATACGCCCATGTCACATTGGCTCTCTATCTTTCATTCTCTGTCTTAATATAGACAGCGAAAAACAAAACAACTGATGTTGGAGTCTGTTTGACAAAAAGAATAGCACACTGGAATCACGGGATGTGTCGGGATTACACTTTATCAGTCAACTCAACTTCATAGAAGTACGAAAGTTGATGAGATATGTCGATATCATTACCTTTCTGTCTGCAAGTTTATAGATTCTGTAAAAGTTCTCTGTAGACTAGTAAATTACAACGTGTCTTCCTCTTGTATGCCTAGCACTCCAAGGGGTGTTACTAAAATTAATTCTCAAACCTATTTAAAATAAAACAATAAATAAATAACGGGGTGTGCTCCAGTGCTCCGTCTTTCTTATAATACGTTCTAAATTATACTTATTTGTCAGCCTTTTAACTCCCCAAAGAGCAAAGGCTTTCAACAAACGTATACTAATTCTTCCTATCTCGTGCCATCAGTTCAAGGTCTTTCTATGTCTCCTTCATCATCTTCATATCTGTCTTCAGTTCTGTTCTCCGTGTGTTCTTTGTTCTTCCTCTACCTCTCTTACCCTGTGGATTCCACAACAAGAACTGTCTGGTAATGCTAACAGCAGACTTCTTTAATGTGTGTTCTATCCATCTCCAGCGTCTTCTATTGTTCTACTGGCGTGTGTCTGGTTCGTTTCATTACGTTCCACATTAGTGATCTTGTCATACCGCTTCCTTCTTTCTATTCTATGCAAGCATTCCTTCTATTCTATGCAAGAAATGCTTCTATTCTATGCAAGCATTCCTTCTACTCTATGCAAGCATTCCTTCTACTCTATGCAAGCAATGCTTCTATTCTACGCAAGCAATGCTTCTATTCTATGCAAGCATTCCTTCTATTCTATGCAAGCATTCCTTCTATTCTATGCAAGCAATGCTTCTATTCTATGCAAGCATTCCTTCTATTCTATGCAAGCAATGCTTCTATTCTATGCAAGCAATGCTTCTATTCTATGCAAGCAATGCTTCTATTCTATGCAAGCATTCCTTCTATTCTATGCAAGCAATGCTTCTATTCTATGCAAGCAAAGCTTCTATTCTATGCAAGCATTCCTTCTATTCTATGCAAGCAATGCTTCTATTCTATGCAAGCAATGCTTCTATTCTATGCAAGCATTCCTTCTATTCTATGCAAGCAATGCTTCTATTCTATGCAAGCAATGCTTCTATTCTATGCAAGCATTCCTTCTATTCTATGCAAGCAATGCTTCTATTATATGCAAGCAATGCTTCTATTCTATGCAAGCAATGCTTCTATTCTATGCAAGCATTCCTTCTATTCTATGCAAGCAATGCTTCTATTCTATGCAAGCATTCCTTCTATTCTATGCAAGCAATGCTTCTATTCTATGCAAGCATTCCTTCTATTCTATGCAAGCAATGCTTCTATTCTATGCAAGCAATGCTTCTATTCTATGCAAGCAATGCTTCTATTCTATGCAAGCATTCCTTCTATTCTATGCAAGCAATGCTTCTATTCTATGCAAGCATTCCTTCTATTCTATGCAAGCAATGCTTCTATTCTATGCAAGCAATGCTTCTATTCTATGCAAGCATTCCTTCTACTCTATGCAAGCATTCCTTCTATTCTATGCAAGCATCCTTTTATTCTATGCAAGCAATGCTTCTATTCTATGCAAGCATTCATTTACGAAAGCCTCTAGCTTTTGTTGTCCTCCAATGGCAGTTTTTGCTACTTTTTTTTAACATCCGTTTCTTTTCTTTTTTTAAAATAAAATTTTGGTGAGTCACGTCCCGTTCAGCCTAGTCAGTTATATCAGGGCGCATGTCCAAATAGAAAAGACCTTCAGGTCTGATGAATAATTGATTGTGGTGTATATCTAACACCTCACGGTAGAAGGGGAACGACTAAGTAAGCACGTATATCTAACACCTCACGGTAAAAGGGGAACGACTAAGTAAGTACGTATATCTAACACCTCACGGTAGAAGGGGAACGACTAAGTAAGTACGTATATCTAACACCTCACGGTAGAAGGGGAACGACTAAGTAAGTACGTATATCTAATAGATGCAAGTGAGAAATACAGACAATTTAAAAACATAGAAGAACTTTTCAATCACGCTGTGTGTACTTGTCGAACAAAGGAATTTATTTAAAACGTGCCTCGCAAGTTCACGCTTGCCCAGGGACGCACAACCAAAAACCGCCACTGACTGTACGAACAACTTATTTATCTATCGCAGACAATCGTTTTTTCTGTCAGCTCAAAACGTCAAAGGGAGACACAATTAAGCGTGTCACGCGACTCGGGTACACACAGGACGAGATTATGTTTGAAGTTTAATTTAGGAAATTGGATGAATAAAATTCGTTAATTTTCCAGTCACAATTATCCTCTATTTCTCTCCACCACCACCCTCAGTGAACTACAACAGGCATTAACATTTGAGTTTAACAAGCAAGGATCAATGAAATATCCATTGACTTGGAACTGAATTAATCCAATCACTGATCGAGAGAGACGAAATACCGACATTTAAGAAAGACATTCAAATTTGTCTGAAAAACAAATTTCATAAAAATTGACGGGTGTAGTGACAGATACGTAAAATGATCTTCTTATTTAATAATATGAAAATGATCATCGTCGCTACCATCATCGTTAACTTCCATGATTACATCTTCTTTACATATTTTATATTCTTGTTATATAAATACAAACCTGGAAATTTACACAGAAAACAGACAACTGTAAAACTAGTAATGTATAGTCTGTTATTCTGGTCAGTGCATGAAAAAAAAAAAAAAGGATCTAGGTATTGCTATGAGAGAGATTGATAGAATGAAGAATAGACTAGTGCAGACGCAGCTTTGCAATGAAAGAGGGGGGGGGGGGGGGGGGAGATTGAAACACACAAACAAAACATGCAGCTTCCAAGAACGGTTGATGGATGTGGAAAAAAAATCGAAAAAAGTGGTTCGTTTTATTAAGACACCATACAAAGAAAATAGCCAACGCTGTGACCACAAGGCCTTCGTCAGGAGAAGGAAAGAAAATTATAGCTAAGTAGGACACATAAGATAATAAATAAAACAATGGGCACTACACTTAAAAACGGCAAAGACTTAGCATGCCCGCCGAAAAGAGATCGCCACGAAAACATGAAATGGCTGCCACTTCCGGGTGTAAACAGTAGATGCTAAAAAGAGAAACGGAACAAAAAAAAAAACAACAACCCAAATATAATAAAAACAATGAATTATAGAGATGTAAGAGGTTATATGAGGTAGCAGATAACAGAATGAGTAAATGGAGAAAACAATGGACAAATTGAAAAAAAAAAGCAATCAAACAAACACATGTTTTTTTACAAATGTCCGGCATCTTCCTTGAGCTTCCAAGAACAAAGGTCACAATGACAATAAGTTGTCAAGCTGTACGATTCTCGCTCACCAGGTGATAAGCGTCTGTGGATGATGGTGACGGCGCTCGCAGGTACGCCACTGAATTCAATCTGATATTAAAGAATCTAGTAGGATACGACCTTTTTTCTGAATCGGTTACCTAATATTTTTCTTTCTTTTTATATTTATCTATTTTACACTATTCTCTACTCCTCTCTTCTTCTTTTCCTTTCTTCTCAGCTCTTTGAAAATAAAGTTCGTTCATTCTTCCTCACTCTTTCTCCCTATCTTCCCATACTCTCTTTTTCTCCCATTATCTCCATATCTTCCTCCTTTTCTGCCGTTTCAACTTTCTACCTTCCTAAATTTCTATCTTAATGTGACTAAATAACCTCGAACGTCACATTCACCTGTGCCATCCTGTAACTAGTTTTGTGCTCTTCACTTTCTGTTTTCTCACCTCTGACAGTATTCTGTTTAGTTTAGATTCCCCCAATTCTTGTTAAATTGGGACTTCAAGGACCATCTTTTGCTGATTACAGTAATCAATGACTTTCGTTTGAACCCATATTAACACCTGAATCTGTGGAGTGAAATGTTGTAACACATTTCCTATCAGACAGTGCATGGGCGGGCCCAATTAAGGATAAACAACCTTGGGATGACCATAGTGATTATTTTATCACTGAAGCACCTCTCGATATGCAAATAAAGCTGCAGGTAAGAGACGGTCCCAGTCGACATGCCTCAGTGATTTTACATAGTATCTGTTTTAGAGACGCATTGTAGCGCTCACAAATACCGTTTGATTGGGCGTGATACGCACTGCAAAAGGAATGGTGAATGGATAACATAGAATCCAATTCTCTCATAATATTTGAGGTAAACTGTGAACCTCGATCTGATAAAATGTCTTCTGGAAAACTGATACGACAAAAGATTGAAAACAATGCATCAGATACACATGCAATCGTAATGGTTTTCAAAGGTATAGTGTTGCTGTCGTTTTTTGACGGTTTCATAAGACGTAAATCTATTTAATACTGTTGACGATCGAAGGTAGAGAACTGTATGTTAACTCTCTGGGACAGGTTGATTTGGGGTTATCTTCCCTGCGTTTATTCTTTGTGGTTGATCTGTCTTAAGACGGGTCGGTTAACTGTTCTCAAATCTGTTCTGTCTACGCATGCGCTAGTTTTTAGAGCGAACCGAGAAGACTTCCGTCTGGGGGTGATGAGCTGTTTTCTGACCGGACAAGATGTCTGTTGTTCTTCTCTGCATTAACTGGGGGAAAGAGAGTCTTCAGTATAACTGTGATCTTAGTGATTCTCCCCAGAGTTATTCTGTTCGTCTAGAATGACGACAGTGGTTATTTGTGTATTTCTCGGATTCTGTCCAAGGTAAAATAAACTTTATTATTATGCCAAGATTGCAGAACGTTTAGTATGAACCTGTGAGTAGCGCTCACAGTTCTTGAGATCCAGAGTCCATTATGTGTGCTTGACGTAGCTAACTTAGTCTATTCGTCGAATTACTTTATAGAAGCACAATGAACGTATATTTATATGAAACCCGCATTATGGCGGTATGTTTCGGTATGGAGGATAATGCCTGCCTATGAAAATACACAGTGTTCATCAATCATTATGAGGCCCGACATTACGGCCTATATCTTTGAGCAGAAGAAGAAGTGTCTGGCGGGAGAAGCCAGATGAAGTCTTGACTTTATCAACAAGTTCACAGACTTCGATATTAAGCAACTATATTTGTCACAAGACTACCTGACGCGTTTAGTCAGGGGCTCTGAGCTACAGTATGAAAATGTATATTATCAAGCCAACGTTACTAGCATCATACATACGAGCTATGCAGAGTTGATTATGCTAGATGGTTATATGCATTACTCCACATGAAATGTCCATGTTCCTTGTTCTACTGACTGTGTTGTCCGTCAACGTACTATTGCTGTAATAAATGTTGAAGAGAAAGTCATCTGCATTAACCACATCTGTGACTTCTATGTGTGGGGGAGTGAGTTTGCGTGTCCCTAAATAAGAGCCTATACGACTTCGTGTTCTCGATCTGCTGATTACACACACCATTACTCACTACAACATCTTACTACTTGTTCTACACACATGAGAACCAGGTATGCTGTTGTGTGAGTGTCTGCATTACACCTTGGCTGTGCCTCACGCTGTTGACCTAGATACACTCAACATTACACTGTCCATGTGATAAACAACACGCCCACTCAGCGACACTTCAACACGGTACAAATATCAGATTTCACACGAGCAAACAGACTTTAACATCTGGTAATAAACAGTCGGCAAAACAGGAGGCTACATATAGCCTCTGGCCAATGTGTGCAACGATCTATTCAGGTTAAGATATATCGAAATCCATTATGTGATGGTGTCACAGAGGTTATTGATCATAAATTGCCTATATCCTCTTCTTTCTTCTTTCACCCGTATCCTCTATTTTTGCTATCCTTTTTACTTTCCTTCCTGTATTTTTCGCATCCAATCGTTTGCGAAAAATATTTTCATCCTCATTCCTAACGTTTACCTGTTTCGTTTCAAATACTAGTAACGCAATTATTGCATAAGACGTGAAGTCCCTGGGCGGACTGACATTAGTGTTAGAACACGTCCCAGCAGACAGCTGTCTACAGTTTCCCCCTGGGACGGTGTTTCTTCGGCTTAGTTTCTGGGCATGTAGCGTGAAAATTCACTCCGCCAGACATGGCCGGCAGACGGATTGTCTACATTTTGCAGCAATTATGAGAGCTTTCGTCAGAATAGCTCCGGCGGAGTGTGGAAATCGCCCATGCACTGCAGACAGTTGTCTGAGATTTGCAACTGACACGCGCACTCTCGGTCACTGATGGCAGTTACGGCATGCTGATCAGCGTGAGGCGTGAAGTAGTAGAAGTGTCAGTTCATGGGTGTCTTCTAATTGACGTAAGGTGTTTTACACGTACAAGGGGAGATTATTTCGTTTGCGAAATAAGTTAGGGCTTTTGTCAAGATTTAAGATATTGGCCCGAGTTTGAAACTAACTTCACTCATTCTCCATTTTACAGTAGACGTGGTCACTTCGTTCTAGAACACTTAAACTTATAAGTGATGTCTCTTAGTTTCGTTGTGATATGTAGTTCTGTTTGAGGTAAAATATTATATCTAGTATATCTAGTATTTTGCGAAATGTTTAAAGTGGTTAATCGTTTATTTTTTTCCCTAGTTAGATTTGGTGCAGAGCGATTAATTTATAAGTCTGAATTATTTTCTAGTGACGCATACAGTGGAAAGCAGAATAAATTATATTTCTAGCTTAACAAACATGTAGCCATAATGAATTTAATTTAACTGCTAACTACTCAGTCGAGTATATTTTTCTAAACAAACTTATAAATGCTAGATTCATCATGAGTGGTGACGTAAATACGCAGATATTCCTAATTCATGATGAGGGATTTTTTTAATATAACTTATTTCACGGGAAGCTTTAAATATGGGTCAAGCTGTAGGCTTGCCGTTTAAAATGTAAGTTATCACGAGTACATATTCTGTATATTATATTATATATTGTTTTTCTTCATTCAGCGAATACTGGGGTAAACCCAACTTGCCGGCGTTTAGTAAAGAGACATATTTGTGAGAAGCATAGACATTTCCTATCTTTAACCACGTGGGTTTTTTCAAGTAACACTGGTCTACATTGGAAGATCTGGAATATGCAGATGACATTGCACTGCTGGCACATTCACATCAACACATCCAGGAAAAAACGGATAGACTCAATAAATTTAGCCAGCAGGTGGGCTTGAACATCAATTTAAAGAAGTTTGAGGTCATATGCACACCATCAAAGCTGGCAGACGCTGGAGATGGGTTGGTCATGTCCTCAGAAGAGACCCCGATGCCATCACAAGAACAGCTATGCTTTGGACCTGTGGTGAAGTGGGATGTTATAGATATTTATAAGGGACTTAGTGTACTGACTGAGATCAGCTGTGAAGGTATATATATATCTAATAAGAGTAGTATATTATATATATAACCTTACTTGCTGCCACATATCTATATATCTCAGTCAGAATTATTCTGGAATAGTGTGATGCTACGTTATGTGTCTAGGGTATGAGTATGGTGAAGTGTAAGTCACAACAACAGACAGATAAACAATTTAATTTAATCCACTACTCTTGACAACACTGTGACACTCACATACATATACCACTCTACGAGAATAGCTTAAAGAAGTCACTCGTAACGGTTCAAATAACAATATGTATTCATTACTAGCATGAATGAATATGTGTCCTGATTCAACTACAAGGGAACCAGGAATCACAATCAATTTAAATTACAAGTTATGTACAGAATGTATTTAATATGAATATTGTAGTGACATATATTATTACCAATGTTCTATGTGTGTCAATTGTGTAGTGGTAAAATGAGGTAATACTGGTTTTGTTTTGTTCAAGCTCTGTTGGTATTTGTCATCATGACTTCAATAGTTTGTCTTTAGGGACCATTATTGTAGATGTTCACAGTTCCTGATTTTAAGACAAGTAAATTCCCCTCTTAATGTTAATTTTTATAAAGTTATTTCAAGATGAGGGGACATAATGTTGAGCTCAGCTGGCCAACTCTGCTTATCTTGAGTGATGGTGGCAGGAAAGGACTCCTCTGCTCGAATTCTCCTCTGGGCTCAGGAGACACCTCACTGATAGCTAAAAAGACCAAGGAGTATGCTGTCCGACTCTGGATTCAGCAAATCTCTGACCAGGTGCTGCTCACTACCATCAAGACCACTGTCCCACAATTTCATGGAAATAAACACAGATACGTTGATTAGCAATGAATTCTGGCACAAACTGGCACAAATTCCGTTCTGCCTATGTTCCAGGCTTTTATTTTAGCAAAAATGTGAGCTGGCTTCAACGTACTGTCGCTTTATCAAGCTTATTTGAATTAGTGGTCTCGAACTAACGCTCCCAAGTGTGTATATCAGCGAGACTGGCCAATGAGCCACGTTTCGACAAGTGTTTGAAAAAATGTTATCTTTTCCCGTCTCCCCCAACAACCAAGATAGTATTTATAGCCCGACCAATCGTGGTTAGGCTTTCATTTGTTGCGCTCCAATCAATTTGGAGTTTACATGGTAGGCTATTTATGTAACGTAAGGTTTTTTCAAACACGTTATAAAAAAAATTTTATGAGCAGAAATGATTTTATGCTGTCAGGCACCCCCAATATTTTATTTTGGGTATAATTTATTAATTCCTGGACTATTTGCGTAACGTTTTACATATTATTTGTCAGCAAACCCTAAGGAACCCAAAAATACTAATTTAAAGGAGCTACGTGGCTGCGTTCAAAATATGCAATTTCTTCTATCTCCTGTTTAGAAGATGTGCTGTCTGGGTACTGTTATGTGTTCAAACGTAAACCCATATAATGTTGTCTTTTCTAATAAGAGTCTGTTATGATTTATAAACCTAACTCTGGGAAAGGGTAGTGTATTTTATCACTGTCCGTCTGAAAAAAAAAATTAGTGCATGTAGACTTACACGCGTGATGGTAGTAATTGTGTATCGCGCGAAGCGGGTTTAGTGTTCGGCTTTCTGCCTCTCCCTTCTCTTTTTATCCCTTTAGTCCATCTGTTCGTTCGTTTTGGTAACGCAGTATAATTAATGTTAGGGTTAATTTAGGTCATTACGCAGTACGTCTCAATGCTTTTCCAAGAAATACAGCACACGTTTCATTGAAGAAGGCGGGTAATAATACAGTAAGCTTTACTATCAACGTGAAAGCGTTACAATTTGCAGACGAAGCAGAAAACAAGGGGGATTTCGAGTACATTCTTTGGGACAGCACTGTCATTTTACCATTGCTCTTCTCTTTATTAATTTTATTTGTTAGGCTTCATATTTACCTAATAATTTATATATGTGGATTAGAATATTTCATGACACTTCCCCTCTTAAAACAGACATTATATGTCAGTCCTTTATTCTATATACACATAGAGAAATTTATTATTATTTCTGGGGTTTACGGTGATTCTCATCACACGGATGGCGGCTTAAAAAATCCGCTCCCAGATTTGTTTTTCCAGATATATATTCAATGCTAAAATTATATGGAGCCAGAAGCAAAGACCATCGGAGTAACCTAGAGTTCTCATGCTTAGCCTGTGCTAAAAACGATAAAGGTTTGTGGTCAGTTTGCAACTTAAATGCCTTCCCATATAGATAAATATTGAATTTCTTTATTGCCCATATTACTGCAAGACATTCTTTTTCGCTAGTTGAGTAGTTGATTTCAGCTTTATTCAACTTTCTGCTAGCATATGCCACTGGGCTTAATTCCCCATCCAATGCATCTGATTTCTGTAGTAAAGTTGCACCTAGCCCAATATTACTTGCATCCGTCCTTACTATGAATTCTTGACTTAAGTCAGGTAATTTCAAAATGGGTTTACTTGTGAGCTTTTCCTTCAATTCTTGGTAAGTCATTTCACATTGTGGTGTCCATGTAATGCGATCTGGAAGTCCTTTACGTGTCAATTCCGTTAAAGGTGCACATATGGAATTAAAGTTTTTGATATACTTCTGGTAGAAACCACATAATGAGACAAAGGATCTCACGTCCTTCTTGGTTTGTGGTCTCGGGGCTTTCTGTAGTCTCTCTAAATTCTTTGGGTCAGGGGTCATGTTTCCCTGATAAACTGTGTGTCCCAAAAATTCCAATTCTTTACATCCAACGCAACATTTGGTTGGTCGGGCTGTTAAATTTGCCTCCCTAAGTCGATCAAACAGCATGTTCAGAGAGTCAATGTGTTCCTCAAATGTTTCTGTTGCTCTAAGGATATCATCCATAAAATTTGTTATACAGGGATTATTCAGAGGATCCAATAATTTTCTCATCATTCTAGAGAAGACACTAGGCGCATTCTTCAATCCAAATGGCAATCTATTAAACTCATAGTGTCCTTCTGAGGTACTAAAAGCTAGGTATGGTCTAACCTCAGGCTTTACTGGAATCTGATAGTATCCTTTACTCAGATCCACTTTTGAGAAATATTTAGCTTTATTTAGTCTGGCAAACAGCTGATTTGTATCCGGCAATGGATCCACCTGTCCTTCTGTAATAGCATTCAGTCTCCTGTAATCTATACAGAGTCTATGTTCTCCAGAGGGCTTCCTTAAAAGTACAACACCGGAACTATACGAAGACTCACTGTGCGAAATAATTCCTTCCTTCAACAGATAGTCTATCTCTTCCTTCAAAGCTTTTTCCTTAGCAAACGGAATCGAATATGGTTTCATACAGACAGGTGTGGAGTCTATTTGTCCATGCACCGGTATGGTCTCTTCCACTTGAAGCTTTATAGTGATGATTTTTCCTCCCAGAATTATCATTCACAAAACGACCGCTACCAATTTTTTTCTTGGGGCTGTCTCCCCTCTTAAAATTCTTGATGAGAGATTTCCTCTCTACATCTTCTTCCTCCAGTTTGTTTAAGTCCGATTGAGGGATTGTCGGCTTATCCTGGGGTAAGACATCCTTTTGCACTCTCCGCATAGTGGCCATTGTAAAACAGTTAAGTGAAGCTTGTCCGTGAAAAGGGGCTTCCCATTCCATTTGGTCCACTTTATCAAATTTATTTTTCCTTTTATTGTCAGGCCTGATTTTGCCCCATGGCGTGTCCAGGTCCTGATCCATGTTCCCACTTGTGGGTGTTCCCTCATGTGCTATACTACACCTTTCTACAAAGTTCTCAATGTCCCATCTTGCTTTGGGCCAATAATAATTGTGAGCCACCTTTTGAATGATGGTACCTATCTTCTCATGGTCCCCATCTGGTTTCACATGTAGGCTCCTTATTAAGTCTGCCCTATATCTTTTTGGAAGAACCAGCTGTCCGTGACCATGGGATCTAGTTCCGGCCTTCCTATACATCAACTTGTTTTTCATGTAAAAATCTCCCTTGCCTGGAGTTGTATGACAAGTTGACAATTTTCTGAAACAAGGCTTGAGTGTTTTATCTCCAGCCTGTGCCTTCCTCATCTCTTCTGGAGTGGTATCCAACATAATATCCTCCTCCTGTCTTGAGGTCGACCTGACCTGAAGGGTTGCCATATACACAGGTTTCCTTCTGCAACGGTCAGTGTCATGATTGTCCATCTGACAATTCTTACACCACCTTTTTCCTTGGTTGAAAGATTTTCTTTCATCATATTTCCTTTCATCGAATTGTGGGAATTTATTTTTATTTTCATACCGTGGCCTATCAAATTGGTGCTTACCTTTATTTTGATCCTTAGGATCAAATTTATTAAAGTTCTGTGGTGCCCTGAAGTTGTCCACCTGTTTCTTTTTATTACCTGTTACCTCTGCTTGAGCTGCTTGATACCTTTCAGCAACATTTAGCAACTCACCCAGCCTCTCTGCACCTTGTTCCATGAGAAACTTTCTCAGGTCTGGAGCCATGGACTCTCTTAGTTGCTCTATAAGGACCATTTCCTTAAGATCTTGGGTTTTCCCCAGAGAAGTCCATTTCTCCAAGTATGTCTCTATTCGTGCAGAGAACTGGTGATAGGTTTCACCTGACAGTAGTTTAGCATTCCTAAATTTTTTCCTGTAAAACTCTGCATTCTTTTCATACCTTAACAAAAGAGCCTGCTTTAGCATGTCATAATTTTCCTGATCACCTCTGCTCATTTTTGCAAAAACTTCATAAGCTGCCCCACGAAGTCCCTGAGATAACTTTAAGCTCCACCTTTCTCTCTCCAACCCATACGTGGTAGCTAATAGTTCGTACCTATTTATATAGCTCTCAATATCATCGTCTTTCTCAACAAAATGATCTAAATGAAAATTCATAGCTGAGATTGAGGCTCCTTGAGTAACCGTAGCATCAGAGGCAAAGGGACTGGCACCATTTTCAGGAGCATGGCCTTGAAACTCAAACTCCCTTAGTCGTAATTCATGTTCCCTTTGTAATCTTTTCTCCTCCTTTTCTGCTTCCCTCTCTGCAGTCAATCTTCTTTCTTCTGCAGCTTGTCTTCTTTCCTCGGCTTCCCTTTCTGCAGCTAATTTCTTCTCTTCTGCTGCTAATCTTTTGTCTTCTCTTTCTGCTTCCAATTTCTTAGCCTCAGCCTCAATCTGCAACCTCTTAGTCTCAGCCTCAGCTTCAATCTGCAACCTCTTAGTCTCAGCCTCAGCTTCAAATTGTAACTTCTTAATTTCCCTTTCAGCCTCTAACCTTCTTTCGGCTTCAAACCTTCTTTCTTCGCGTTCAATAAATTTGTCACATTCCGTAGTAACATAGGCAACCATAACTTGCCCATCTAATCCTAACTCTTTTGCAGTCTGAACCGCAGCAGATCGAAATTTGGCCAGGTCCGCCATTGTCTATCAGGTAACTTAATACAATGTCTAACCAACAATTCAATCTCTAATGGACAACACAGGCACCGTGAGCTCAACCTTATTTAATTCCACCCAAGGATACCTTTTAATTCTTATATTCCCTGAAGTGAATTACCCCCAATATTTTTAATAGTTAAAGATTCAAAATCCCAAGAGCGAGACCCCAATATATGTGGTGAAGTGGGATGTTATAAATATTTATAGGGGACTTAGTGTACTGACTGAGATCAGCTGTGAAGGTATATATATATCTAATAAGAGTAGTATATTATATATATAACCTTACTTGCTACCACATATCTATATATCTCAGTCAGAATTATTCTGGAATAGTGTGATGCTACGTTATGTGTCTAGGGTATGAGTATGGTGAAGTGTAAGTCACAACAACAGACAGATAAACAATTTAATTTAATCCACTACTCTTGACAACACTGTGACACTCACATACATATAACACTCTATGAGAATAGCTTAAAGAAGTCACTCGTAACGGTTCAAATAACAATATGTATTCATTACTAGCATGAATGAATATGTGTCCTGATTCAACTACAAGGGAACCAGGAATCACAATCAATTTAAATTACAAGTTATGTACAGAATGTATTTAATATGAATATTGTAGTGACATATATTATTACCAATGTTCTATGTGTGTCAATTGTGTAGTGGTAAAATGAGGTAATACTGGTTTTGTTTTGTTCAAGCTCTGTTGGTATTTGTCATCATGACTTCAATAGTTTGTCTTTAGGGACCATTATTGTAGATGTTCACAGTTCCTGATTTTAAGACAAGTAAATTCCCCTCTTAATGTTAATTTTTATAAAGTTATTTCAAGATGAGGGGACATAATGTTGAGCTCAGCTGGCCAACTCTGCTTATCTTGAGTGATGGCGGCAGGAAAGGACTCCTCTGCTCGAATTCTCCTCTGGGCTCAGGAGACACCTCACTGATAGCTAAAAAGACCAAGGAGTATGCTGTCCGACTCTGGATTCAGCAAATCTCTGACCAGGTGCTGCTCACTACCATCAAGACCACTGTCCCACAATTTCATGGAAATAAACACAGATACGTTGATTAGCAATGAATTCTGGCACAAACTGGCACAAATTCCGTTCTGCCTATGTTCCAGGCTTTTATTTTAGCAAAAATGTGAGCTGGCTTCAACGTACTGTCGCTTTATCAAGCTTATTTGAATTAGTGGTCTCGAACTAACGCTCCCAAGTGTGTATATCAGCGAGACTGGCCAATGAGCCACGTTTCGACAAGTGTTTGAAAAAATGTTATCTTTTCCCGTCTCCCCCAACAACCAAGATAGTATTTATAGCCCGACCAATCGTGGTTAGGCTTTCATTTGTTGCGCTCCAATCAATTTGGAGTTTACATGGTAGGCTATTTATGTAACGTAAGGTTTTTTCAAACACGTTATAAAAAAAATTTTATGAGCAGAAATGATTTTATGCTGTCAGGCACCCCCAATATTTTATTTTGGGTATAATTTATTAATTCCTGGACTATTTGCGTAACGTTTTACATATTATTTGTCAGCAAACCCTAAGGAACCCAAAAATACTAATTTAAAGGAGCTACGTGGCTGCGTTCAAAATATGCAATTTCTTCTATCTCCTGTTTAGAAGATGTGCTGTCTGGGTACTGTTATGTGTTCAAACGTAAACCCATATAATGTTGTCTTTTCTAATAAGAGTCTGTTATGATTTATAAACCTAACTCTGGGAAAGGGTAGTGTATTTTATCACTGTCCGTCTGAAAAAAAATTAGTGCATGTAGACTTACACGCGTGATGGTAGTAATTGTGTATCGCGCGAAGCGGGTTTAGTGTTCGGCTTTCTGCCTCTCCCTTCTCTTTTTATCCCTTTAGTCCATCTGTTCGTTCGTTTTGGTAACGCAGTATAATTAATGTTAGGGTTAATTTAGGTCATTACGCAGTACGTCTCAATGCTTTTCCAAGAAATACAGCACACGTTTCATTGAAGAAGGCGGGTAATAATACAGTAAGCTTTACTATCAACGTGAAAGCGTTACAATTTGCAGACGAAGCAGAAAACAAGGGGGATTTCGAGTACATTCTTTGGGACAGCACTGTCATTTTACCATTGCTCTTCTCTTTATTAATTTTATTTGTTAGGCTTCATATTTACCTAATAATTTATATATGTGGATTAGAATATTTCATGACAGGACCCCTGAAGGAAAGCGAAAGAGAGGCCGACCAAAGACAACTTGGCGGAGGACTGTGGAGGCTGAGATGCAAAGAATGAACCAGAGTTGGGGCACTGTACAAAGGATGGCCACCGACCGTGCAAAGTGGAATCAATTTGTTGTTGCCCTACAAGACGCCACTAGGCGTGATGGCCACTGACTGCTTTGACGGTCGGTGGTTAAGGATCGAAGAAGAAGAAGAAGAACTGGTCTGACAGTGCATGTGCCATCAGAGATAAGCAGTAATACCAATCCCACTAACGGTTGCTAAAGACTAATGTTTATACTGGGCTTCTGAGCCAGTTCATATTTCTTCTCAAATAAATATACATGCTGCCTGGCGGCGAGAATAAATTTTCAAGAAATACCATTAACATTTCCGACATTATCGAAAGAGTGGATAGTGAACCAAAACTATCTGTTAAGAGCAGTTGTCCACTGGTCAACTTTTTACAAAGTAAGGGAATCCTCGTGTTTTAGACTCTGTGTGCCCGTTTAAAATCGCTTACCCAAAACTGATTCAAGTGACAGTAACAGTAAATCTAAAATTTAAACTGGTAAAGTGAACGCTCCCCGAAGACAGTGGAAGAAACCTGTATTTGCAGAGCTGGGATTCGCTTTATCCAAAGAATCCAGATTCACTGTAGAGAAGTGTCCTAAGGTTGCGCCAGACGGTGATCAACATCAAGTTTTTTAGGTAAGCATGAAAGCCAGGGTACCCTGATGAAAGAACCGAGTGAAAGTGACGGAAGGATGTTCGTTGTTTAATGCACTCACTTTGTAATTTTTCCTTATGAAAGACTTGCTGCTTAATTAAATTGTTCCTTTAGAATAGATACTGCTGTCATAAGTCAGTTCTTACCTTCGAGAAAAAGGACAATATTAGACCCTAACCATATGCATCTATAACTCTTTGGGCCATCATCTGTCATCCTAACGGGGTTGTGGGCTAAACCTAGAGTTAAGATCATAACGGGGCTATCATCCTTGTAGCATTTTCTTGAATTTTATGACTATTTGTATATGTTTTCCTTGATGTATTTTTTTTTTTGGTGTTGTGAGAAGATTTTTTAAGATGATAATTAAAATCTCTCTTGAACTAAATCAGTGCATTGGTCAGCTCGTTCTAATATATATATATATATATATATATATATATATATATATATATATATATATATATATATATATATATATATATATATATATTCATTGTTATAGATTTCCCACGTCTGTGTGTTTAACTCTCGTCACGTGTGTGTGCGTGCCCGTGTGTAGATAGAAATAGAAATATATGTACTATATATATATATATATATATATATATATATATATATATATATATATATATATATATATATATATATATATATATATATATATATATATATATATATCTGTGTTTAGACTGTCTGACGCCTTAAAAGCTGTCGTAGAGGATAGGTGAAAGAGAGAAAATTTCCTCGATTTTTTTCAGAGACAGCCTCTATATCACAGCCTATCATCTCACTTGTGGAAATTCTATTTCTTTTTTACTAACTCTCACTGTGTCTATCACCTATTCTAACCTATTCAGAAGGGACCAACCCAAGTCTTAATTCTCCTATTTAAAAATCTACGACAGCTGGAATCGATAAAGGACCAACAATATCTACTGCAATTTTCTTAAATGGTCTCTCAGGCACGTCAGTAATTTGTAAGGTGCCGTATGGAATCTGCCTTTACGTGATATACTTTGGCATGTGGTACAAGACCTACAATACAATTGTGTGTCTTTATTAACCCCAGGCCAATAAAACTGTGACGTAACTCTAAACAATGTTCTTTTAATGCCCATATGACCTACCATAAGAGAGTCATGACCTGTTTGTAATACTAATGGTCTGTACTCATTTGGAACTACTACTTGATGGATAATAGATATACCATCATCAAAATATTTAGTTAACATAGATTTCTTAACTTGAAACCAATGTTTAGATGATCATGTGTGTTTAATGACTTTTTGATCTGCTAAGGCAAATAAACGTTGTAAAGTCGGATCATTTTTCTGCTTCTCGCAAAAGGTAGCTGGTGTCTCAGTAACAACGCCCTGAGACATAATCGTATCCATAACAGGAGTAAGTGGTGTAGCCATGTCTGTAGCTAACTGTTGTGCCCTAGTTACAATAGCATTCTCCACCAGTGGATGTGATTCAATCCACATTGCAATCTCATCAGGAGTGCAATTTTAACCCCTGGTATATTTCCCAAAAATATCTCAGCTATAGGAGTTCTCAATCCGCAAGCATACACAGTGCCTGTATAGAATAGTGTATCAATATGAGCCCATGCCACCGGGAACCATTCTACATTCCCTCCAAAAGTGACACACTTAACAGATTTACCTGTGAACGCAGAGGGATCAATTAGCGATTTACGTTTCCCGACCGTGGTACAACCGCTGTCCCTTAAAACTGTTACTTTCTGTCCATACAACAATCCTGTATGTAGTGTGAGACGTCCAAAGTTCTCACACGCGGACATTGCAGGAATGGTGTGACCACAACTAAGTGTAGTTTTAGTCTCTGATACATGTTGTGACTGACAAACATAACATGTGTCATCTTTGACAGCACATGCATTAGCATGATTAGTTCCATCTTTATCATCATTTTTATTGTACGTACAGGCATTAGCGTGTCTATATTTACCTTTATTTCTCGAAGGAGATCTGAAATGACTTGACTTTTTATTGAACGACTTTTTATTATCATAATAAAAATCTGTAGAATCATCATTCTTAGAATCCTTACTATATGATGATCTTTGTTCATTGTAGTCTCTGTGATAATCTCTGTGATAATCATAACGATCTCTGCCTTTGTGATACCCATGATCATGAGGTGAGTAACCTCGATAACCTCGTCGGTAAAAATTTGAAGGCGAGCGATGACGAGGGAAGTTGTAAGACCCTCTACATGATTGACGAAAATCGGGACGATAACGTCCGTCAATGCTCTTTGATCGAGGTCGGTGATCATAAGATCTATGATCGTGGTGAGCCGCGCACGCAGGCATAGGATCTCGAGGAGAAGATCTGTGGACATCCTTGTTTGGATGTGCAGTTATAAATTGTCTACCTAATTTTTCATATTCCTCAATGGAGTCTGGGTGTCTTTCCTGTAAACATAACTCCAGTTCATGACTACATGAATATAGAACCTTATCTCGTAACATGAGATCCTTTAAACCATCATAAGTTTTGTTAATGCCAGATAAATTAATCCACCTGCTAAAGAAATGCTTAATAGATGCAACAAATTCACCAAAGTCAGCATCCTTACTTGGCTTAGTCGTATGGAAACGATCATGAAATCCAGATTCAGTTAACTGGAAACGTCTAAGAAGTGTTTCTTTCACGATATCAAAATCGTTTCTACTCATTTCATCCAGATTCATGAAGCATTGGAGCGAGTCGCCAGTCAAAAAATCAACTAAGAGGCTACTCCATCTTTCTTTAGGTACATTCAAACCTGTTACCTTCATGATGAACCTAGACAAGAAAGAGTCCACACAGTCGCGATTCTGATCAAAATGAGGCATCTTCAACTTAGGATAGAACACAGTTGAACCTGCTGAAGTCTTAGAATGACCAGACTGCAATTTAGCCACTTCTAACGCTTTTTCTTTTTCTGCACTCAGTCGTAATGCTTCAAGCTCCATAGCATTTCTATGAGCCTGATTTAATTGAAGAAGTTCCATTCTTCGTAATTCCATTTTCTCTTTCTCTAACTCTCTTTCCTTATCTTTCTGAGCCAAATTTATTCGTTCCATTTCTAATTTTAAAGACATTTCTTTCTCTTTAAGTTCCTTTTCTTGGGCTAATTCAAAACTAAGATCCTCTGCTCGTTTAACAGCCTCACGCTGTTTTATTCTCTCAGCATGAGCTAAGTGTTTCTCTTACCTAGTCTCAGCATATTCCTCAAGTTCAGCTCCTGATTTACCTAAACTTTTACCAATGTTGATAAAATCTTCTAACGTCGACACGGTTATAGGTTTCTAATTAACTTATAAAAGTATATTAGTTATCCTAAAATATACAACTACTATATAAACTCAATTAATGTAAATATGCTTTTCAATGAAAACTAGAGACGAGCACAGGTGACAATGGACAATGGAAGGCACAAGAAAATGAAATACAATGAAGTGATATATTCAATTATTCAACACCACGTCACAAATATAAAGCAAATAAGGAAGACTCAGACATATTAATCAGAAAAAAGAAAACGTTAAAATAACATTACAAAAATAAACAAGACAAGTCGTCGTTACATGCACGAAAAGATGAGTTTTAGATTACATCGTATAAAATTATACACAGCACTGAAATTAGCTCATGCAAATTAAAAATGACGACCGACGTGACGTCACAACTAAGCACGAAAAAATGGTTCGTTTTGCAAACGGAAGCGAGACCTCTATAACGAAATAATCGTTAGCCCTTCAGTCAGCAAATACAAACACCGAAACCCGAACAGTCATTGCAATTCCCTGAATTTTTCTTAATAAAATCCCAGGCAATAGCAAACCCACCAGCCTCCCACAAGAAACACAGATAATATAAATGGTGAACACATAAAATGATAGAGCGAAAAGTAAAACGAGGTGATGATGGACTGAAGGCCAAAGCTAGACCTATATGAAAAGGATAAAGTGTTAGCGCCCCAATAAATTCAAAGACTTATCTTATTTCCACTCCTGTCATCATGATAAACACTCCTGACCAAAATGCAAGTCTCTGGTACAGTTCAAATCGACACTGGAAAACAGCTGATATCACGACCTTGACCTTGATGGTACGACTGCGTCACACGATTGATTGAGCCTACTAATGACTGTCGAAATGTCGATTTCAGATCTGCGTTGCGGCTTCTGGCCGTTGATGGAGAACTGTCATAGCGTTGCAGCTTCTGGCTGTTGATGTAGATAGATTTATCTCAACGTTGCAGCTTCTGGCTATTGATGTAGATAGAATTTTCTTAAAGTTGCGGCCGTTTGTGGAGACTGAATTGACATTCTGACGTCAGAGTACTGACATGCGCTAATATTGCCGTCTTATATTTTCAGACTCACGGGTCCTTATACATTCTTTATTTCTGCTTTAAATATAACTTCCTAGTTAGGCACTATCACACTTGAGTGGTTATACCACATCTTTAAAACACTTTGGCTAAGTGGCTATGCCACATATTTTGAAACACTGCCATTTGCCTTGAAGGCCACACAACGACTCTCGGTACTATGTCTAACGCGTCATGCATCGATATACGCGGTATATTTCATTTATTTATTCAGCCGAGGTGTTTCATGGTGCAACCATCCGAATCAAGCTCAAACCCAGATGCTTGAAAACCATGCAACGATCCTCAACAGGTGGGGGAAAAGAAAGTGAAGAACACAGAATGAATTACAGGATGGCATTGGAAAATGTCACGATCGGGGTTATTTTGTCAAACGTGTTATTTTTGTTGAATTGCGACCACATCTCACAGCGCTGACGCAGCAATCGAGTTAATTCCTCTGTTTCCTATTTTCGGTAATGTGAACGAAAGTAACTAGTCTTCCCGGAACAAAGGACACAGAAATGTCGAAAGTTACGACCACAACGACATTGTCAGGGACAAACTCGTGAAAATATTAGTCAAAAGAACGTGTAAACTTTTCTAAATGCATAAACAATAAATAATAGGATACGAATCGCTAATGGAGATCGATACTGTTGCTGCGGTAAATCCAGGTCAGAAACACAAGTTTCTATTTGAAACATTCATAAACCGACGCGTTATGGTCTGTTGTCTGATCCTTCACATTAAGTTGCCATAGGAGAAAAGAAATGTATGCAGTCTTTTGTTGACCAGTGGCGTAACTGCCGCCCTAGTTAACCGGACACGTTCCTGGGGCCCAAGCATTGAGTGGGCCCCTGAAAAGTAGTGGTTGGAAACGACCCTCACCTTTATACGTATTACCTGTTCATTTCCTTTGTTATTGTTATTGTTGATCACTGCACTCCGGGCAAACCCACAGGTGCTCAGTCTCCTTCAGCAAATGTCGAATGGTGTGAATGCTCTATGTTCCTGTTGCGTGCGGGTTGTATACACGCCGGATGCATCCTCCTAAACACCCATCTCTGCAAGTCTTGCATTTGATGCCAAATTCCAGCAATCTTAGCCTTGATGATTCATCGACTGCAGTGTCATTCTCTAATCGGCGATCATTAATTGTAATAAATATCTCTCCCTTATTCATATACAGTGCACCTATTATGGTAGCTCAGGAAGCTAGTGTGTCAGCTCTTTCGTTACCGCGTACCCCTGCTTGAAAAGGACAGTTGATCCACACAAGTTCCTGAAGATTCGACGCTTCCTTTGTTCACTTGTTAAACGTCATAGAATATCGCAATTTCTCTTACCCCTTCCCTTCTTTAGGACGATTTACTCCATGATGTAATGGCGAGTCCAAAGATTAAGTTAGTACCTAATTTTCTAACCATTTGAAAGGGTCATATACCTGAGGGCCCATTACATTTTAGTTACGCCACTGTTGTTGAAGATTGGTCTTAAATATATTATTCATGAGATTGTGTTAAAAAAAAAAGACTACACTGTCAGGAAACGTAGGTCTTTGTTAGTTCCTTCCAGCGTTAGCTACAGTATATAAATAACTCAGAGGTCATAGAAACACCATAATTGCACAAAATACGAGAATGTATACATTATTAACTCTATTTAACCCAAGTATGGAATACCCGTTTGGTTAGAGTCAGATTTCCTCATGTTTACATTATACTCATAGTAAAACAAACTTAATTGTTGTATTTAAGGCTTAAAGTACTGCAACATAATTTTCATTGAATTTACAATGATGTTATGTGTGTGTGTGTGTGTGTGTGTGTGTGTGTGTGTGTGTGTGTGTGTGTGTGTGTGTGTGTGTGTGTGTGTGTGTGTGTGTGTGTGTGTGTGTGTGTGTGTGTGTGTGTGTGTATATATATATATATATATATTATTGGATGGTGTCTCATAAAGATGTGTATTTGCTGTTGGTTTCAAAACATCTGTGAAAATAAAATGGGCAACCATTTTAGTGCCTGTTTGAAATGTTAAAAGTGCATGAGACAGAAAGAGTTAACAGACAAAAGCAACCAGGGTTGTGGAGTCGCTCAAAAAATGTTCCGACTCCGGAAATTTTAGAAATCCGACTTCAACTTTGACTACAGTTGTATTAACTAGTGATATGGCATAAAATTATGCACTTAAATGGAGTTATATGTATAATTATGGTATGTGTGTGAATGATACGGGTGGATTAGGTGATGCTTACTCAATGATGATCAGGCCACACTGTCTGGCCACTATGGACGTTGCAAGTATAAGTCCAAGTATGTTGTAAATCTTTAGCTCTGTCAAATACCACCCCTATCGACACCAGGTATATTATAGTTGAAGTGTAGGGTGTCTTATCTGGTTTTTGTTGTTGCTGTGTATATAGTAGTGAGGTAGTTCACAGAGTTACAGCACATGAAATATGACATGCGAAGTCATAAAAAGGGTAAACTGCTCTTGACGTTTCATCATTTATTTGACGCCACAAGTACAGATACTTTACATAAGTCATAGATGTCAATAGTTCAATGTATTCAGCATTCTAAAGTTTTGATTATGGATCTGCATACATAAGGTTCATCAAAATCCTGCAACAGTGTCAGCTGCATATCATCAATGTTCATTAAATAATAATCAATACTCCTCTCTGATGCTGGTAGATCAGATGTACAAAATAAGTCTATTATTGTCCGCACGAGGATGGTGTTCCAGGAGTATGGGTCACGCTGACCTTTACAGGCATTCCTAAGTCTAATCTTGACGTAGGTGCAATCGCTGACATAGCGACGTTCATAGAACATAGAACTGTCCTTCGGGCTACGTATGACCCGTGTACATATTAATCGTAGGTATGAAGATACCTGGGGCGTGACTTCTAGTAGAAGAACCTCTATTTCTGTAATTCGTAAGTGAGCAGAGATCGACCATTGTCACACATAAAGTTAGATTACAGATTTGAAACGTAAATGAGGTATTACCTTGTTTCGAAATCAACACCACAAAACATACGCCTCCATGCGTTTTGAATAATCAAGGAAAGGACCTTGTAAGCTAACTAACTCACAATAAGGCTCCTAATTCCCTATCAAGAATCACAGAGACGCAAGAAGCGTTCTCTCTGCTTCACAACTTTCCATCTACTCCTAGACAGGAAAGCTTCCCAGACACACCCAACGTCCGGACATGCGCAGAACGCATACACCTGATCAAGAATCAAACGAGACTGTGGTGAAGTGGGATGTTATAAATATTTATAGGGGACTTAGTGTACTGACTGAGATCAGCTGTGAAGGTATCTATATCTATTAAGAGTAGTGTATTATAGATAACCTTACTTGCTACCACATATCTCTATATCTCAGTCAGAATTATTCTGGAATAGTGTGATGCTACGTTATGTGTCTAGGGTATGTGTATGATGAAGTGTAAGTCACAACAACAGACAGATAAACAATTTAATTTAATCCACTACTCTTAACAACACTGTGACACTCACATACATATAACACTCTATGAGAATATCTTAAAGAAGTCACTCGTAACTTTTCAAATAACAATATGTATTCATTACTGGCATGAATGAATATGTGTCCTGATTCAACTACAAGGGAACCAGGAATCACAATCAATTTAAATTACAAGTTATGTACAGAATGTATTTAATATGAATATTGTAGTGACATATATTATTACAAATGTTCTATGTGTGTCAGTTGTGTAGTAGTAAAATGAGGTAATACTGGTTTTGTTTTGTTCAAGCTCTGTTGGTATTTGTCATCATGACTTCAATAGTTTGGCTTTAGGGACTAGTATTGGAGAGGTTCACAGTTCCTGATTTTAAGACAAGTAAATTCCCCTCTTAATGTTAATTTTACAAAGTCAGTTCAAGATGAGGGGACATAATGTTGAGCTCAGCTGGCCAAGTTAGCTTATCTGGCGTGATGGCGGCAGGAAAGGACTCCTCTGCTCGAATTCTCCTCTGGGCTCAGGAGACACCTCACTGATAGCTAAAAGACCAAGGAGTATGTGTTGCAAGTGGAAGTGGTCTGTTGCAAGGCGTGGTTTGGTTAGCTCTGAATAATGTTCCATGTGATATTAATAAAACAGTTATAAATGTCTGGCCATTGTTTTATCTTCTTGATATTCTTGAGTGATCGTGTATCGTGCCTTCTATGTAAGATTACGCGAATGCAGGGGTGGAAGATTCTGAATAATAATTGAACCTTGGAATACGATTGATGTGACAAGTCGGTTCCATTGAGTCCACAATTATTTAATACAGATTACACGTCAAGACGATTCATGCATGTTGATCACAAAGGTACATATTATAACTTGAAAATATATGGCATAGATATGTAGATATCCTATCAGTCCTTGTCCAGTAATCAAATTACTGTATGCAGATTGTCATAGCTGTATGCACGCGCGGTTGGGGTTTCCAACGGCCGACAGTGAGTCTATGAGTCTGGCAAAATCAAATACTATGGACTGTAATTCATCCTTCCTTAATTTTCACTTCGTACTGACCCTTAATCATTTCAAATCTTCGTAATAGCAATGGACTGACCCATGTCCGTACTTACATAAAATATATCTGTATGGCAATACCATGCCCAACATTGGAAGGAGAGTCAGACGCGTCTTAACAGCTTGACGGTCAATGTGAAAAGGGGTAGCGTTTCTTAGTTACCGACTGTGTCCTAAACAACGCTATACACGTCATAATCGATCGTGTATAAAGCGTTCATTAATTGAAACATCTATCGCAATATATTAAATGTCTTAACCTTTATAATTGCACGTCTGGTAACCTTTAGCAGACGGCGTTAATATCATATACCGTAACAGTATGCTGTCCGACTCTGGATTCAGCAAAGCTCTGACCAGGTGCTGCTCAGTACCATCAAGACCACTGTCCCTGAAATCAAGAAGGATGTACCTTCTACTTCATAACTAACTTAAACTCTCTTGTTACACTGATCACAACACAGCACAAACATTGAGTTCAGAGCATTAGGCCAACTGTCAGCTTCATTTGAAATACTTTATTCCAGTATTACCCTTCTTAATGGTTACTACGCCTCTGCAATTCCAGCATTATTTCTTTCTATTCAATCATCCAGGTGTCAGTGTACTGTTTGGCCATTCCATGCCGTTTTACTTCTCTCCGACACCCTCTGTTCAGGCTGGAGCATTACAGGCTTTACCTCACGTTGGCCACTGAACTACACATATATATACAGGCATAAATCAACAATTCACATTCAATTTTCATTAAAAGATATTGAATGGTTCAAGCTTACCACAATTCATACGAATAAACACAGATACGTTGATTAGCAATGAATTCTGGCACAAACTGGCACAAATTCCCATCTGCTTATCTTCCAGGCTTTTATTTAGCCAAATATAAGCTGGCTTCAACGCACTGATGCTTTATCAATCTTATTTAAACAAGTGGTTTCGAACTAACGCTCCCAAGTGTGTATATCAGCGAGTCTGACCAATGAGCCCCGTTTCGACAAGTGTTTGAAAAAATGTTACCTTTCCCCGTTTCCCCTAACAACCAAGATAGTATTTATAGCCCGACCAATCGTGGTTAGGCTTTCATTTGTTGCGCTCCAATCAATTTGGAGTTTACATGGTAGGCTATTTCTGTAACGTAAATTTTTTTCAAACACGTTATAAAAAAAAAATCTTATGAGCAGAAATGATTTTATGCTGTCAGGCACCCCCAATATTTTATTCTGGGTATAATTTATTAATTCCTGGACTATTTGCGTAACGTTTTACATATTATTTGTCAGCAAGCCCTAAGGAACCCAAAAATACAAATTTAAAGGAGCTACGTGGCTGCATTCAAAATATGCAATTTCTTCTACCTCCTGTTTCGAAGATGTGCTGTCTGGGTACTGTTATGTTTTCAAACGTAAACCCATCTATTGTTATCTTTCCTAATAAGCGTTTTTTATGATTTTAAAACCTAACTCTGGGAAAGGGTAGTGTATTTTATCACTGTCCGTCTGAAAAAAAGTTAGTGCTTGTAGACTTACACGCGTGATGGCAGCATTTGTGTATCGCGCGACGCCTGTTGCATGCGTTCCTGATTTTCAGCCCTCCCCTCTCTCTTTATCCTTTTGTCCATCTGTTCGTTCGTTTTGGTAACGTAATATAATTAATGTTAGGATTAATTTAGGTCATTACGCAGGGCCTCTCAATGCTTTTCCAAGAAATACAGCACACGTTTCATTGAAGAAAGCGGGTAATAATACAGTAAGCTTTTATATCAACGTGAAAGCATTACAATTTGCAGACGTAGCAGAAAACAAGGGGGATTTCGAGTACATTCTTTGTGACAGCACTGTTATTTTTCCATTGCTCTTTTCTTTATTAATTTTATTTGTTAGGCTTCATATTTACCTAATAATTTATATATGTGGATTAGAATATTTCATGACACCTCCCCTCTTAAAACAGACATTATATGTCAGTCCTTTATTCTATATACACATAGAGAAATTTATTATTATTATTGCTGGTGTTTACGGTGATTCTCATCACACGGATGGCGGCTTAAAAAATCCGCTCCCAAATTGGTTTTTCCAGATATATACTCAATGCTAAAATTATATGGAGCCAGAAGCAAAGACCATCGGAGTAACCTAGAGTTCTCATGCTTAGCCTGTGCTAAAAACGATAAAGGTTTGTGATCTGTTTGCAACTTAAATGCCTTCCCATATAGATAAATATTGAATTTCTTTATCGCCCATATTACTGCAAGACATTCTTTTTCGCTAGTTGAGTAGTTGATTTCAGCTTTATTCAACTTTCTGCTAGCATATGCCACTGGGCTTAATTCCCCATCCAATGCATCTGATTTCTGTAGTAGAGTTGCACCTAACCCAATATTACTTGCATCCGTCCTTACTATGAATTCTTGACTTAAGTCAGGTAATTTCAAAATGGGTTTACTTGTGAGCTTTTCCTTCAATTCTTGGTAAGTCATTTCACATTGTGGTGTCCATGTAATGCGATCTGGATGTCCTTTACGTGTCAATTCCGTTAAAGGTGCACATATGGAATTAAAGTTTTTGATATACTTCTGGTAGAAACCACATAATGAGACAAAGGATCTCACGTCCTTCTTGGTTTGTGGTCTCGGGGCTTTCTGTAGTTTTTCTAAATTCTTTGGGTCAGGGGTCATGTTTCCCTGATAAACTGTGTGTCCCAAAAATTCCAATTCTTTACATCCAACGCAACATTTTGTTGGTCGGGCTGTTAAATTTGCCTCCCTAAGTCGATCAAACAGCATGTTCAGAGAGTCAATGTGTTCCTCAAATGTTTCTGTTGCTATAAGGATATCATCCATAAAATTTGTTATACAGGGATTATTCAGAGGATCCAATAATTTTCTCATCATTCTAGAGAAGACACTAGGCGCATTCTTCAATCCAAATGGCAATCTATTAAACTCATAGTGTCCTTCTGAGGTACTAAAAGCTAAGTATGGTCTAACCTCAGGCTTTACTGGGATCTGATAGTATCCTTTACTCAAATCCACTTTTGAGAAATATTTAGCTTTATTTAGTCTGGCAAACAGCTGATTTGTATCCGGCAATGGATCCACCTGTCCTTCTGTAATAGCATTCAGTCTCCTGTAATCTATACAGAGTCTATGTTCTCCAGAGGGCTTCCTTAAAAGTACAACACCGGAACTATACGAAGACTCACTGTGCGAAATAATTCCTTCCTTCAACAGATAGTCTATCTCTTCCTTAAAAGCTTTCTCCTTAGCAAACGGAATCGAATATGGTTTCATACAGACAGGTGTGGGGTCTATCAGTTTCATATCATATTCCAATAGGTTTGTATGCCCTGGTCGGTCTGTTAACACCTCTGCATGATTATTTAGAACCTGTTGCACTCTCTCTTTCTGAGTTTTCGTTAAATGTGTACTGATTTTCACCTGTGCTGCTGTCTCACAGGGGTGTAATGGATATTCAAATGATGAAAGTGGTTCCTTTTTCATCTCCATGGTGATGGACAAGGTCAACAAGTGTGTCTCTTCCTGATGTTCTCTTTCCAAATATTTCTTCAGGAGATTCACATGATAGATTTTTTCTTTCCCCTTCTTATCTATCTTATAATTTGTTCTAGACACCTTCTCTAAAACTGTATATGGACCCTGCCATCCAATTTGTAACTTATTCTGACTCCCAGGCAAAAGAAGCAGTACTTTCTCTCCCACAGCCAAATTTCTGTCTTTCGCCTTCCTGTTATAATAGGCAGCATGTTTCTTCCTGGCTTGTTTCAAATTTTCATTGGCAAGTTTCCAGCCAGTTTTCAACCGAGTGGTCAGCTCATTCACATATTGGTATGAAGATGTAATGTTTTCCTCTGCCTTTTCATCAGTCCACGTTCTTAACAAAGCTACATATGGACCTTTAATTGTGTGGACCTATTTGTCCATGCACCGGTATGGTCTCTTCCACTCGAAGCTTTATAGTGATGATTTTTCCTCCCAGAATTATCATTCACAAAACGACCGCTACCAATTTTTCTTTTGGGGCTTTCTCCCCTCTTAAAATTCTTGATGAGAGATTTCCTCCCTACGTCCTCTTCCTCCAGTTTGTTTAAGTCCGATTGAGGGATTTTCGGCTTATCCTGGGGTAAGACATCTTTTTGCACTCTCCGCATAGTGGCCATTGTAAAACAGTTAAGTGAAGCTTGTCCGTGAAAAGGGGCTTCCCATTCCATTTGGTCCACTTTATCAAATTTATATTTCTTTTTATTGTCAGGCCTAATTTTGCTCCGGGGCGTGTCCAGGTCCTGATCCATGTTCCCACTTGTGGGTGTTCCCTCATGTGCTATGCTACACCTTTCTACAAAATTCTCAATGTCCCATCTTGCTTTGGGCCAATAATAATTATGAGCCACCTTTTGAATGATGGTACCTATCTTCTCATGGTCCCCATCTGGTTTCACATGTAGGCTCCTTATTAAGTCTGTCCTATATCTTTTTGGAAGAACCAGCTGTTCGTGACCATTGGATCTAACTCCAGTCTTCCTATACATCAACTTGTTTTTCATGTAAAAATCTCCCTTGCCTGGAGTTGTATGACAAGTTGACAATTTTCTGAAACAAGGCTTGAGTGTTTTATCCCCAGCCTGTGCCTTCCTCATCTCTTCTGGAGTGGTATCCAACATAATATCCTCCTCCTGTCTTGAGGTCGACCTGACCTGAAGGGTTGCCATATACACAGGTTTCCTTCTGCAACGGTCAGTGTCATAATTGTCCATCTGACAATTCTTACACCACCTTTTTCCTTGGTTGAAAGATTTTCTTTCATCATATTTCCTTTCATCGAATTGTGGGAACTTATTTTTATTGTCATACCGTGGCCTATCAAATTGGTGCTTACCTTTATTTTGATCCTTAGGATCAAATTTATTAAAGTTCTGTGGTGCCCTAAAGTTGTCCACCTGTTTCTTTTTATTACCTGTTACCTCTGCTTGAGCTGCTTGATACCTTTCAGCAACATTTAGCAACTCATCCAGCCTCTCTGCACCTTGTTCCATGAGAAACTTTCTCAGGTCTGGAGCCATGGACTCTCTTAGTTGCTCTATAAGGACCATTTCCTTAAGATCTTGGGTTTTCCCCAGAGAAGTCCATTTCTCCAAGTATGTCTCTATTCGTGCAGAGAACTGGTGATAGGTTTCACCTGACAGTAGTTTAGCATTCCTAAATTTTTTTCTATAGAATTCTGCATTCTTTTCATACCTTAACAAAAGAGCCTGCTTTAGCATGTCATAATTTTCCTGATCACCTCTGCTCATTTTTGCAAAAACTTCATAAGCTGCCCCACGAAGTCCCTGAGATAACTTTAAGCTCCACCTTTCTCTCTCTAACCCATACGTGGTAGCTAATAGTTCGTACCTATTTAGGTAGCTCTCTATATCATCGTCTTTCTCAACAAAATGATCTAAATGAAAATTCATAGCTGAGGTTGAGGCTCCCTGAGTAACCGTAGCATCAGAGGCAAAGGGACTGGCACCATTTTCAGGAGCATGGCCTTGAAACTCAAACTCCCTTAGTCGTAACTCATGTTCCCTTTGTAATCTTTTTTCTTCTGCTTCCCTTTCTGCAGCTAATTTCCTCTCTTCCCTTTCTGCAGCTAATCTTTTGTCTTCTCTTTCTGCCTCCAATTTCTTAGCCTCAGCTTCAAACTGTATCTTCTTAATTTCCCTTTCAGCCTCTAACCTTCTTTCGGCTTCTTTTTCTAATCTTCTTTCTTCACGTTCAATAAATTTGTCACATTCCGTCGTGACATAGGCAACCATAACTTGCCCATCTAATCCTAACTCTTTTGCAGTCTGAACCGCAGCAGATCGAAATTTGGCCAGGTCCGCCATTGTCTATCAGGTAACTTAATACAATGTCTAACTAACAATTCAATCTCTAATGGACAACACAGGCACCGTGAGCTCAACCTTATTTAATTCCACCCAAGGATACCTTTTAATTCTTATATTCCCTGAAGTGAATTACCCCCAATATTTTTAATAGTTAAAGATTCAAAATCCCAAGAGCGAGACCCCAATATATGTGGTGAAGTGGGATGTTATAAATATTTATAGGGGACTTAGTGTACTGACTGAGATCAGCTGTGAAGGTATCTATATCTATTAAGAGTAGTGTATTATAGATAACCTTACTTGCTACCACATATCTCTATATCTCAGTCAGAATTATTCTGGAATAGTGTGATGCTACGTTATGTGTCTAGGGTATGTGTATGATGAAGTGTAAGTCACAACAACAGACAGATAAACAATTTAATTTAATCCACTACTCTTAACAACACTGTGACACTCACATACATATAACACTCTATGAGAATATCTTAAAGAAGTCACTCGTAACTTTTCAAATAACAATATGTATTCATTACTGGCATGAATGAATATGTGTCCTGATTCAACTACAAGGGAACCAGGAATCACAATCAATTTAAATTACAAGTTATGTACAGAATGTATTTAATATGAATATTGTAGTGACATATATTATTACAAATGTTCTATGTGTGTCAGTTGTGTAGTAGTAAAATGAGGTAATACTGGTTTTGTTTTGTTCAAGCTCTGTTGGTATTTGTCATCATGACTTCAATAGTTTGGCTTTAGGGACTAGTATTGGAGAGGTTCACAGTTCCTGATTTTAAGACAAGTAAATTCCCCTCTTAATGTTAATTTTACAAAGTCAGTTCAAGATGAGGGGACATAATGTTGAGCTCAGCTGGCCAAGTTAGCTTATCTGGCGTGATGGCGGCAGGAAAGGACTCCTCTGCTCGAATTCTCCTCTGGGCTCAGGAGACACCTCACTGATAGCTAAAAGACCAAGGAGTATGCTGTCCGACTCTGGATTCAGCAAAGCTCTGACCAGGTGCTGCTCAGTACCATCAAGACCACTGTCCCTGAAATCAAGAAGGATGTACCTTCTACTTCATAACTAACTTAAACTCTCTTGTTACACTGATCACAACACAGCACAAACATTGAGTTCAGAGCATTAGGCCAACTGTCAGCTTCATTTGAAATACTTTATTCCAGTATTACCCTTCTTAATGGTTACTACGCCTCTGCAATTCCAGCATTATTTCTTTCTATTCAATCATCCAGGTGTCAGTGTACTGTTTGGCCATTCCATGCCGTTTTACTTCTCTCCGACACCCTCTGTTCAGGCTGGAGCATTACAGGCTTTACCTCACGTTGGCCACTGAACTACACATATATATACAGGCATAAATCAACAATTCACATTCAATTTTCATTAAAAGATATTGAATGGTTCAAGCTTACCACAATTCATACGAATAAACACAGATACGTTGATTAGCAATGAATTCTGGCACAAACTGGCACAAATTCCCATCTGCTTATCTTCCAGGCTTTTATTTGGCTAAATAAAAGCTGGCTTCAACGCACTGATGCTTTATCAATCTTATTTAAACAAGTGGTTTCGAACTAACGCTCCCAAGTGTGTATATCAGCGAGTCTGACCAATGAGCCCCGTTTCGACAAGTGTTTGAAAAAATGTTACCTTTCCCCGTTTCCCCTAACAACCAAGATAGTATTTATAGCCCGACCAATCGTGGTTAGGCTTTCATTTGTTGCGCTCCAATCAATTTGGAGTTTACATGGTAGGCTATTTCTGTAACGTAATTTTTTTTCAAACACGTTATAAAAAAAATCTTATGAGCAGAAATGATTTTATGCTGTCAGGCACTCCCAATATTTTATTCTGGGTATAATTTATTAATTCCTGGACTATTTGCGTAACGTTTTACATATTATTTGTCAGCAAGCCCTAAGGAACCCAAAAATACAAATTTAAAGGAGCTACGTGGCTGCATTCAAAATATGCAATTTCTTCTACCTCCTGTTTCGAAGATGTGCTGTCTGGGTACTGTTATGTTTTCAAACGTAAACCCATCTATTGTTATCTTTCCTAATAAGCGTTTTTTATGATTTTAAAACCTAACTCTGGGAAAGGGTAGTGTATTTTATCACTGTCCGTCTGAAAAAAAAGTTAGTGCTTGTAGACTTACACGCGTGATGGCAGCATTTGTGTATCGCGCGACGCCTGTTGCATGCGTTCCTGATTTTCAGCCCTCCCCTCTCTCTTTATCCTTTTGTCCATCTGTTCGTTCGTTTTGGTAACGTAATATAATTAATGTTAGGATTAATTTAGGTCATTACGCAGGGCCTCTCAATGCTTTTCCAAGAAATACAGCACACGTTTCATTGAAGAAAGCGGGTAATAATACAGTAAGCTTTTATATCAACGTGAAAGCATTACAATTTGCAGACGTAGCAGAAAACAAGGGGGATTTCGAGTACATTCTTTGTGACAGCACTGTTATTTTTCCATTGCTCTTTTCTTTATTAATTTTATTTGTTAGGCTTCATATTTACCTAATAATTTATATATGTGGATTAGAATATTTCATGACAGAGACGATGAAAGGAACATTCCAGATAAAGATCTGTAATAAAATCGCGCCTTATATGGACAGGAATAACAACCTCAACACTGGTTTCAATCATTCCAAGAAACAGTTGACCGATACTACCATATAAGGAGAATGGTCACACATCGTTCAAACAATATGGACCGACGTGTTCCGTCACAAGAGAAGATAACCATCATTGAAAATGGTAATCTCAGTCAAACTAGAGTTATCTAGCTTTGACCGAAAAAAATTAAAGTGTACATTTCAGACAAGCTAATTATACAATGTCTTTAGAAAAAATGATTATACAATGTCTTTAGAAAAATGATTATACAATGTCTTTAGAAAAATGATATCTGTGCGTAACAGTGAATAAATGAATTCGTGGCTTTCGTAGACTACATGTCAAACTATTCATTCATTCATTCATTCATACAGTAATACAAAATAACAAATCATCCACACCTGCACACAAATGACTGCTTTGTCAAACACCATGAGGCAAAATAGTTTCATTTTAACAATGGCGGACTGGCAGTGTATATAGTTTTCATTTCTTGTGTGCTTTTTATAAATATGCCAACAAATTTCCAATTGTGATTTTTTAAAAAATGTTTTAATGAGACAATTCCTTGGGAGAGCCCAGAACAAGAGCACAGTATTTTAGCTCTGCATGGTTGGAGAGCCCCCTTGGATGGTTTGATATGCACTGTATGCCACGCACTTCTAACTCCTAGCTTGGGACCAGTGACCATCCGTTAAATGCAAGCCAAGATGGAGAAACTGGAGCTCTTGACTTCATCGCAGCACGTGTCGGGATGGCAGAAAAGTCACAAGAAAAGCCTAGATCTACAGTGTAGATAATACCAATGAGTCTTCAACTTGGTATTTGCTGTTAAACAGCAAGAAGCTCAGCAGCCATAGTTAAACAACAACAACAACAACAGACAATGTGACAACAGCCAATGTGATAACAGACAATGTTACAACATAAAATGTTACAACAGACAATGTGACAACAGACAATGTGACAACAGAAATCGTTACACCAGAAAATGTTACAACATAAAATGTTACAATAGACAATGTTACAACAGACCATGTGACAACAGACAATGTTACAACATAAAATGTTACAACAGACAATGTGACAACAGGCAATGTGACAACAGAAATCGTTACACCTGAAAATGTTACAACATAAAATGTGACAACAGACAATGTGACACCAGCAATGTTACAACATAAAATGTGACAACATAAAATGTGACAACAGACAATGTGACCACAGACAATGTGACAACAGTAAATATGACAACAGACAATGTTACAACATAAAATATTACAACCGGCAATATGACAACAGACAAAGTTACAACAGACAATGTGTCAACAGACCATGTCACAACAGACCATGTCACAACAGACAATGTCACAACAGACCGTGTGACAACAGCCAATGTGACAACAGATAATATTACAACAGACAAGGTGACAAAAGATAATATTAAAACAGACAACTTTACAACAGATAATATTACAACAGACAATATTACAACAGACAATGTTACAACAGACAATATTACCACAGACAATGTGAGACAACAGACAATGTGACAACAGACAATGTTACAACAGACATTGTTGCAACAGACAATACCGCATTAAAGTCACGGGAGATTGTCATTAATCCACACAGTAGTACAAGTAAAATGTGATTTTTAACTCCTATAATGGCAAAATTAAGACTATGTCTATACAATACGGTGCACATCTTCAAACAAATAATCGGAAAAGAATGCATTAAGCAACAGGAGTAATACTTCAATATAACAATTAATGTACTAAAAATAGTTACTGTTAATTTTTAATTTTTTTTTGGCGGCGGCGGTGGTTCAGATAATTGACGGTTCGGATAACTGACGTTCAGATAATTGACGTTCTATTGTGTTTGCAAAAAGAAAACAAAACACTGAAAACAGGCTTAAGGTTAGCTGTTTAGCGTTAGGATTTGGGGTTAAGCTTATTGTTGTAATGCATAAACAGAAAACAATAGTCCCTAGCGCTAACCTTAACCCTAACCCTTTTTTGATCATTGTTTTTTTTAAATAATAAGATTATTCCACCAAAGCGACTAAGCTGACATTGTGCGTTGAGCTAGTAGTGTGCGTTGAGCTAGTAACTTCACTATGTGAAACAAAAAACATAAATCTCCAGGTAAATATCACAAATTGGGCTATGGTGACTCGTCTCCTACACGGGGAAACAACTGCGATCTTCGTTCAATGATCCTTAGCAGTAGTAGCCCCTTCATTCATAACTGACTAAGGGAATCCCGTATTGTGCCAACACCATAGCGTGAAGAAGGAGTGTCTTCTCCACGCCGCGAGCTTGGGCACTGTTATATGGAGAGGAAGCCGTTGCCCGTGCATCATGTTCCCCCTAACCACGTAGCCGGTAGGTCCAAAGGAACGGCAGTAGCCGACAGAGTTTGGCACCAGCCACGTGTCACAGATGAAAATAGTGCAGCAGTAATCATCCACTTTTGCCCCTCCCCATCTAGAGTATATTTTCTACTACATGAACGAAGGATTCACCAGTGCAATTAACACGTGGGCCATCTGGCAATTAATCCTATGTGAAACAGAGAGCGAAGCGCAGAGCATGGCGTAATAGATTCTTTGATCAGGGGAACACACGATATTCAGTGAGACGGACCTTGGATTGTAAAACTTTCAGGTGAAAATTGCGTAGCTGATTTTTGGCAAGGCGGAGATGATGAAAGTCAAGAGGTGGTAAAATTACCTTTGATTCAAGAAATCGAACGGCAAATTGGCTCGGGTCTGGCAGTGGTGTGACTTTCGCATTAAAGAACGATAGTACGGAACATATCAATATATACCATGTCTCTCCGATAGCCATGATCAGTTGCCAGAAATCTATCTGAATTCACTAGCTCGTTATCTTAAGATTTCTCGTACAGAGAGAAAATTAATAGATTCCGTGGAGTGTTTCATTTTTCTGATTGCGGTAATTTATATACTAGATTTGAAGTGTTTTAGTGTGTTTAAAATTTTCAATATATATTTCACTGAGGTTTGCTGTGCTAATTAAATAACTTATTGTTAACTTTCCAGCCGTAAAGTAAAGTTAATTACTCGCTATTTTTCCAGTGAGAGATGTTTTAAATTGACTAGTACATACATTAAATAACTGTCTACTGACGGCATATATTATTTACTTCTATCCATTTCATGTAATTTTTAAAAATGACTAGTGTTCATATCACGCGTTAACAGAATGATAGGATAAGCTAGACACGTGTGTTTTAAATCTAATTTATAACAGAGTGGTGTAGAGGTCCTATTTTTAACACGTGTTAGATATGATATTGATAATTTGGTTAAATGTTTATATGTTCTTTTTCTAAAATATAGGCTGATCAAACCTGAGTACTAGCGGCTTATTTTCTTATGGCCATATGAACTTATGATCATACGAACTTATAATATTATAAGCATCCAAGAATATTTAATATTGATGAGCTTCTTGCTGTGACCTGTGCGGTGTGATGGACGAACTCAGCTGACCCGGATTGACCCTGAATAGTGTTGTAATTCTTGTCATACGGGACTTCTTTTCACGTGGATTCATTAGCTATGCAACTGTTCCACACAGAGGGCAAACACGTTTGCTGATTGATATGCGGACAGTTTACCTATCGTTCATTCTGGTCATCGCATTGATTTAAGGAGAGATTAAATCACGCCCACTAACATCTCTTGAACAATCATAGGCAGGTATTTTAACTAACTTGGCCAGTGGGGGGCGTTGCCAGAATCAAACAGATAATGCGACCACGATCAAAGAGACAGACTGAGGGATTTCAGGGGAGACTATCGGCGCTATCAAAGACAGTAGTGGTCCCTGATACGAGACGCAGTTTCTTGCCGCTATTTTCGTGCCTCGGTGTCAACCGCAGAACCGATCGCAGGGAAAGCGAACGGGGAAAGCCGAAACGGGCAGCAGCGAGCGGAGATACGGAAACCAGGGGGCGGCTTCTCTCCTTGATTTGGCGGTCAGATCCCCCAAAGTTCCTGGGATGAAAAAAGCTGTCAAGTTTCTCATGTCCCACTCAACTTACATTCCATTTTAGATAAATAGACCATGAAGAATAGACACTTTATCACTCGCTGGCCAGACCTTTACAGAAGCACTAGCTTTATTGAAATCTTGTTATAGATTTTCCCCTGGATATATATATATTGCAGTGATTTCTATTCTGTGCAAAGCGGTAATATATATTGTGTAAAGTGATCAGTGGTCTAGTTCAGTCATTCTATTTCAATGGATTTTGTGTTAATTTAAATCTATTAAATTAAACCATCTCAATAGTTCCAGTTGTAAATGTAATGATCTATCTATTATATTATTTCAAAAGATAATAGATGCTTAAATTAACTTTTAAAGTCGTGAAGGAATTTATAATTAATAAATTCAGTTAAGTCCTAGTTTCATAGATGTGCGTTTTAACCACTAGAATTCGCGCAGTGCCGAACTGTGTCAGTGCCATCCCATAGACTCTTTTTTTATATATAATAAAAACACAAGAACTCTTAGTCTTCAAGTCTTGCGATAAGTGAGAATATTTGTTACCAGCAAAGCCTCGCAAACATCTGGGGCGGGACATCGAAGTGCTAGACAGTTTCACATGTCAAGAGAATACTTGCTGTTTTATATACTTTTTATGGATCGTCTGAGGCTGCATTCGGTAAGTGTGTGAATATATGAGTGTGGATCCTCACGCGTGTGCATGAATGACAGGAAATTTAATCTTTTTTTTCTCTTGTAACCCTTTTGTTAACTTTCGTGCCTGGTAATATAATTTTTCTGTACTCCCTGCACTGTTCCTTTAAGGGGGAGGTGATAATTGGTTAACTCTGTTTTAAACCCCCCTCCTTTCCATTTGCTTAGTAAAGGGAAGAACAGCTGGGAAGAACAGGTTTTTTTCTATCACCTATACCTAACTTTGTAACACCTCTTTCAGAGCAATTAACTTCACTGTTAGGTTAACGTACCCATGTTCCTGATATTATCTATCTCTGGACTGGGTTTATCTTTGTCTAATAAGCGGGAAGGGCTTAGTCGATACCAATCTTCTTCACCCCTCCCAAACTTGTTATTTGCATTTGTGTACTTACGATAATCTATGTAATACCTGATATTTGTTAGTGATTGATGTTTAAGGTTAATAAAATCACATAAACTCATTTAGTACTGTGTTGGAGATACCCAAAGCCCAACTTTTCCCCTATTCGTTTAATATAGTTTGTATCTACGTGTTACGGTATATGATATTAACGCCGTCTGCTAAAGGTTACCAGACGTGCAATTGTAAAGGTTAAGACATTTAATATATTGCGATAGATGTTTCAATTACTGAACGCTTCATACACGATCGATTATGACGTGTATAGCGTTGTTTAGGACACAGTCGGTAACTAAGAAACGCTACCCTTTTCACATTGACCGTCAAGCTGTTAAGACGCGTCTGACTCTCCTTCCAATGTTGGGCATGGTATTGCCATACAGATATATTTTATGCAAGTACGGACATGGGTCAGTCCATTGCTATTACGAAGATTTGAAATGATTAAAGGTCAGTACGAAAGTGAAAATTAAGGAAGGATGAATTACAGTCCATAGTATTTGATTTTGCCAGACTCATAGACTCACTGTCGGCCGTTGGAAAACCCCAACCGCGCGTGCATACAGCTATGACAATCTGCATACAGTAATTTGATTATTGGACAAGGACTGATAGGATATCTACATATATATGCCATATATTTTCAAGTTATAATATGTACCTTTGTGATCAACATGCATGAATCGTCTTGACGTGTAAACTGTATTAAATATTTGTGGACTCAATGGAACCGACTTATCACGTCAATCGTATTCCAAGGTTCAATTATTGTTCAGAATCTTCCACCCCTGCATTCGCGTAATCTTACATAGAAGGCACGATACACGATCACTCAAGAATATCAAGAAGATAAAACAATGGCCAGACATTTATAACTGTTTTATTAATATCACATGGAACATTGTTCAGAGCTAACCAAACCACGCCTTGCAACACACCACTTGCAACAGTGGTGCCCGGTGTCTGGGGACGAGAAAACAACCAAAAACAAAAAATTTTTTTGAATGACTTTCGAAGGAAATATTTACGATCAGTTTTCGATCACATGATCCAGCTGAAGATGACGTGGAACTCAGTCTAATGCCTAACAACGCGACGTCACTGAAATTCGTGTAGGTGAAACTATCGGAGAAACTGAAGTCGTTCTTTTAAGCCTAACCAAGGGAAAAATAAGTCATTTGAAGCAGACACAAGAAATGGACTACAGGAGCAGGCAGTCAGGGGCATTAGCCTAGCTGTTGACGACCTATAGCACTGATCGAGGCAACGGGAAAGATAAGTCTAGCTGTTTAAATTGTCGTCATTGCAAAACCGTAATACTGAGTCCATTTTGCTTTGATCAGGCATGTCTATGTATTTTCATGTATATATGTTAAATTTGTTTTCCATCGTATGTATTTGTTGTTAATTCGTGGGAGGTAGGGAGGATGAACTGAAATTAAATTCTGCGGCTCTCACGATGCCTGAATTAATTTCGGTCGTTTCTTAGGGCAGTTAAACGATTGCACCTTTGGAAACCCCATTGAGGTTTGACATTGGACTTGTTGTCCAAATCTGCTATCGTTTGACGATTTTGCGTTAGCTGTACTGTCCCGTAGATAATTGGTGTATTTTATTCGTATTCAGTTAATAATTTTATTCAGTTCTGTACCATGTTCGTTACTATTTCGTCCATTCTCCTCTGACTATCATTTATTTTATGATTATTAAATTTTCGTCCGTTATGAGTCCTGTGACGTCATCATTTTTCGCAGTCATTTTTTTTTTGTGTGTACCTTGAATATTCAGTTGACCTCCGGTCAGACCTTGACCCTTCATTTGGTCTGTGACATTTCCGCTTATTTTATTTAGTTCATAAATTCATTTTTAATTGTGAAAATGTCTTGTTTGCGTCTTGACATTGTTTGTACCCTTTAGTTGCATCATTGCTTGTCTGTCCTCATAATATATATTAATATTACATTAATAATATGATAATTATATGCAATAATACACTTGTAATTTAATTTAATTAATTTTTTCTAAAATTTAAGGTTAATATGGGACATTGCATAATTATGCAGTGATAGTCCAAGAAAGTAGCACTACAATTTATAATAGATGCCTAGGGCATAATAATATAATATATATATTGACAAAATAAACTAATCTTATATCTACCTTTGAGGTAATAGACCCATTGTATATTATTTAATATACTTTTCTTGTACTAAGAGAGTGACTTAGTACATTGAATAATATAATTACTAGGAATTATACCCAACATTATTGGATATTGAGATTAATTGTGTGATATAATTACCTTATATTTAACAGATATCATAACTATTTATGATATAGTATTATTTAGATACAATATTGTTACAAAATATTGTCTATTAGTTGAACTTAGACATTAAGTTCAGTACTATTGTGATTACTTATATTGAATATTTCTAAGTTGAGTAAGTATACTAATTACTCTGAAGCTACTATTGACTATTTTAATCAGTAATTATCAATAATTACTTACAGATAAAAGTCAAAATGCTTACTATAGACCATTTCGTTAAGATTGGTCGTGAATATGGTTATAAATCTCAAGAACTTCGTCAGTTTGCTGAATCAGAACTGGAAAAATATGAAAGAAAAGAAGAAGAGAAAAAAGCTGCATTAAAGAAAGAGGAAGAAGAGAAAAAAGCTGCATTAAAGAAAGAGGAAGAGGAACAAAGGGCAGCATTAAAGAAAGAGGAAGCAGAACTTGAGATGAAGCAAATTGCCAAGGAAAATAGGTTGAGAGAGATTGCTCAACATGAAAGAGAAGAGCAAAGAACAATCGCCAGGCAGGAAGAAGAGAATAAATTGAAACGAGAGGAAATTATTTTACAACAAGAAATGGAATTGGCGCGTATTAAATTGGAGACAGCAAGATTACAAGCACAAAGTGCTGATGCAAACCAGAATAATAACGCACAAAATGGATCATCATCCAGCCAACCTAAACACTTCTACAACTTTAAATTACCCATTTTCAACTTGAACGTCGACGACCTTTCATCGTTCCTGGCACGTTTTGAACAGACTTGCAAATCTAACCATTTGCCTGAAGAGTCATGGGTACTCAAATTAAATGAATTCTTGGTTGGAGAACCATTGACAGCTTCTCAAAATGCTGACCCATCAATAGCTAATAACTACGGTGCTATTAAGTCCTTGCTTTTACGAAGGTTTCACCTGGACGAGGAACACTGTAGGTTGAAATTTAAGGGAATTTTACCTGAATCTCCAAGGGATTTTGCAGGATTCATTGCGAACATACGCAATACATTTAATAGATGGGTTGAACTGGCAGAAGTCAACAAATCATACGACAAATTAGTTGATTTACTACTGCGGGATAAGGTATTATCTTCAGTTAGCCAGCCATTTTTTGCATATTTGCAGGAGCGTAAACCAGGTACTATGGATGAGTTAGAAAAAATTTCTTTAAACTACTGTTCGGCACACCCGAATGCAACCATTTCTAACTCCTCATTAAGAGAACCTCTACCTGTGGCGTCTAATATGGCCTACAATCACAATAACAAACAAAGACATCACAGTGTAGACAGAAGCAGGTTCCAAAGAAATCACAATGTTAACTTTCAGAAGGGACATAAAAATGAGTTCAACAGAGGTAGATCACGAGATAGAAATTATTCACCTCAAACAAACTACCACAATGGTCAACATAACACTCATTATAATCGATCACATACTCCCAATAATAATAGTAACTGGAATGGTAATAATCATGGCTCGAGACATCGAGATAATAGTTACTATAGAGGACGACGAGATAATTCTAACAATTATACTCGGAATCGATCTCATTCTCGGGGATCATCTCATTACAACCATAATACAGGGGCGGCAGTTACAAATAATACTACCCCTATAGCTCAGGTCCCACTCGACAATAATACAACACAGTCTTCTGCTGCATGTTTTGCTATTAATTATAATGTGGCAAATAGTTGCCAGCAATGCAATCTTATTTTTCAGAAGGCGAAAGAAACAGTGCTTAACTGCGGACATATTATACCACAGGTAGGTCTTGCAGTCAACGATGGAACAGGCCTATTAATTTTTAACAGGGGATTAGTTAATGGATCCGTCGTCTCAGTGTTGAGGGATTCGGGATCCACAACGATTGGTGTAAGACAGTCGCTGGTACATCCTAGCTGTGCAACGGGGGAATATGTCCGTTGCATGACTTTTGGTGGAACAATAGAGTTTTACCCCACAGCTATTATTCATGTTCACACACCTTTTTTCACAGGCAACGTAAAAGTATGTATGCTAAAGAAGCCTATAGCTGATTTGATGGTTGGTCGTATACACGGCAGTAAAGATTGTACCCCAGATGAAATTATAGAATGGGAGAAACATAACCTATGCACTGGAAACGCCGTGACGACTAGAGCGCAGACTCAACTCATGGAAAAAGTTGATGATAATAAAATGGATGCAGACAACCAAGAGGAATTTGTAGTCAATTCACCTATTGACAGGGAAACATTTGCAACCAAACACAAAAAGAGGATAAATCTTTAAAAAAATTTTTTAAATTGGTTGATAAAGTTGACAATCTATCCTCAGGTAATAATAACAAACATTGTTTTGTTATTAAAAATGACATATTGATTAGATATTTTAATGACAAATCACAAATGAAACAACAAGTTATGGTCCCATATACTTTTAGACGGTACATTCTTCAACATGCACATGACTCACATTGTGCTGGACATATGGGATATACTCGAACACGATCTCGAGTACTGTCTTCATTCTTTTGGCCAGGGGTGTCAAGAGATATTTCGCAGTATGTACGTTCCTGTACTACATGCCAAGAAGTGAAAGCACGTGGAGCTTTTCACACGGCGCCTATTCAGGCTTGCGATATCTCAGTGAGACCTTTTGACAAAATGGCAATAGACATTATTGGTCCATTGCTACCATCGGCCAGAGGACATAGATTCGTCCTTACGTGCATTGATTTGTGCACACGATGGCCAGAAGCTATCCCATTAAAGACCACCACTACCACAGATGTAGCTGATGCACTACATCTCATCTTTTCTAGAATAGGGTTTCCTAGAAAACTTTTATCAGACCATGGGTCACAGTTTATATCTGACACCATGAAGGAAGTCATGAAAACTTGGGACATTGATAGGAATTTAAGTAGTATTTATCATCCGATGAGTAATGGTGCGGTTGAAAGACTTAACCGTACACTTAAACAACTACTACATAAGGTTACTACTAAGCACCCTCATGACTGGGACAGAGCACTCCCAGCTGTTCTATTTGCTTATCGGGAGGTACCGCATGAACAAACTGGCTTCTCTCCCTTTGAATTAGTTTTTGGTGCTCCCCCAAGAGGTCCTATGGGACTAATAAAAGACTTATTAATTGACGACGAGATGACTCAGGACACTCAGTCATCTTACGAATATGTGATTAATCTTCGGAAGAACATTATTGAGTCTTGCCAGTTGGCAACAGCTTCTTCTGAGGCTGCAAAAGCTAAGGCTCGATCTCTACAAAATAGGTCTCGACGATTACGCCAATTATTCCCAGGCGACGAGGCTTATGTGTTACTTCCTCACAATAACAATAAATTATTGATATCTTGGAATGGTCCTTACAAAGTCATTGATAAAATTTCCGACGTTGATTACGTCTTAGATATCAAGGGACACAAAAAGATATTTCATATTAACATGCTCAAGCAATTTCATACACGTCCTGAACACTTACAGTCAATTTTTCATGAACTAGATGACAACACAGTATCCACTTGTCATTATACTAACTTATCTGTCATCCAGGAAGAAGAATCTTCTTTTCCTGAGGTACAGTTACCGTTACCTGTACCAGTAGTTCAACCTACTGAATCTTGGCGGGATGTAACCATCTCTTCAACGGTTACACCGCAACAGCGTCTACAGATTGCTAATCTATTACAATCTTATCCAGATGTGTTGACCGACGTCCCGGGTCGCACATCGGCTATCAGTCATGACATTACTCTCAATGATGATACACCTATTCGTGTACATCCCTATTCTGTTCCTTTACATTTCCTTGCTAAAACTACTAAGGAACTTGAACAGATGTTGTCTCTGGGAATCATTGAGACTAGTAATTCGCCATTCTCTTCTCCATTAGTGATTGTCCGGAAGAAGGACAATAACATTAGACTATGCGTTGATTATAGAAAATTAAATGCTAAGACTATAGTTGACAGCGAACCACATCCACTTATCGACGACTTACTGCCACGTCTATCTAACGCAACTATATTTAGTAAGATAGACTTAACTAAAGGTTATTGGCAGATACCACTGACCGAAAAGGCTAAGTACTACACCGCATTTTCCACGCCACAAGGTCTATACCAGTGGAACGTGATGCCTTTTGGGCTTGTTAATGCGCCAGCTACCTTCATTCGCCTGATGCGACAAATTTTATCAGGTAGACCAGACGTTATTACATATATTGACGACATATGCTTGTTTAGTTCGTCGTTTGAGGAACATGTTTCGGGACTTAGATATGTTTTCGATACTCTAAGGAATTATCATCTAACTGCTAAACCTACAAAGGTGCAAATCGCGTGTAATGAGATAACCTTTTTGGGACATATCATTGGATCGGGATATATCCGAACGTTACCTAGTACAGTCTCAAAAATTCTAAACATAGCAGTTCCTCAGACGAAGAAACAGGTCAGGAGTTTGTTAGGACTTGTTCAATATTACAGTAGATTCATACCTAACTTGTCATCCATCACGGCTGTATTGTCTTCATTGTTAAAAAAAGATATGCCGGTGAAGGTGACATGGACTGGTACATGCAATGAAACTTTCAACAAAATTATAAATTTGTTCTCACATGAACCAATTTTAAGACTTCCCGATGCTTCCAAAAGATTTTTCTTACGAACAGATGCTAGTAACTACGGCATTGGTGCATGCCTGCTCCAGAACCATGATGGCATTCTACACCCCACCTTATATATATCAAGAAAGCTGAAGCCGGCGGAAACGAAGTATTCAACAGTCGACAAGGAACTTTTGTCTGTGATCTGGGCAATAACGAAGCTGGAAAAATTCTTACTCGGTGCTCCCTTCACCATACAGACGGACCAACGTGCGGTCGCATCCTTGCGTCGATCCAACCACAAAAGCCAGAAACTTGCCAGATATTCAATCATCCTACAACCATTTGAGTTCTCCATTGAACATATTCCTGGCACTGAAAATTGTGTGGCAGATGCATTGTCACGTAATCCTATTGACGACGAATAATCAATATTGACACTCTTAAACTACATCAATCAATACTACAGTGGATTGAACGAAGTATCAACTATAAAGGAACTAACCTTGCCTTCAATTTAAACTGTATAAACACTATATGCATCACAGAATTGAATTAAAAGACAATCAAGGTATATATAGACATTCGAACTTCGTCTAATGTCCATACACGATATACGAATATCATTGAACAATCATGGAACAATATCTGACGACAAACCGAACTGATGTTCCTGTGTATACTTAATTCTTGGATGCTAGGATAAATGACATTTCTTTCCAACGTAAACGTTGAACATTGTTGCCTAAAAGAATTCATCAGGATCAAGACTACGGATGGATCATCATATCCTATACTAATTAATTAGTTAACTTAACTTCTTAATTGAATTATTATCAATAAAATGAAATGTGAAAAAAAAAAAATGAAATGAAAGAACAAAAAAAAAAAGAGAACGAAATACTAAAAGAAGAAATTATGAAAAGAGAAAATAAATCTCACACAAGTATTAGATTAATAATTTTTTTTTAATGTACCTATACGTTATTTAGTTAGTTAAATTAGATAGTTATTATTCACTAACACTTAACACACACAATTAAGTTAAAACTTATATTCGAATTTCTTTCTATTTCTTCTCACTTAGTTTGTCTTTTCTTCTCTCATAACATCGCATTACATTAGAACCTTAATAATTTAACTCTTAATTTAATTAATTAATTTAATTTTAATTAGTCAAATTAATTCCTATATGACATACTAATACGACAGACCTTACTTTAATTTAATTTTACCATTCACTATTAACATTGGACATTTATTTAGTTGATATAATAATATGTATAATATTGATATATAATGTGATTTAGGTTAGATGACTATGACAAATAGTTAGTTGACATGACCGCAACACGGTTCTACTCAGAACATCGTCGGCCATATGTCACAATTGTGTTAAATTTTTTTTTTTTTTTTGAAAAATTGTTAAGTCGGATAGATATTGAAAAAAAATCTATCGATTTTTTTTTTCCCCGGTGTACAGGGAATTGTTACGGTATATGATATTAACGCCGTCTGCTAAAGGTTACCAGACGTGCAATTGTAAAGGTTAAGACATTTAATATATTGCGATAGATGTTTCAATTACTGAACGCTTCATACACGATCGATTATGACGTGTATAGCGTTGTTTAGGACACAGTCGGTAACTAAGAAACGCTACCCTTTTCACATTGACCGTCAAGCTGTTAAGACGCGTCTGACTCTCCTTCCAATGTTGGGCATGGTATTGCCATACAGATATATTTTATGCAAGTACGGACATGGGTCAGTCCATTGCTATTACGAAGATTTGAAATGATTAAAGGTCAGTACGAAAGTGAAAATTAAGGAAGGATGAATTACAGTCCATAGTATTTGATTTTGCCAGACTCATAGACTCACTGTCGGCCGTTGGAAAACCCCAACCGCGCGTGCATACAGCTATGACAATCTGCATACAGTAATTTGATTATTGGACAAGGACTGATAGGATATCTACATATATATGCCATATATTTTCAAGTTATAATATGTACCTTTGTGATCAACATGCATGAATCGTCTTGACGTGTAAACTGTATTAAATATTTGTGGACTCAATGGAACCGACTTATCACGTCAATCGTATTCCAAGGTTCAATTATTGTTCAGAATCTTCCACCCCTGCATTCGCGTAATCTTACATAGAAGGCACGATACACGATCACTCAAGAATATCAAGAAGATAAAACAATGGCCAGACATTTATAACTGTTTTATTAATATCACATGGAACATTGTTCAGAGCTAACCAAACCACGCCTTGCAACACACCACTTGCAACACTACGTCGTCTATGTGTTTGAAAACACCAAATCGGTGTGCGCGCAGAGGTGTGTCTGGAAAACTGGCAAATAATTGTTTGACCGGGAGAGTGGAAGAGAAGATTGAGAGAAACGATTTGTCGTAAATAAGTCTGTCTTTACTCTCCTCCAGCACGCTGTGAAGCAACTATTTAATCTCTACATTTTCTATCACTGAGCTTTCCATCATCATTTTCCACTCTAAACCGGACCACTATTTCTAAGACTCTTTCTCTCAAAATAAATTTACGACAATATTTGGGGGCTGGTCCTGGGATCTTGAGCTACATTTGAGGCAATCGCATAGCCGGGATAAAGATATTTTGAGTCTGATTTAGTCTGGGTCTAACTAGGTAGAGTGTGAATGATCTGTCTGTGTGAATTAGGGAAATAAATAAATAATTACACCCCTAGACAAACGTTCTCTAAGTATTTGGGTTGTCCACACAGCATATTTACAGGTTGTTTTCTCTCCACAGCAGTAGAAAGTACAGATAAACAAAAATATTTGCTATTTTAATTATCCTCTGGCGGAGATAATTCAATTTCTTTCTTTATAAGAGTTGCTGGGATTGCGTGATTGTTTTACAGTCACTAAAGGTTTTTGAAGTTAAAAAGAGTTGAGCTTAGCTAAAGACGGATTGTTCTGATTTTTTAAAAATTAAGTTGACACCGTCTCATCTCAATAATTGACTTTAGGGACGGAGTTTGTTGTCAGAGATTTAAAATGTAGGGAAAAAAATTTTTTTCCTCTTAAATTGTTTACTATAAATTTTCTCGACTTTTAGTAATAGTAAAATTTTTTCCAGTGTAACTTACCATTTAGTGGCATAGTCGCTTGCGTTTAGAGCCTTAATTGCCAGATAATAGCAGCGATAAGTTTGCACAGTACAGGTAGGAGGCAACACAGGTAAATTTATACTTGTGTTTTTTCTCGTAGCGGTTCAGAGTTCCTCGCTTTCGCGTTGCTTCTTACTAGTTCTCTAGGCATACTTCATCTTATTCTTTAACAATGGCAGAGAGGATAAAGATGAGGTCCATCTTGAGGCTGGAAGCGAAAGAGGCAGGATTAGATGCAGAAGCTGCAAACGCGTTTATTAACCAGGAATTGGAAATATATGACGCGGAGCAACAGAGAGCCGAAGCTGAGAGGAAGGCGGAGCAACAGAGAGCCGAAGCTGAGAGGAAGGCGGAGCAACAGAGAGCAGAAGCTGAGAGGAAGGAAGAGAAAGAAAGAACAGAGAGGAGAGAAGCCCAGGAGAGGGCAGATAAGAAAGAAGCGGAAGAACGTCTTTTAGAACAGAAGAAAATTGAAGCAGAGATGGAAACTCGCAGGGAGAGAAAGAGAGACAAGGAAAGACAGCATCAACTGGCGCTTAAGGCTCTAGAGAGTCGGGGCGCCTCTACTTCGACTAACGGAGAGCCGTCTTCGCCCCAGTCTCAATCAATGGACCTCTCCAGTACTCAATCTGCCCAATTAACTGCAATGTCCTTTTCTTTAGAATCTTTTCCTAGTCCTAACGAAAAAATTGACAGCTTCCTAGAAAAATTCGAGAGACTGCCGAATCTTTATGGATTAGAGAGTACTCGCTGGGCGCTTAAACTCTCAATGTCACTGAAAGGCAATGCTTATGACGTGTACACAAAGCTGGGACCGAATCAACATGATTATGACCTGTTGAAGAAGGCCTTACTACAGCAGTTTGAGATGACTGCCCGAAAGGTTCTGCAGTTGTTCAGAAACAGCCGAAAAGAGAGCACGGAAACATTTCCCCAGTTCTCTTCACGTCTCACGGGTTATCTGACAAAGTGCATTGAATTATCTGACCTACCTCTTTCATATGAGGGACTCCTCGAACTTGTTCTTGTGGAGCAGATAAAATCCACTTTGTCAAATGAAACTCGTAGATTTTTGGCTGAACAGGGGGCAGTCAGGCTTGAAGACATACTCAATAAAGCCGAACGCTATAGCAATGCAATGGCCGAACTTCCCAGCACAAAACGTAAACCCACAGATGAGCCATCTCGAAAACAGAATCCAGAGCAGTCATCCTATTCGTCCAATTCCTCTCAACATTATAACCAACGAGATAACAATACCCAGAACCCCCCCCAGGAAAAATCGAAATTCTACAAAACCCGATACCCCCCCAACAGCAATTCTGATCAACCCAACAAGCCTACGTGGCAGCGCGGCCACCAAGGTCAAGGAAAAGGGAAGACCCCTACACCAGGAATGTCTGATCAGGGCAAACAAACCGGTGCAAACCGCATTGGATGTTTGCATACAGCCTCGAAAGGTAGAGTCAATGTCAGTGATTCTCAACCTGAGGGGGACCGACCCTCAACTCGAGGAACTGTAATTTTGAACGGTACCTCTACTACTTGTCTTTTTGACACTGGATTAAGTTTTGATTGTATTGTCGCTAGGCACCTAGTCAAACCCGGTCAGGAGACAGAGGAAACCGTCAAACTTAGTGGAGTTTTCAGGAGTGATGCACCCAGGACGCTTCCTATCGCACTGGTAGAAATACACTCTGACTTTGTCAGAGGTGTTATTAAAGCGGCCATTATGGATGATCCTATCTACCCAGTTATCTTGGGATGTAGATATGTGTTCATTGGAAGACCTAAGGAGCCGATTGTGGCAGCGGTAACCACAAGAGGGCAAGCCAAGAAGGAGAGGGAGCCTGCGCCAAATTTGTTGCCGAATGAACTGAAGGAGGCGCAACAAAAGGACCCTACTCTGGCGCCCTGCTTTAAAAAACTGCCCATGGCTAAGGACCCCAGACACAACGGAGACATCTTTTCTAAGGATGGCGTATTGTAACGTAGAACGGGCAACCCGGACACGGGGAATAACCAGCTCCTAGTACCGACGCAGTACAGAAACCAGATCTTAGAAATGGGGCACTCTCTTCCCTTTAGCGGACATATGGGACAAAACGCCACTATTCAGCGAATAAAAAACCACTATTGGTGGCCAGGAATGAACTCTGACATTGTCAGGTATGTGAAATCCTGCGCCCAGTGCCAACGGGTAGCACCCAAGCACTTGACACCCCCAGTACCTATGAGGCAAATGCCAATAGTAGGGACTCCATTTGAACGGGTTGCTGTCGACATTATTGGTCCCCTGGAAAAGACCGAAAGAAGGAACAGGTTCATCCTGACCTTAGTCGACACTTGCACTATGTGGGCCGAAGCCGTACCGCTACCATGCACTAATTCCAAGCATGTCGCAGAAGCCCTTGTGCAAATTTTTACACGGTTGGGATTCCCTCAACATGTTCTGACGGACAATGGATCCCAATTCCGTAGCCTGTTAATGGAGGAGATCTTTAAGATCTTGAGGGCCAAACATATCCACACAAGTCCCTACCATCCGGCCGGAAATGGGCTCGTGGAACGTTTTAACGGTACCCTCACCATGATGTTACGTAAGCTGGGTCAGGAGAAACCGGAAGACTGGGACCAATATATATCGGCTGCCTTATTCGCCTACCGAGAGTTACCCCAAGCGTCTACGGATTTTGCGCCAGCTACACTTTTATTTGGCAGACCTATTAAGGGGCCACTAGAAGCCTTACTTCGGTCCCTGACAGACCAGAAGGCTGATGAGACAGTCGTCTCTGCAAGCAAGTATGTATCTGAACTTAAGGAAAGGCTAAAGCTAGGATGGGATCTAGCTACTACCAACCTTAAGAAAGCCCGCGCTAAAATTACTAAAAGATACAACAAAGCTGCAAAAGAGAGAGAACTACAACCAGGGGAGAAAGTCCTATTGCTACTTCCAACCGGAAGCAATAAACTTCGCATCGGATGGCAAGGACCGTTTACCGTCCTTAAAAAGATCTCACGTACCAACTACAAGATCTCCATCAAAGGAAAGGAGAAGTTCTTCCACATAAATCTACTTAAGAAATATTTGGAAAGACCAGTGCCATCCTCCGAGCATCTCCTGGCTGTCGCCATAGCAACGGAAGACGAGGAAGATGATGATGGTTGCATGGAGTATCCACTGCAACCCACAGAATCCTTTAAAGATGTCAAGTTCGGCGACAATCTCTCACCAGAACAACAAACAGAAACCAGGGCTCTACTAAAACAGTACAGTGCAGTCTTAACGGATGTACCTGGTCGAACAAATCTCATTGAATTTGATATGAAATTAACAAACGAGACCCCTGTTCAAACCAGAGTTTACCCCATCCCGTACGCTAAAGCTGATGCACTTCGCGGAGAAATAGACAAGCTGCGTCAGGCAGGAATTATCAGTGAGTCTACATCTCCTTACAGCTCGAGTGTAGTGCTGTTGCAGAAGCCCAATAAGGAAGTTCGGCTGTGCATTGATTACAGGTTGCTAAACGCTGTAACGGAATTCCAGCCCGAACCTCTCCAAACTGTTTCTGAGTTGTTCACCAAGCTCAGCAAAGCAAAGATCTTCTCCAAGATAGACCTCAGTAAAGGTTATTATCAAATACCAGTCAAGGAGGAAATTAAACCTTTGTTAGCTTTCAGCACTAGCGAAGGACATTACACATTTAATGTGATGCCGTTCGGTTTGCATAACGCACCAAGAGTGTTCACCAGGATGATGAGGAAGCTTCCAGAACCTTTGCAAAGTCCCCATATCCATAATTTCATGGATGACATCTTAATTGCATCGGAAACCTATGAAGAACATATTGCTACGGTTGCTATGCTCCTCAGGAGACTACAGGAAACGGGTCTCACAGCCAGACCTAGCAAATGTCTCATCGGGTTTGAACAGTTAGACTTCCTGGGGCACACTATTTCTCACGGATGCAGTTGGCCTATTAAGAAGAACGTGGAGAAAATAATGGCAGCAAAAAGACCCCGAACGAAGAAAGACGTACGTTCCTTCATATCGCTATGTGCATACTATCAGAAGTACATCCAGAACTTCAACGGACTGACGGCACCTCTGACTGACCTCACAAAGAAAGGTTGTCCTGATAAGGTCATATGGGATCAAAAGGGCGAACACGCGTATAGCACTTTGAAAGGACAGTTGTCTGCATACCCCATTTTGAGGTTGCCTGACCTCAAGAAACCTTTTGTACTGAGAGTCGACGCGTCAGGTCAGGGCATCGGGTCAACACTGCTTCAAGCCGATGACAGTGACCTAAACATGCTATTTCCAGTTGCCTATGGCAGTCGGAAATTAAATAAAGCTGAGCAGAACTACAGCGTAGTTGAAAGGGAATGTCTTGCTCTGATTGACGGTATCAGACGCCATCATGAGTTCCTCTATGGTACATCTTTCACGGTGCAAACAGACCACGCTCCGTTAGCATTTCTTGGTGCCAATAAAGAATTTAACGCTAGGATCATGCGTTGGGCCCTCCTTTTAAGCGTTTATTCTTTCAAAGTGGAATATATTCCGGGAAGACAGAACGTCGGGGCTGATTTCCTGAGTAGAAACTGGACTACAGAGGAAGAGGAGGAAGGTGAAGATACCAATCATCCAAAAGTTACCGATCAGGGCAGCTTCGTCGTCATAAATCAAACATGAAAACACGTTTTCACGTCTCAAAAGAGGGGACGATTGTGATGGACGAACTCAGCTGACCCGGATTGACCCTGAATAGTGTTGTAATTCTTGTCATACGGGACTTCTTTTCACGTGGATTCATTAGCTATGCAACTGTTCCACACAGAGGGCAAACACGTTTGCTGATTGATATGCGGACAGTTTACCTATCGTTCATTCTGGTCATCGCATTGATTTAAGGAGAGATTAAATCACGCCCACTAACATCTCTTGAACAATCATAGGCAGGTATTTTAACTAACTTGGCCAGTGGGGGGCGTTGCCAGAATCAAACAGATAATGCGACCACGATCAAAGAGACAGACTGAGGGATTTCAGGGGAGACTATCGGCGCTATCAAAGACAGTAGTGGTCCCTGATACGAGACGCAGTTTCTTGCCGCTATTTTCGCGCCTCGGTGTCAACCGCAGAACCGATCGCAGGGAAAGCGAACGGGGAAAGCCGAAACGGGCAGCAGCGAGCGGAGATACGGAAACCAGGGGGCGGCGTCTCTCCTTGATTTGGCGGTCAGATCCCCCAAAGTTCCTGGGATGAAAAAAGCTGTCAAGTTTCTCATGTCCCACTCAACTTACATTCCATTTTAGATAAATAGACCATGAAGAATAGACACTTTATCACTCGCTGGCCAGACCTTTACAGAAGCACTAGCTTTATTGAAATCTTGTTATAGATTTTCCCCTGGATATATATATATTGCAGTGATTTCTATTCTGTGCAAAGCGGTAATATATATTGTGTAAAGTGATCAGTGGTCTAGTTCAGTCATTCTATTTCAATGGATTTTGTGTTAATTTAAATCTATTAAATTAAACCATCTCAATAGTTCCAGTTGTAAATGTAATGATCTATCTATTATATTATTTCAAAAGATAATAGATGCTTAAATTAACTTTTAAAGTCGCGAAGGAATTTATAATTAATAAATTCAGTTAAGTCCTAGTTTCATAGATGTGCGTTTTAACCACTAGAATTCGCGCAGTGTTTATTAAATACATAATTAAATACTCGAGTGTATTATAGACTTAACGGGAAATTTATCGCGCTTGATTTTTCGGTATGTTACATGTCTTTTTTCTTTCATACAGAGTGATCGTAACCTGCGGTCCCAGCTAAATAAAGAAAGAAATAAAGGAATCATCCTATAAACTTCCAGTCATATTGAAGAAACATTTCTTTTAAATATAATCTTTGTGGAGGTCCTTTGCGACCTAGCTGTCATAATTAAATGAAATAAAGCCCACCCAAGAACATTTAAAAGAACAATCGCCAAATTACCATTAAAAATCAGTAAGACAAACTGGAAGGTAATCATCGCCAGTAGCGATAATACATTTACTGTTTACTGTGAGAGAGTACATATTTTCCTGACTGTGACTGAGCCTAGTTTTTCCTCAATTGGATTTAATAAAACTTTCCGGTCAGTTACTATCATCACGCATTGAAGGAATTTTACCATAGCGGAAGATTAAAAGAGACCACTTCATTTTCACCCCTGTGCCGAACTGTGTCAGTGCCATCCCATAGACTCTTTTTTTTATAATAAAAACACAAGAACTCTTAGTCTTCAAGTCTTGCGATAAGTGAGAATATTTGTTACCAGCAAAGCCTCGCAAACATCTGGGGCGGGACATCGAAGTGCTAGACAGTTTCACATGTCAAGAGAATACTTGCTGTTTTATATACTTTTTATGGATCGTCTGAGGCTGCATTCGGTAAGTGTGTGAATATATGAGTGTGGATCCTCACGCGTGTGCATGAATGACAGGAAATTTAATCTTTTTTTTCTCTTGTAACCCTTTTGTTAACTTTCGTGCCTGGTAATATAATTTTTCTGTACTCCCTGCACTGTTCCTTTAAGGGGGAGGTGATAATTGGTTAACTCTGTTTTAAACCCCCCTCCTTTCCATTTGCTTAGTAAAGGGAAGAACAGCTGGGAAGAACAGGTTTTTTCTATCACCTATACCTAACTTTGTAACACCTCTTTCAGAGCAATTAACTTCACTGTTAGGTTAACGTACCCATGTTCCTGATATTATCTATCTCTGGACTGGGTTTATCTTTGTCTAATAAGCGGGAAGGGCTTAGTCGATACCAATCTTCTTCACCCCTCCCAAACTTGTTATTTGCATTTGTGTACTTATGATAATCTATGTAATACCTGATATTTGTTAATGATTGATGTTTAAGGTTAATAAAATCACATAAACTCATTTAGTACTGTGTTGGAGATACCCAAAGCCCAACTTTTCCCCTATTCATTTAATATAGTTTGTATCTACGTCGTCTATGTGTTTGAAAACACCAAATCGGTGTGCGCGCAGAGGTGTGTCTGGAAAACTGGCAAATAATTGTTTGACCGGGAGAGTGGAAGAGAAGATTGAGAGAAACGATTTGTCGTAAATAAGTCTGTCTTTACTCTCTCCAGCACGCTGTGAAGCAACTATTTAATCTCTACATTTTCTATCACTGAGCTTTCCATCATCATTTTCCACTCTAAACCGGACCACTATTTCTAAGACTCTTTCTCTCAAAATAAATTTACGACATGCGGTCCAATTTTCCTCATTTTCATGAGAGAAACCAGAATAGAACCATTGAATTAAAATATTAACTGGGCCAGAACTATTACCAGATTTACTTGTATATATATATATATATATATATATATATATATATATATATATATATATATATATATATATATATATATATATATATATATATATATATATATATATATATATATATATACATACATATATCATCAGCCAACTGTGACAATATATTGTCAGCAACATTTGTGTAACTTAAACCAAGCGTTTCAGCCACCTGAGGCTAAACAACCTAGGAACTGTATATGTTCTATTTATTCTACATCGGCGATCACCACGCATGAACCTTACTCCAACCAACTGAAGGCATAGATAACTTAGAGTATCCAGTACAAATTTAACACCGACTCTAGCGACTCCTGTGAAATTTGCAGTCAGCAACTACGGAGAGTCTGGGGCTGGATTTGGCAAACTTGAATTTGACACTAAATAGTCTTATTACTTATTAGTGTATTTCCTTGGAATGCCTGTGACAACTACTGGGGTAAGTGCATCTGAAAGTGGCCACTGCGTGTATGTGAATTGAATGAACAGAGAAAGAAACTTATGTCTTTTGTTAACATCACATACTTATATGGTTTCTTCTTTTTTTTTTTATCTCAATAATCTGATTAGTCACCGGATAGTTTACATTAGGAACCTATTCTTTTCCCATACGGATTATTTCATAACTTATTGTTAACCTTTGATCTTTTGGGTTAATTAACCTCTGTTGGGATCGTCCTTTCTTTTCCTTTACCAGAGGGGAGAACCTATTTGATTAATTTTCATTTTTGTCTGTAAACCATGATCTCTTGATGCATATGATTTATGTTGTGATTTTCTATTTATATTAAACTTTATTAAACCTTTAATTATCGTGTCGGTCAACCCTTATCCGCTATATGTTATTCATAGTTTGTTTTCACGTTCGTACGTATTTGTCACGTGTGCATGTGAGTGCAGTGTAACTTGTATTTTCGTACAAGGAGAGAATGTGCGTCTGATTTAAATATCGACGTCCAGATAGGCTGGATTAGATAAATTATTCTATCCAGCGACTGTCCTTTCTCTTACACGATCACTACACGACTCTTACACGACTGATATCGAATCAACATTAAACTGTCTTAGAGAATCTGAGTCCGGATTTATCCTCAGGGTTTACTCCCGAAGCTTTTCCCGTAAACGGATATTCTTGCGTGGCAGCGCTGTTTTGAAATGGCAGTTTTTACCTGCTCGTATATAGGCAACCAACCAAGGATCACGAGCCCTATCTGCCTGAAGTATCTGTTTTTGTCCACGGCTGTTTATTTAGTATTCACACATAACCCCTATATCCAGAGGTTATTGAACCATACGAAACCCGTTTGACGGGCCTGGTACGAGGACATATTCAGCCGGCAGGATGCTTAAGGAGCCAGAAAGGATCATCTTTTCATTCTCATACTGGGCATGTTTCATATATTTACAAAGACAGCGTCTCAATCTTGTCTTCACTGGCGCCCTGTGGCTATGTGCAGCGGAAATAATTATTTCGTAAAAATAATTCCTTTCCGATAGTATAAAAAACAGAACAAAAATAAAACAAAGAATAAAACAGAAATGACTAAGAAAACATTTCAATGGACGTCAATGTTGGAGGAAATAAGAAAAAAAAAAGATTTCATGTTGAATACAAAAGATCTCATTAGGAACCTAACTGTAATCCAGGCTGGGTTCAGCGCTGGATCAGTAATGAAAAACAAAAGTAAATAAAAATATAAAAACTCGAGAGAGAGAGAGAGAGAGAGAGAGAGAGAGAGAGAGAGAGAGAGAGAGAGAGAGAGAGAGAGAGAGAGAGAGAGAGAGAGAGAGAGAGAGAGAGAGAGAGAGAGAGAGAGAGAGAGAGAGAGCAACCATAAATTAATTTCGCTTCTTCTGTTCTCGTGTTATGATTCTTTTTTTTCCAACAGTTCTCTGTTATTCTAAACACCGGAACAATGACAATGTGACATGGAAAATGATGATCCGTATTAACCAGGAAGCTGGAAAAAGAGTTGCAGGTTGTACAGTACAAAGGCAGGGACGAGAGAATGAATTAAAGAATGAATTAAAAATAGCAGATCGATAACGTTTGTATTTCTAGGTTGATAAACTACTAATGAGGCAAAAAAATTCTTAAAAATATTATCTTCATTTTCATCATCATCGTTATCATCATCATCATCTTCGTGTTCATTTTGACTCCTTATGGAACCACCACTACAGCTGATTCCCTTAAGCTACAGTAAGCCTCCATCACGTGTTTTTATAATGCTAGTTTCTGTAGCAATTTATTTATCTTAATGATGTTGCCAGGATCACCCACAACTTGAAGTTAGTCGCCGTTTACGACACGCTTGACAGAGCGTAGTCTTATTCATTCTATGTCACCCCAGAGAACCCTGGGAACGGAAATACAGGGGGCATGAACATTATAACGGTAAGTAGTTCCATTTCAGATACTGCCGTAGGGGAATGAAGTGTTAGAGACTTCATTTTACTATGTCCAGCATAGAGATGTGGGGTGACCTGTTTCCTTCCTGCCTTTTCCTTCGCTAACTCAAGTGCAAAGTCAGGTACCCATTAACAGCTGGGTAGACTGAAGCGTGTCGATACCGTGAATCGAACCTGGTACCTTTGCCAAGAGAGACCAGCGCTCTAACCACTCTGCCAATCGGACACTCGTCCGAACATTATGCCTGGGAATAAACGCTTGAATTGAACAGTTTGGCTACTATAAAAAAATGAAATATATGGAGTGTAGCAATAACGACTCAAAGTAATGAAAATTTCATAAGGTTTAGACATTCAAAGTCTTCGGTCATTCTGTCTGGATACGAAGATGCTCTGCAAGAGAAGACAAAACTAGATGATACATAGGTATGTTTGTCAGAGTTAAACTTCCACAGAAACAGGCTAGGGTAAACTTATCTCCTATGAGTGAAAATATTGATGGCCGCACTAGTAGAAAAGGGAGACAACGGGGAAAATACATCAATCAACTGACTATATGGTAAGGGGAAAATGTAACAGCAGGTGACTTATGACACAAGAGAAATTATGCGAGGAAATGATGAGAGATCGTCACCAAAAGTCAGTCGGTCCGTCAGTGAAGCTGTAGAGAGGGACGACTTCTTCTTCAAGTACATTGCCAGGTATCGTAGACGATCATGTCTCTCCACTACTTCCTGTCTCCAGTGTCATTTGTCACTTCTGATGTTGACTTCTTTCCTTGCCAATATGTCAAAGTGCCCAGTAATAATAATAATAATAAATTCTTTAAGCAACAAACACGGCGCATAAGGCAGAAACCAGTGCTCTCCAGGTTGTTCGTTGTGACGCCACTCCTCTTAGCTCTTGCACATTATTTAGGCCCAACGTTCTTCCTTCTCTTATTATTGTTCTTCTGAGTGTTTCTTTTGGTCTTCCTTTTTTCCTCTTACCCTCAGGAACCTAAGTGAGCGCCTGTAGTGGTATTCTGTTGTTTTGCATTCGTAGGACATGACCGATATATGACCATCGTCTTTTCCTTATATAGTCGGAGACATATTTCTGCCTAGAGTCTTCTCTTATTTGTCGATTAGTCTTGAATTCTTTCCAACTGATGTTCATGAGTTTTCTAAGACATTTGTTCTCGAATGTATTCAGCTTGTTCTCCAATGATTTTGTTATTTTCCAACTCTCACAGCCGTATGTTAACACTGAGATAACATTTGAATTAAACAGACGAAGCTTGGTATGTATATTCAATGATCGTAATTTCCAAATGTTAGATAATCTATTGAAGGCGCTAGCTGCCAAAGCAATTCTAGTATGAATTTCTCTTGTTGTGTCACCATCCTGAGTCATTTTACTGCCTAAATAATTGAAACTTTCAACTTTCTGTAGTTTTTCCCCGTTCAAGATGACATCAAAGGTCTCATTAGACAAGTTCATAGCTTTAGTTTTAGAGGCATTTATTTGGAGACCTATTTTAACCGAGAGATGACACAAATTACACTGACAAACAACATTTTTCTTTCTTATATAAGAATAAGTGTTCTTAGGTCAGTTTCTTGCGCTGATTTCAAATTTGAAATCCGTTTATCTCTATCACGTCGGGTTCTTAAGATATTTGTGAATACATATATTTTTGGGAAACCGTTATTTGCTCCGTTTCATTTTTACTATATAACTTTTTAAAAATTAATAAAATGCAAAATAATTCTACTTTTTATACTGCTAAAAGATGCATGACATATGTTACGTTATGTTTCAAATAGTTACTGTATTTTGAAATAATTCTGAGTGAAATATGGCTTCTAGAAGTTGTAGAAATTCGTCTGATCTGTTCTGTTACGTGTGCGGATATTTTACCGATCGTGTTCACCAGAAAAACTTTACACCATTACTAAAGAAAGCATATGAACTTTATTTCGATTCGAAAGTTGATGATGCAAATAAATCTTGGAAGCCAAATGCAGTTTGTTCGACTTGTGCAAATACATTGGCAGGTTGGTTACGAAAATCGCCGAAGCATAAGTCGATGCCTTTTAGAGTGCCAGTAATATGGCGTGAACCGACTAATCACGCTACTGATTGTTACTTCTGCTTGACAAATATCCATGGTTTCACTTTTAAAACTAGAAAGTCTGTGGTTTATCCAAATATTGAATCGGTTTCGAAACCAGTGCCTCATGATCCAATCACGTGTCCGATCCCAATTACACCAGAGCAATATCCGTTGGACGTGAATGAACCATCAGAAAGTGATAGTTTACCTGCTTTAGAAACTAATTCTGACTTGGATTATATACCGGTGAATGATGGTGTTCACTTAATTAACCATTTAGAACTTTCAGATCTAATACGTGATCTCGTTCTCACCAAAGGACAAGCGGACTTACTCGGTTCACGACTCAAAGAATGGAATCTTTTAACGCCCAAAACTCCGATATCTAAATTTCGTCACAGACACAGAGAACTTGTTCAATACTTTGAGATGGATGATGACATTTGCTATTGCAAAGATGTAAAAGGTCTAATGGTGCACCTCGGTCATGAGCACATAGTCAACGAATGGCGACTTTTCATCGACTCTTCCAAGACTAGTCTAAAAGCCGTGTTATTGCATAATGGAAATTTATTTTCATCAATTCCAGTCGCCTACTCTGTTCATATGAAAGAAACTTATGACAATATGGCTATACTTTTGGCAAAAATAAAGTACAATGACTACCAATGGCGGATTTGTAGAGACCTAAAGGTCATTGCAATTCTCACGGGCATGCAGACTGGGTATACTAAATTTTGTTGCTTCCTATGTGAATGGGACAGCCGCAACAGACAGGAACATTATGCAAGAAAGGTGTGGCCTATCAGGGATCGTATGCAGCTCGGGCATAAAAATGTAATACACGAGCCATTAGTTAACAAAGACAGCATCATTTTACCACCGTTACATATAAAGTTGGGGCTCATGAATAATTTCGTAAAAGCGTTAGATAAAACGAGCAAAGCTTTCACTTATCTTCGAGAAAAGTTTCCGCAAATTAGCGATGCAAAGCTAAAGGAAGGTATCTTTGTAGGACCTCAGATTAGGAAAGTTATTGCAGACAAACAATTCGAGAACTTGTTACATGGTAGTGAACTTCGCGCATGGATGACATTCAAATCGATCGTCGATAACTTTCTGGGAAATCACAAATCTGTCGACTATGTGCATATTGTTAAGCAGTGCATAGATGCATACAGAATTATGGGCTGTAACATGTCCCTCAAAATCCATTTGCTCGATTCGCATCTTGACTTTTTCCCTGACAACCTTGGCGAAGTCAGCGATGAACATGGAGAACGATTCCATCAAGATATCGCCGTAATGGAGTCACGTTATCAAGGACGGTGGAGTTTGACCATGCTTGCCGATTATTGTTGGATGCTTCATCGCGATGTACCAGAAGCGATTCACCGACGAAAGTCGACTGCAAAGAAATTCAAGCCTACATAACTGTTATACTTCTTGTACAAATGATGTTGTAATACTGTATGTCTCTTTTTCGTCTTATCTCCCTTCAGTCTTGACTATTGATACGATATATTTAAGTTTTCATCTTCCACTTTTAAAATACCCAGATAAAATGAATTTCTTCCTTAACATGAGAAATAAGCTTCCATTGCGCATTGACCTGTTTCATGACATCCTTATTACTCTCTTTAGCTGTCCATGGCATTTTAACATTCATTGGTAAAACCACATCTCTGTGGCCTCTAGTGCTTTTCCTTATTGTTTGATATATGTCCATGACTCACTTCTGTATGTCAGGATTGGTTCTACATAACACTGAAACACTTTTTCCTTCTTCCATTGACAAAGAATTGTTGCATAAAATACGTTTCATTTCCATAAATGAGACAGATAAATAAATTGCAGGCCAAGATGTGACACACCCTGAGAAAGTAAACACGCATAAGAGAACGTTGCTCTAAAGTGCACATTCTTTTTCACAGCCGACGAACTGAATTGGTGTGATATTAATTATTCATAGTTACGCAAGCACGAAGGATGGCAGCCGACCGTGCAAAGTGGAAGCAGTTTGTTGCTGCCCTACAAGATGTGACCAGGCGTGATGGCCACAGACTGCTTTGACAGTCGGTGACTAAGGATCAAAGAAGAACGAACAAACGAACGAACGAACTTTATTTTCGAAGGGTTAAGAATTGGGAGCGCAGACCCGTCTAACATTCTGCCCTTCCACTCTCATTTATCTTACATATTATATCCTTTCATTCCCACATGTTACTTAAAGCATTAATATGAAGGCATGCAACATTATAAAGGTAATATAAGAGCGTACGTTTACAGTATGCAGTCATAATCACAATTAAGTATTTTTCATTAAACAAACATTATAATAAAATAAAATGAAATTTAAAAAAAAAATAAAAAAAAAAATAAAAAAAATATAAAAATTAAATTAAAATAAATTAAAAATTTATTTAAAAATTTTTTTTTTAAATATCCGCACAGTAAATCAAGAATTCGAACATAATCCGATTAGGTGCCATGGTATCAGAACTCATGAAGTATTTGACAGTCTGCTATTGAAGGAGGTGAGACTTGGTGTTCTTTCCTTGCTCCCCCCCCCCCCCCACCCCCCCCCCCCTTCCTTAACCCAAGAGCAGAATCAGTAGGAGAGATAGATGGACATAACTTTATTTAATAGGGTAAAGATATTGGGACCCAGGTCTGTTCGACCATCCAGCCCTTTATCTTTCATTCTGTATCCCGACACTCACTCATGTGGTCATCAACAATTAATCTGCATTTTTGAATGTGTCATTAAACATCAATACACAAATTACATAAACACATTCTCGTTTATATCCGTACATTCTTGAGGGAAAATGAAATAATAATAATAATTTCTTACGCAAGGAGAAGAAGAAGACGCATGCATGTTATCTGGGCTCAAACGGGGAGAAAAGAATAGTTACTCTGTACCTTACCATTCAATTCGTAGTAGGCAACTAAGGAGGGCTGGGAATGGAGATGCCAAACACATCCAGTAGAAACGTGTTCAAAATACTTCCGCAATATTTAACAATTTATTTAAAGCAAGTACGTTCGGATAAATCAATTCAGACATCCAAGACGCAACAAGTTCCTCAATGAAAGATGATTATGACGCAATCCAAAGGAAGCCGACAGGATAATGGGCTGCTGACTCATATTGTTTTTTCACGGAAAGGGCTTCTCACCCTGTGATCAAGGAGGCCAGGGAATGAATTCTAGGGTGTCCGTGTACATTACCTAAAAATTTTATTTTACTTCCACCAAAAAAATTTTTGCACTTAAAGAAATGTATTCTTTTGTACAAACTGATTTTATATTTCAGTTTGATTGTATGTAAGCTTAAAGATCTTTTTTCTTTGCAGTAAAATGAATTATTTGTATGTAACAAAAATTTATTTAGCGTTTATGTACATTTTTTTTCCTAAGAAGGGATCCGTATCTTTTATCGGACAATTAAAGGAGTCCATGGCACAATACAAGGTTAAGAAGCTCTGTTCAAGGAGAACAATCTCCAGAGTGGGCAACTGGAATTTTTTAACACTAAATAAACAAGGCAAAACTGCACAGGTAGCAGCAGAAATGTGAAACTATACAATTTAACATCGTGGGACTATGAGCAACAAGATAAAATTTAAAACGACGGAAGTAAACGAGGATTTAGTTGAAGAAAAATCAAAGTCGATGTCGAGGAAATAGCAGAAGAAGAAAGACACAACACCCCAGTTGAAAGAAAGAAGAAATGAATGAAAATTAAATAAAAAGAAATCATAATTAAAAAATAAATAAATAACGAAAACGATGACGTGTATTCAGACACTTAATGTTGCTTTAAACAGTAAATGCAATTTTTCTGGCACATTTGGGCCCAACAGAGTAAAACCGTCAAACTTTCAAATCTATTAACCTCGCGTGCAATGTCTGGGTCACGTGATCATTGTGAGTGGTTGTTTAAGTGAGGATTTGACAGTTCAGTGCGGTCCTACCCCTCCGACTTATCTTCGGGTCGAAGTTAAGCTTTTTATCTTTAGTTTGTCTTCACTTTTCCTCCTGTTTATTTTTCTTAAATAATCTATCTATCTATCTATCTATCTATCTATCTATCTATCTATCTATCTATCTATCTATCTATCTATCTATCTATCTATCTATCTATCTATCTATCTATCTATCTATCTATCTATCTATCTATCTATCTATCTATCTATCTATCTATTCTCTCCATTGCCTTCTGGTTAGTTTAATCTATCTCTACCTCTCTCTGTCTGTCTGTCTCTATCTCTTTCTCTCCTCAAATTGCACTTGTCCTTCATCTTCATCTCGGTAGTTTCACAGCAACAACGATAACAACAACAAAAACCCGCTACGCATCTTCTTTCAACGGTCACTCCACCTCAACCTCCCACTCGCACGCACACATACGCACATACTTCCTCACTCCTATCTACTCTCATAAAAAACACAATAAATAAAATTTAATCATGCAATATTATGACCGTAGTCATGAGTTATAGATTGATAATAACTGACACGGGATCCCTGGAGAGGACGAAAATGGGAGACATGAAAGGAACGAAGAAGAGACACAGGCAAACTTGAAGCAGCGAGACTCAGGTCGTGGAGAAAAGCAAGAAAATATTTAATCAAACAACAACTACAGTAGCCCCATCTATGGCCCTGAGCCAACGGATATAATACAAATTAAAGACAATTTTCTTTTACAGCAAAGTGCACTTAATACTTCTTCTTCTTCGTACACTCTCAGACGTTAATTTGAATGTTCTCAAAGAAAGCAGTAGTCAGTTTGAGGCTATTTGAATCCCCGTAAAACTTTTCCACGAAAGGAGGTGGCGTCGGCCATATGCGCGCTCTCTGTACCGCATATAAGGGGCAACTTTGAAGCAGATGTTCAGCAGTCATTTTATCAGTGACACAGTTACACTGATCGGTAGTTCCTATTTTTAGCTTGTTGAATAGACGGTATCTCAATCTGTTGTGTCCAGTGCGGAGTCTGAAGATTACCAGTGGCGTATTCTCTATGTGTGCTGTGCGTGCTGCGCACACCTATGCCCGAAGGAAAATAAAAATTTAATTTATTATTCTATAAAATATTTCTCTTCTAATGTTCTTCTTTCGGACCGCACGCACCAGGATAACGGATTTTCCCGCATAGAATCTACGAGCAATCGCCCGAATAATTCCGTCACGATGTGTGCGGCTCGTTTCGGATTCACGTCTGAACACTGGTTTGATTTGAGCGGGGTCCAGGAATTATATTCTAAAACGAGACTTTGCACTGTGCTGGTTATTTTTGTAAGGCCAATTTCAGCCCTTGACAAAAAGGGCATGCCTAATGACTACTACTGCAGCTTTTAAAAGTTTGCCTTTGCAGCGAATTCCCCACTTTCCTACATATTCTCTATTGTCCCGCAGTTTGTTGGTTTGAGCGACGCGATGATTTTTTTCAACGGAATACCAAGGTCTTTAGCCTCTCGCCATATTTCTCGTTTTGCCTGTCCAGTATGTTGGATGGGGTTGTGCTTATCTTCCAAACTCATCGCTTTGTAAACGTCTTTGACCCCGTTCATAATTGGTTTTAATAACTTTAGTATGACACAACTTTAACAAATTTTCACCTTTGTACTGCCTTATTCCATCACCACTTTTGGCAAAAATTGACCTGAGGTCATAAATAGACGTCGTACAGTTTAATCTATCATCTGACACAATATCTTCAGCTGTGTGTGACCGGGGCCCGAAAGGGGAGCAAAGAGTAGTAACACTGTACCCTACTATGCAACTCGTAAAAAGCGACTAAGGAGGGTTGGGCATTGGGCTGGTTACCCCATCCCGTAAAAGCTTTTTACCAAAAAAACTTCAACAAATGTGGACAAGTCAAATACAACACAATATCTTACCGTTACCTGTTCAGATCATCATGTAAAATTTCATTTTAATATGATATATCCTTCTTATCATCTAGTAGACCAACAACTTTGATCACGTCAAACCAAGCTGAAGTGGGGGTAGAATAAAGTATTGCTAAGGCGGCGAAATGTTAACGTAGAGTACTCGTGATAATCTACCATCAGTTATAACAAGGTCAAAGCTTTTAAGGTTTCTGGCATCAAGGGTAGTAGGGTTTAAACTCTTTGTGCAATTACGGTTTGAACCCTTCGTGAATAAAAACATGCGAATGATGTAGCGGTCAAGAGATTGACGCCTTTTGCAGAAGGTCTTAATGAAGTTCCGACGTTGTGCATATCAGTCGAACTTCATGCGACTGAACTTTAAGTTTAAAGTTTCTTTTGTTCGCTGAAAATGTAAGTGGACTGCTCTTCGAATTAAAAGGTTACAAACCAACGGAAGGTGCGGTTTGCGAGCTTCGTATTATAAAAGTTTTCATTAACTCGAGCTTCGAATAACTATATTTTAGTATACACAAATATGGCTACTGCTTTGGGCATATTCAAAGCTTCCAATTAAACCGTTCGAATATCACGGTTCGAATGAAGTCGAACTTCGAATTATCCCACTTCGAATTAATTTCACTTCACTGTATGTCTGTTTTAAAGACTGACAAGAACAAGGAACTCTTCGTCAACGCCATCGTCAGCTTATACAACCTACATAAATAAATAAAAAAAAACATACAAAGAAACAGACAAAAATACACAGACAAAAATAGAACTTGAATAATTAAAACAGAGAACAAAATTTAAAGAAACGCAAATGACTTGAAATCGTCAAAAATCACAAGATGATGATGATGATGCGATCGCCTAGGCAACACTGAAATTTCATATTGTCTATTGTGACCGCATGGCCTTCCACGCTAGCATTATCCCTACTACTTCCACGCTAAGCATTTATACGTGCTATAATATGCTACATCTAAGAATGGCAGACCTAAAAAGCAAATAAGGCGTTTTTACACAAAACGCAATATCACTCAGTTGGCAGTCACTGCTCTGAGAAGGCAAACGCAGGTCAGTCCCAGATAATAATAATGAATGGGTTTTATGCGCGGAAAGTGGGAAATGAATGTTTGTGTGATCTGGTTTTTTTAAAATCCAATTGTTAAATTGGAAAAGATCACACATGTGAAAAAAGTCGAAATAACAGAAAGTCGTGCGCAAAATGTCGAAAACAGAGAGTCGTGTGCAGAAATTGTAACGTGTGGAAAAAAGGATGGGACGTGTGGAAAAAGGCGGGGAAAAAGACAGGAACAGTATAAAAAGGAGAGATGTGGGCGATAAGGATGATTTTCAGGATTTATGATTCCAAGGATTCCATGATTTTAGACTAGAGGATTTTTTTTAGATAGCGTTAGGTGAACTTCGTCTTTGAGGATATCAAGACAAGTTTTTTTGTGAGTAGACAAGTGTGTATATTATTCAGTTGGATTATATATTTTTCATTTTGGATAAACAACCATCATTTTGTGAAATTTACAGTGTTTGTCTAATGATATCAATAAACTTTAATATAATTTTCTACTGAATTGCTGTTTGTGGAAATTTACAGTAATTTCTTTTGGATATACGTTGTTGTGCTGAAACTGTTTTGCTTATCACCAAACTTAAAGGGAAGAACAAACCTGGACAGAAGAAGAAGAAAAAATGAGTAAAGGTCAAGTATTACCATCTCTGGCGGAAGGCCAGTTAGCACTTGAACCACAACAACATATGAAGGATTAACTCTAATTGAATATAACAATCAATATAACTAATTGATGCCTTAACCTGCCCTGCCACATAACATACTAATTGGTGCCGTGACCAGCGCACAAGTAACTGACGCTGCCACACTATGACACGGATACATCAAAAAATGGAAGACATATGTAATAATAAGTCCCTTCACTCGCATACTAGATCAGCAAATGATAAATGCTGTATTTACAATGCAGGCGAGTTATATGATATGATAATTCCATAGGATATACAAATCTCTGGCGTCTTATCATAAACTTTCCTTATCAAAACACGAATAAGTGTACCCGCTAAAACAATGAAGGGTGGGGAATTACGGCTAACGTTATAACCCTTTTAGTGCATGCTGCATATTTGGAAGACCGTGGATCTTGCTTGGAACTGATTATGTTGGTTCTAAACAAAGTTCCTTTAGATGTTTGTAAAGCTATGAAAAAGAATTATAATCTGTGCCATCTTCTTTTTAATGGGTACAATTGAAGCGTTGTGTAACTTTTGTCTCCTTCTTGTCTGGGGGGGGGGGGGGGGTGGGGGGGGGGGAGGGGGGGGGGGGGGGGGGGGGGGGGGGGAGGAGGGGGGGTTGGGGGGGGGGGGGGAGGGGGAGGGGGGGGGGGGGGGGGGGGGGGGGGGGGGGGGGGGGGGGGGGGGGGGGCGGCGGGGGGGGGGGGGGGAGGGGCGGCAGTTCTACTCATCTCGCTGTCCAAGAAAACCAGTCAGACAACAAAACACAAAATAATGAATATAAATGGGTTTGCTTCAGGCACTCGCAAGAAATAAACAAGTAGAAAACTTGACAACAGAAGTTATAGGCTTATCGGGGAATTCAGAATCACCCGAACGGCGCCATCGCTTCGATACGAGAGTGAATCGTGTCTAAACACACTGCCAACTCAGCACCGCCATCAAAGCGCGTCGTGGACAGTGGGCAATGCCACGACACCCCATGTAACTGTGGAATATAAGTCCGGGAAACGACCTAGACTAACTATAGACTCAAGTCACCTATATAACCTTCTTGTTCAATTTTGCATTGCGCATACGATTACATCTTGGGCTCACCGTGTATCCGTCTTAGATTTGTCCTCTCTGTCCACTGTGACAGACATACGCAACGATAGTTCTAAGGAATGTATGTGACAAGAAATAGCTCGAACATATCGTTATTTAATGGTAGGGACATGGTGGTAATGGAGATGATGCTAATGTTAAGTTTTGGTAACACCAGATTTTATTCATAAGAAATACACAGGCTTAAATTCCCCACACCTAAAGGTCTTTTATATTTGGACATGCGCCCTCATATAACCGGCTAGGTTGAACGGGACGCACCTGGCCAAAACGAGGCAAAATTTTATTTAAAAAAAAGAAAAAAAGAAATACAGAATAGTATTGTGAAACATATAAGAATTAAGCAAACAATTGCACTTTCCCTTGAAATGCGGAGTTTGCATCAGGTTTGTACATATAAAAGTTGAACATCTGCATCCAGTGACAGATATCCAGCATCTCTAACACGAACCCAGTTGGATTTTTTTTTTATGTGACTATCGTGTGGTGAGTATTGGGGCAACTGTTTCAGTAGTTTTCGCCAGGAATAGCCTATGAGATATTAGGTAGAAGGTCTCTAGAAATTGGCTCGTTAAGAAAGAATAAAGACCTATTCGAGATAGGGACAAGAAGAAGGGAATGCGAATCCTTTCTACTGAACAGTGTTTTCTGGTTAATTATGGAAAGAGTTCTGTTTCCCCACGATCTTAGCTTCTGCCCTTAGATCCCGTAGCAGAAAAAGCCCCCAATCTCATCTGAGTGTAGAAATGTCCCTATATGTAAATATTTAATACCGACAGCACGAGTGATACATTAACAAACTAGATAATGATCAAACGGTTATTGGGTTTATTAATTAAATATCTATACATGTAGGGTTAGTATGGTTAGAACGTGATGATGGTAAAAGACGATTCACACAAAACACACAGATGAGATATTAATATTGTAGTTAATTAAGTGGTAGTTAATTAAGAATGAGCTTGTGTAAAGCGAAATGATGATGATGTGATGTGATACGTGTTACCAAAATGGTGAGTAATCCACGCAGTCCATGTGTCTCTAAATGCTGCTTCCGGATAGGATGATTCACATGTATGCATATGTTACGCACGGATCATTATTATTTTTCGTTTGTATAAACATTTTTCGTATGTATGATCATTTTTTTGACTGAAATGTATATTATATATATTTACAGTCAAAGGGACAGAACCCGAAATATTGATACTGCTATTTTTTAGGAGTTTACCTCCTCTTGTATAGAGACACGTTCGGTCTATAATTTCTTGAACGAAGCGTGACCACATCTCCTTATTTGGTAGTACCAGTCAACTATGGTAGATGTCTGAAAACCTGTCTTAACGCTTCTTTTCATGACCATAAAAGGCGCGACTGTGTAAGACTTTTATCTCGAATGTTCTTAGAATCGTCTTATTGTGAACGGCGACTCAGAGATTGTCGTTCTGCGCATGTCTCGACTTGGTTTTCGTTTGTTGTTCCGGCCAGCTCGGGGAGTTTAGAAATGGGCTAAGTAGCGAGCAGACGCGACCTGCGTCTTGTGATTTTCTGAGGGAAATACATTGTCTTTGTGAGTTAGTTAGCTAACTAGACTATTTCCCAGTATTATTCAAGCCTGCCTGGAGGCATATGTTCATGGTTGATTTTCCGAAATAAGGTAATTCCTCTTGTATCGAACTTTATGCTATCATCTAGAGGTTCGTCATTTTGTCGCCTTTTTTGCTCGCCTGTGTGATTCAAAATGGAGAGGTACTTTGACTAGGATTAAGTCACCGGTATCTTTATACCTGAACTAGTTATATATATATGGGTCGCTCTAGACCAACAAGACTATTGTCTGTGTTCCAGGATTCGTTATATCAGAGATCACGTCCAAGTCAGATGGTTAGACTTAGAAACATTATAAAGGTCGAGCTGACCTGTAATCCATGTATGCTATTCACGTGCGGACAGTAAACGGACTGATTGTATACATCTGATCTGCTAGCATCAGAAAGGGAATATTTATTATTGTCTATGAACAGTGATGATCTGCAGCTGACACTGTTGCAGAATTTATATGTATTATTTATACAGCTTCACGAACTAGAACTCTATGATTTTGAATGCTGAACTCGTTGAACTATGTTGATGATATAAATATCCTGACTGTTTTGTGGCGTGCAATAAATGGAAAAAATTATACAACGAAGTTACCATTTCTATGACTCTACACATCATGTTGCCTGTGTTATACCTTGTGAACTGTTCTACTACCACATACACAGCAACATCCTAAAATCAGAGAAGACACCTACATCTTGCACTTTAATACCAGGTGTCGATAGGGGTGGCAAGTGGTCGTCAATCTTATACGGAGCTAACGTACCTGGCATTGTGGCGCACCATTATCATTTAGCCTAAATCCACCCTTATCATTTTTTGGTGGCCATAGGTTGGTTTACTCTGATACCAGCTATCAAGGGGGTCAACAAACCCAGACATCATCATCAAGCTTTCAAAATTACAGTTCAACTCACTTCCTTCAAGAAAAGCTACTTTTGATGAAAGATTTTGAAAGTACCCGGCATTACTGACAGTTGTTGATATTTTGAAACTACCCGGCGCTGCTCGGCAGTATTGAAGTTTGTCTACAACTAGAAGGACAAGTACCGAGCGAATGGATTTCCTGATCTGTTAAGAAGAAGGACAAGTGCCGTAACAACTGTTCCGGTCTGAGAGGTACTGTTGCAGATTCAGAAGGTCAAGTTCAGAAGCTGTTTCCTGTTAGAAGCTCATTTCCTTCGTCATGGCAGTTTACGAGAGCAGATATGGATCAACGTTGGATCATTGTCCTAAGAATGCTGATCACATCCTGTTCTGAACTGTGCTGACGTTGTGGATACATAGAAGTTAAGTGGCCTGTTTTGGTTTGTGAACTGTGCCCTTATGTTCTAGCTGAGCCTTCTAAATTCTTTCACATTTTTTGCTATTTGTTTCATGTTATATGTTATTTGTTTTTGTATATTTATTTGTTTATATTCTTCGGGTTTTCTCGGTTGGGCGGTGACTTTTAGTAGAAGATAGATACCACGTCACAGAGGTTCTACTGTTAGCGTTTTCGTTAGGGACTGTGCGAATTTCCTACTGTGAAATTTGCTAGCGACAATCGTTGCTATATCTGTTTAGTTGTGACGAGTTGTGCTTTATTTTTGTTTCTTGTATATTTTTTTTTTTTTTTCTTTTTTTCTTTCTCTCTTTCTTTCTTTCAGTTTTTTAGTTTCGATTTCGATTGGTTTGTATTTGTAGGTCTCCCCTTTTCTATTATTCAGTTCTTTACGTATATTTTTGTGTATACACTGTAGCGTCATTTGTTTGTCATATCTTCGCATTTTGTCATCACATTTCTTTTTAGTTTCGCTGTTTATTTATTTGACTTATGCGAATGTTTTCGTATTGTTTGATCTTTGTTGTTGTTTACATTGACTCTGATCTTTGTTATTGTTTACATTGACTCTGATCTTTGTTATTGTTTACATTGACTTTGATCTTTGTTGTTGTTTACATTGACTTTGATCTTTGTTATTGTTTACATTGTTGGTGACCTTTGTTATTGTTTACATTGTCTTGTTATTGTTTGCATAGTTCTTGCATAGTTAGCTTTCACTATTGTTACATATATGCTCATGCACTATTGGTCTATAGTGCACTTATCATAACTAACTGGTGGTTTTTTGCTTATGCACTATTGTAGTGCAGTTATGATAAATAACTGATGGTTATGCACTGATTTGGGTAGTGCACTGATAATTAAGAGGTGACTTGTGATATTATTATACATTTGATAATACAAGTTGGTGTCAAGTCTTGTTTCCCACAGAGATTGGGTTAAACATAGTGATTATACAAGCACTTTATTAAGTCTTGTTGCTATTAAGATTGAAATAAGATAATTAATTATTTCAGGTTCTGTACTCACATTTTAGACATCATGTCTACATTTGAGTACTTTATGAGCAGGGTAAAGCCCTTGGGAAGACAGGTGATAAATTAGAAGAATTTGCGACTGTTCAATATGCCAAGGCATTGAAGTCGGAAGAAAAGAAAATGAAAGAACAAACTGAACAAAAGAGAATAGATGCTGAAAATTTAAAACTGCAGATGCAGGTAGATGAAAAAAAGATTACAAATGGAAATGGAAAAACAAAAAAGAGAAGCAGAATCTCAGGAGAAGAGACTTCAGGCTGAGGCTGAAAATAAGAGACTTGAAAAAGAGGCTGAAAATAAGAGACTTGAAAAACAGGCTGAAAATAAGAGACTTGAAATAGAGGCTGAAAATAAAAGATTAGAAAAACAAGCTCAGGTTGAAGAAAGAAAATTGCAGGCACAGGCTGAGGCTGAAGAAAGAAGGTTACAAAGAGAGTCTGATGACAGAAAAGCAAAAATGGAGCATGAAGAAAAACTCATAGCTTTAGAGTTAGAGAAGTTAAAGTTATTGAACGCTGGTAATGCTAATGATGCAAATAAGGTGTCAGATAAGACTAATGCTAAGGATTTCAAGCTTAATCTACCAGCATTTAATCCCTCAATCGATGATATAACATTTTATCTAGATAGATTTGAAAGTGCATGTAATGTGCATAATATAGATAAAACATTATATGTTTATCATCTGTCCAAGATACTTAGAGGTGATGCTTTGACTTTGTTGAGTATGGTAGATGTGCCTGACAAAAACAACTATGAGGTTGTCAGAGCAGCATTGTTAAAGAAGTACCAACTTAACGAGGACGGATATCGTCTTAAATTTAAAAACATGTTACCAGAAACTGGAGTTGAATTCTCTGAATTCATCTCAGGCATCCGTCTTACTTTTTTACGATGGGTTGAGTTGTCTAAGACAGAGAGTACATTTGAAGCTCTTACGGACTTACTACTTAGAGACAAGGTTATGTCTTCTGTTAATGAATCCTTTCTTTCTTTTCTTCATGAGCGTAAGCCTAAAAACATAAAAGAAATGGAAGAATACTGTAGCCAGTATGTTACTGCGCATCCTCACATAACCATTAGCAACTCTAAAGTAAAAGAAGGTCTGCCAGTTGCTTCGGCAGCACCTTATGGCCCAAATTTTATGCGTAAATTTCAGGGTAGCCAGCAAAATTTCAATAAAAAGAGTAACCGTAATTATGCCCAGAATCATAGTAATCAATTCCAGGGTGATTCTTCTTCCCAGAAACTGGAGACATCCTAATATACACGTTATTCTACTCCGGTTAACTTTAGAAATTTTCACAAAGGTAATCGGTATAGATGAAAATATTTTTCTCAGAGACCTCAATACCAGGATAATAGAGGTTCTCAACAGTATAGAGATGGTAATGACAGTTATGGAAACTGGAACTCAAACCAGGATAAAAATTACAGTAGGGACTTTAATGATAATTGCAGAGGCAATAATGGTCGCGGTAGATCGCAACATAAGAGAAAAAGATATCAACAGACAAACTCTGTTCAACAAGAATCTCAGGGAGCAGATAAACAGGTGAATGATAATAAAGACCATAATTGCTATCGGATGCTACATCTTTTTGATCTTTGGTAGTAGAAATAAAAGAAAACCAATTCATCTACAAACAAATCCCAACTCCTACTAAAAACAGCAATATTACCACAAATCTAAACATCACCAT